>JBBBDQ010001715.1:3210000-3735000 GCA_037127315.1 Ascarosepion bandense | reverse complement strand
GTTTCAATTAATATATGCTCAGTAAATTCTGAATTTAGCCATCTGTTTTTCAATGTAAATTACACATATTTTGTTAAGGTCAATCAGAATCAATTTAATTAACATTAATTTGAGTTTGATAAATTCTATTCAGCATTTTTTTGACAGTATAAAGTTTCCAATGTTTTCATAACGATGTTCCTTACAAATATATTTACTACTCTTTATCCCATTTATTTTTTGCTTAAATTCACTTTATTTGTTAGCAAATTGTTTAAACTCTTGATGTTTTATTATTCAGCTTTCTAACTTAGTGCCATGTCCCTTCAGGACGTTGGCAATAATGCCAATCCATAATTTCCTGTCGTTTGCAGCTCTTAATAACTTTTGCCTTTTTACCATTTCCCTCAAACCTTGCTCTGCCATCCATTTAAGTTTTATTGAATTATTCTAAAGGTAAATTTTATAATTGCTGACATGAGGATTTTTGTAATTTCAGGAAAAATCATGTATCATCTTATTTTAGCCTTCCAGTACACATGCTTTACAACTTTGGCACACAAAGTGTGTTTGGCACGAATTCTTTGCTTTTGGAAATTTACTTTTCAAACTTTGAGGTTTTTACTATAGTTTTATGCAGATGAAACAGTAAATTGCAAATAAGCTATTGAAAAATAGACATAGATTATTGTTCTCATCTTTGTTGTTGCTACGACAACATATCAACTGCTGTGAACTTCATGAGGTGTATATAGATCTGGGTAACCTACAGAGAATTCTAAACTGAACCCTTTATTTAGATTACATAAATAGACTATTCTCATTCCTCTGTCCATGTCTTGGGATATCTTGTCTATTTCTTATTTTTAGTCCTACCCACCCCAGGTATTGAACTCACAATTACTGTATCACCAAATTCACAAACTAATGCTTTAATAAACCAGGCTCTTGTCACATAGGGTATCCAGACATAAATTAAAAATTATTCTAAAGCTAGTTGTACATATGATAAATGCTCCAGTCATTTCATAATTGCGGATGTCAGTATGTTTTTACTGATGCGAAGATTTTTGTAATTTTAGAAGATTAAATCTTGTCTTACTTTCATCTTCCAATGCAGATGCTTTGACTTCAGTGCATAAATATTTCAATCATGAAATATTTATATTTTAAATGAAGCTATTCCTTTGAAGCATTTGGTTTATTTCTTTTCAACAATAGTTCAACCTCTTACTGCTCATAAACTATTCTCTGACAGGCAGTATGGCTTCCACTTCACCAGGTCCATGGCCGACATGCTAACACCCATCACGGAGTACATGTTCCAGGCCCTTGAGAAGTCTGGCGAGGCTCATGCTGTTGCTCTGGATATCTCCAAGGCATTTGACAGGGTTTGGCACGCTGGCCTTCTATGCAAGCTACAGGGTTATGGTATCACCGGACACTTGCTTGATCTGATCCTATCTTTTCTATATAACTGCATAATGAAGGTCATCTTGAATGGGCATGCCTCCACATCCTACTATACAAACGCTGGTGTCCCTCTGTGCTCTATCCTAGTCCCGACGCTCTTTCTTATTTACATAAATGATCTCCCAGATGAGATCAAGTGCCAAGTAGGCATCTACACAGATGACGCCACAATTTATTCACACATCAGTAAGAAATCTGGTGTGGTAGACAAACATAACCTCGATGCTGATCTTGAGAAAGATCTACATTCTGTGGTGGATTGGGGTAAAAGTGGCATATATACAAATCAACCATTCGTTCATGCATGGAGCACTGCTGTCATATATGGTCAGGTGCCCCTGCTGTTCATCTCAGTGTTCTTGACAGGCTCCAAAGGAGAATCAGTAATGTGATAGGTATCGACTTGGCGGCTCGACTCCAGCCACTTCCTCACCAATGGGATGTGGCAAACTTAAGTCACTGGTGCCCCTGCAACAGGTGTTTACTCGTACAACCAGACTGGCAACTGGGTCTCACCCACTCACAGTAAGATCAACCAAATGCAGACAATTTTACTCCTGCACCTTCATTTCTCACACTTCCCGCCTGTGGAACTCGCTTTCATATTCTTGCTTTCCTGACAGCTACAACCTACAAGAATTTAAAAGCAATGTCAATACTCATCTCTTAACCACTCGACTAGTTCTTTCTACAACATCCTGTATATTCTTTCCTTTCTCTCCACCTTTGCAACTGTCATCACACCTGTATTCCCATCCTTCTCTTGCTCCTTTCTAACTGGTTCGTCTTTCTCTTTTCTCTCCTCTTATCTAATCTTTTTACTCTTATGTAGCCCCCTGCACATCAGTGGCATTACCACCTTGCTCGGGGTGATATGCTTATAAACAAAAAAGCATCTCATGTTCTATGAGGTCACTCACTCCAGACCCTAATAAAAGATTAAATAACTTCTTATTTTATGTAGAAGTAGCCAGCCAGGAGTCCTGACTGGCTACTTCTGACACCCTGATTTTTTTCTTTGGGATTGGTTAAAGAAGAAAGTCTACTATAACAAATCAAAACTTTGGACGAACTTGAAGGGCGAATATAAGAAGTTATGTCTTACATTCCACAAACGTTCCTGGAGAAATCAGTTGACAATTCCTGGGCAGCCTGAAAAGCTGGTTGTTAAATCTGGTGCCCATACTAAACACGTTCCTCACATATACATTTCTTGCAAAAAGTATAGTTAATAAATAAATTATAATTATTTTAAAATGGGGAGTTACTTTTCAATCATCCCATATATAGGCTGCCCAGTGAGAAAAGGGAAGCCATCTGGGATTGAAGGTAACCAGAATGAAAAAAAGGTGAATCCATCAAAAGTCAAACAGCAACCACCATTTCTATTCTAACAGTTTCTTTTTAAGCACACTGATTTCTTGCTTCCCTGCTACCTACAATCTTCTAAAATTTAAATGCAAAATCAACCACCATCTTTTGTCTTCCTAAATCCTGTTCTTTTATTGTCCTTTCCTCACTTCTCCTTACTAAAGTCTTCTCATTCTCATTCACTGCCTGTAACCTACTGCATCCAAGTAACATTATCTTGTTTGCTATGTAGATGTAAAAGTATGTAAGTCTCTGGTTCATTTCAAATTCTTATGACTGACAATAACAATTTATGCTATAAACTTTACATGATGAGATTTTCTCTTCGTGTCATGACTACATGAATTTAAGTGTGCTATGAGATTGGCAACTAGGTCTCACTGTTTTACTTTTGAACTAGTTTGATGCAACTGTTGAGATAATTCCTCTCGGCTAAATGCCAGTTTGGAAAAAGATTTACACAGGTGACACTGCTAAGTTATTTGCATGGGAATAGTTATAAGATTATATATATATATATATATATATATATATATATATATATATATTACATATAAAAATACAAATTTTATTATATCAGATGACCATTTTAACAGGTAAATTTAACCATCCATTTAATCAGTGAGACCAAGACATAATAGAAAAATACATTTATTTATGTGTGTATAAAAAACAGAAGTAAGGGTAGGGAAAAAAAATAAAGAGATTATACAAAGAATTTGTTACTATAACTAAGGTTTATATGCTTTAATGTTCCCACATCCCTTAAAAACACCCTCCTTTTGTCTGCCTCAGACTCAAAGGCTAAGGTTCTTTGTCTCCTGTGAAAAGCTTGAAATATGTTTGATAGTGGTGTGTCACTCATTATATTATCACAGTTCTTTTGGGGGCAACAAAAACATTGCATAAACCTGCCCAAAACTTACATGTTCTTTAAATATTGATGTGCATTTTCCCACAATCATCTCAGTACTGCTAATCAGAGTGTAAATGTGCAGGCTGTTTTTGTTTTTAAGTTAGGGAATTTGGAGTTAGTTTTTTCATATAAACTAATATTTGCTTTTTCACATTATGTTATTCAGGTTCCAAAATACTTCAGAGAAATACTCATTCAGATTGTGCAAAGAAGGTTGCAATAGTAAAAGTAGTAGTTCCAACCACTTTCAATTCATTTTCCATTCAATTAAAATGAAGAAAGAAAGAAAAAGGAAGGAAGGAAGAAAGAAAGAAAAAGGAAGGAAGGAAGAAAGAAAGAAAAAGGAAGGAAGGAAGAAAGAAAGAAAAAGGAAGGAAGGAAGGAAGAAAGAAAGAAAAAGGAAGGAAGGAAAGAAAGAAAGAAAGAAAGGAAGGAAGGAAAGAAAGAAAGAAAGAAAGAAAGGAAAGGAAGGAAGGAAAGGAAAGGAAGGAAGGAAGAAAGAAAGAAAGAAAGGAAAGGAAGGAAGGAAGGAAAGAAAGAAAGAAAGGAAAGGAAGGAAGGAAAGAAAGAAAGAAAGGAAAGGAAGGAAGAAAGAAAGAAAGAAAGGAAAGGAAGGAAGGAAAGAAAGAAAAAGGAAAGGAAGGAAGGAAAGAAAGAAAGGAAAGAAAGGAAGGAAGAAAGAAAGAAAGGAAAGGAAGGAAAGGAAAGAAAGAAAGGAAAGGAAGGAAGGAAGGAAAGAAAGGAAAGGAAGGAAGGAAGGAAAGAAAGGAAAGGAAAGGAAGGAAGGAAAGGAAAGGAAAGGAAGGAAAGAAAGAAAGAAAGAAAAAGGAAGGAAGGAAAGAAAGAAAGAAAGGAAAGGAAGGAAAGAAAGAAAGAAAGAAAGGAAAGAAAGGAAAGAAAGAAAGAAAGGAAAGAAAGAAAGAAAGAAAGAAAGAAAGAAAGAAAGAAAGAAAGGAAAGAAAGAAAGAAAGGAAAGAAAGAAAGAAAGGAAAGAAAGAAAGGAAAGGAAAGAAAGGAAAGGAAGGAAGAAAGAAAGGGAAAGAAAGAAAGAAAGAAAGGAAAGAAAGAAAGGAAAGAAAGAAAGAAAGAAAGGAAAGAAAGAAAGAAAGAAAGGAAAGAAAGAAAGAAAGAAAGGAAAGAAAGAAAGAAAGAAAGAAAAGGAAGAAAAGGAAAGAAAGAAAAGGAAAAGGAAAAGAAAAAGAAAAGAAAAGGAAAAGGAAAAAGAAAAGAAAAACAGGAAGAAAAAGAAAACAGGAAGAAAAAGAAAACAGGAAGAAAAAGAAAACAGGAAGAAAAAGGAAAACAGGAAGAAAAAGAAAAAGGAAGGAAAAAGAAAAAGAAAAAGGAAGAAAAAGAAAAGGAAGGAAGAAAAAGGAAAAGGAAGGAAAAAGGAAGGAAAAAGGAAGGAAGGAAGGAAAAAGGAAGGAAGGAAGGAAGGAAGGAAGGAAGGAAGGAAGGAAGGAAGGAAGGAAGGAAAAAGGAAGGAAGGAAGAAAGGAAAGGAAGGAAAGAAAGAAAAGGGAAGGAAGAAAGAAAGAAAGGGAAAGGAAGAAAGAAAAGGGAAGGAAGAAAGAAAGAAAAGAAAAAAAAGAAAAGAAAAAGAAAAAAAAGAAAAGAAAAGGAAAATAGGAAAAACAAAGAAAGAAAAAAAGAAAAAAAGAAAAGAAAGAAAAAAAAATGAAACTGGTGCAACATGAAATATTCGTCAAATCATTCACAGGAAAATTTCATAAATATGCCTATCTTTCCCACCCGAGTCAGAGAAGCTATTTATTTTATGTTTAAGAAGTAAGTGATCTGATTAAACCAAAGTTCTCATCCTTTTTTTCTATTTGCATAGACATAACTGACATCAAGCCAAACTGTGTCATCCAGTGATGTGCAAGTGATGAAAAGAAAAAATCTAAGTGTCCACAATTTAAATTGCTGATGTCATTCTTTGAAATTATTTTTCTACGCACAACAATAAATCAACAAACCTGATAAAAGCTCGACTCCAACAAAAAGGATTAAAATGTGCCAAAGCCCACTCACCTGCAAAGAATAAAAACAAAATGCATCAACCAAAGCAGCTTAGAATGATATGATTAATAATACCATTTAAATAAACATTCAACGTATTCAATGGTATGGGATGCAATGCACCAATTTTTCCCTTTTATATTGCACACTCAAATTAGAAGATATATGTATAAAAATACACAGATATTTTAAAATTTGACATCTTTATAGAGAAGCATGCTTACAGAGATAGTGTTTTTAGCTGGAGACAATGCTGAGATTAGAATCAACCTAGTGATTGTCATTTTCATGCCTCAGGCTATCTTCAGACATTGTGTCACTACTTCTTTCATGAAATATATATATATATATATATATATATATATATATATATGTGTGTGTGTGTGCGTGTGTGTGTGTTGTGCGATTGGTAAATTGTCGCCATTTTTAATTTTCTGGATATGTGTTGTTTATTTTAGTGACTGCACAGTTAGTTGGGAATCATCTGTGAGAAAAAGTGCACAATGATACATTTCCTGCCACCAAAAATTTTGGAACGACATACTGTACTGATAGGTAGGTTGGTTGGTTTTGTTTTGTGGCATATCAACCTCGGCGAGTCATTTATTGCCAACTAAATCTTATTTATTTATTGCTGGTAATACCTTTTTTCTTTCAACAATTTACTGTTGTTTTTATACAAGTTTTGTGTCTAGTAATACTTTTTTCTTTTTGAGTATCAAAATTCATTGGGATTTGTTTTTTAAGGGCAGGGTCCCCAAGTCCTACCATTATTTAACCTATAACTGGAGGGAAGGGATGGATTAATACCTTTCCCAAGGGTACCAGTGCTTAAGTGAATGCAGGGTATTCAACTGGAATTCGAACTCGGCTCATCGATTTCTCTTTCCGAGCCGATATCCACTGCACCACAACGCACATCCGTCACTAAATGCTTACAGCACCTGGTATTCCCAAGTAGTCACCCATCTAAGTACTGACCAGGCTCAGCGTTGCTTAACTTCGGTGATTGAGTGAGAACCGGTGTATTCAACGTGATATGGCCGTAAGCCTGTACTGAAAGGAATTGACATTAAAAGCTCCAAGACAAACATTTCAGAGTGTTTTGGTATCAATCTGAGGACAGTGCAGAGGATTCGGAAAAAGGTGGATGAGTCTAATGTCGGTTACGAAGATGTTTGGAGTGATCACTAGTGATGGCTAAGTTATGCTTCTATTTATCTTCTCACGGGGCTTTAGACTCAACAAAGTGGTCGCTAAAAGTGCCTTGAGATGGTAGTGCTGCCTTAGTTTAAGAGAGTGGTTGCTGGAAGACTATGTTTGGCAACAGGACTCTGCACCATGCCACATGAGCAAGAGAACCCAGTCAGTCAATTCTGGGACTATATTACCTCTTACATCTGGCCACCTACCTTTGCAGATAGTGAAAATTGTTTGCCAATGGTGAAATTAACTTCAAACAACCTACATCATCAAAAATATTATCAATGGAAATTTACCTCTCAGCAGGGATCAAAGCTTCATTCCCCATTTCAATGACAGACTACCTTTTTGCCAGGTTTTTTTTTAATTATTTCATCCCAAGTAAAGGCAATAAAGCTACTAAGATACAAGAGGTTACTAAGTATGAGAGAACCTGAAAAAAAGCTATGTAACCTCCTAACCATTCTTTCACATTACTTTCCCCTATGTAACCCCTTAACCATTCTTTCTCATCACTTTCCCCTTGTAACCCCCTATGCAACAGTGGCAGGGAAATGCCTTGCTTGGGGTGAAATGATTTAAAAAAGATATAAGTTAATGGTTAATACTGAATGTAAGTTTTTGAAGATCAAAGCAGACTAGAAAGTAAGAGACTGAAAGAGTTCAATAAGTGAGAAGTGCAAGAGAAGAAAATATTAACACAGAACTTAGTTATATGCCTTCTTCATGTGTAACAGTTTTTTCTATTCCCCACTTGACCTTGTCAAGTCAATCTTAATTAGCTTAGGAAGAAAACAAAATTATCAGAAGGGAGAACAACGAGACTAAATGAAAGATTGATTGGTTTTTTATGGGTAACAACTTCTTAAAGATTATATTATTGCCATGTTTATGACGCTTTACGCTTCGGCCTTCTTTGGGTGCTAGGAATTTTGATCACTGGAGTATATCATTCTCATTTCATGTGCGACACCACTTCTCATAGCCATGTAGTTATCTCCCTTAAACCTAACTCTCTAAGTTACTTGTTTTAAAGGTTATTTGAAGATTTTTTGGAGATGATGATAATGATTTACTGATACAAGTCCTGCTAATTAACCCGAAGCTGAAGGAAGATAGATTCTATATTTACATACAAGTGAATATAACAAACCCTGATGGAATTGGAACTTGTGTCTCAAATTTCAAATTCTGAGCTGTTATCTATTATCCCACCTGCACATCCAAGATTACAGCATTCCTAAGTATTCCTAAGTGATCATTCTAAGTACTGACCAAGTCCAAATTTGTTTAACTTTGATCATACAGGAACCGGTATTTCATGTGAGAGGGAACATGCCAACTAATTGAAGAGAAAGATGGTGACAAGGTATTAAAAAAAAAAAAAGATGACAACGATGTTAAAGATCATGGTCTATTGAGTAAAGAAGAAAGATAGGAAATAGTTGCATGAGAAATGATAGAGCCCCCAACTTTAGGAAGTAACATTATACAGTTTCAAAACACGTTACATAATTCTAACAGGCAAAAAACTTTTTTTTTCATACATTATCATTCTGTTTGCTTCTTGTCTACTACATGACTGCAATGAATTTCTTAAACCTTAACAACTTATTGAGCTCAGCCCCCAGTGCAAGGTCCAATATTGCAACAAACAGACCACTTTTCATTTAGATTGTATTTCTATGCAAAAAATACTGACTAACATTGATACGACAAAGAGGACTTCATCACATGAATTTCTTAAACCTTAACAGGTTATTGAGCTCAGCTTCCAGTGCAAGGTCCAATATTGCAGCAAACAGACTCCTTTTCATTTGGATTTTATTTCTATGCAAAAAATACTGACTAACATTGATACGACAAAGAGGACTTCATCACATGAATTTCTTAAACCTTAACAGGTTATTGGAGCTCAGCTTCCAGTGCAAGGTCCAATATTGCAGCAAACAGACCTCTTTTCATTTGGATTTTATTTCTATGCAAAAAATACTGACTAACATTGATACGACAAAGAGGACTTCATCACATGAATTTCTTAAACCTTAACAGGTTATTGAGCTCAGCTTCCAGTGCAAGGTCCAATATTGCAGCAAACAGACCTCTTTTCATTTGGATTTTATTTCTATGCAAAAAATACTGACGAACATTGATACGACAAAGAGGACTTCATCACATGAATTTCTTAAACCTTAACAGGTTATTGAGCTCAGCTTCCAGTGCAAGGTCCAATATTGCAGCAAACAGACTCCTTTTCATTTGGATTTTATTTCTATGCAAAAAATACTGACTAACATTGATACGACAAAGAGGACTTCATCACATGAATTTCTTAAACCTTAACAGGTTATTGAGCTCAGCTTCCAGTGCAAGGTCCAATATTGCAGCAAACAGACCTCTTTTCATTTGGATTTTATTTCTATGCAAAAAATACTGACGAACATTGATACGACAAAGAGGATCATCACATGAATTTCTTAAACCTTAACAGGTTATTGAGCTCAGCTTCCAGTGCAAGGTCCAATATTGCAGCAAACAGACCTCTTTTCATTTGGATTTTATTTCTATGCAAAAAATACTGACTAACATTGATACGACAAAGAGGACTTCATCACATGAATTTAAACCTTAACAGGTTATTGAGCTCAGCTTCCAGTGCAAGGTCCAATATTGCAGCAAACAGACCTCTTTTCATTTGGATTTTATTTCTATGCAAAAAAAATACTGACTAACATTGATACGACAAAGAGGACTTCATCACATGAATTTCTTAAACCCTAACAGGTTATTGAGCTCAGCTTCCAGTGCAAGGTCCAATATTGCAGCAAACAGACTCCTTTCATTTGGATTTTATTTCTATGCAAAAAATACTGACTAACATTGATACGACAAAGAGGACTTCATCACATGAATTTCTTAAACCTTAACAGTTATTGAGCTCAGCTTCCAGTGCAAGGTCCAATATTGCAGCAAACAGGACCTCTTTTCATTTGGATTTTATTTCTATGCAAAAAATACTGACGAACATTGATACGACAAAGAGGACTTCATCACATGAATTTCTTTAAACCTTAACAGGTTATTGAGCTCAGCTTCCAGTGCAAGGTCCAATATTGCAGCAAACAGACCTCTTTTCATTTGGATTTTATTTCTATGCAAAAAATACTGACGAACATTGATACGACAAAGAGGACTTCATCACATGAATTTCTTAAACCTAACAGGTTATTGAGCTCAGCTTCCAGTGCAAGGTCCAATATTGCAGCAAACAGACCTCTTTTCATTTGGATTTTATTTCTATGCAAAAAATACTGACGAACATTGATACGACAAAGAGGACTTCATCACATGAATTTCTTAAACCTTAACAGGTTATTGAGCTCTCAGCTTCCAGTGCAAGGTCCAATATTGCAGCAAACAGACCTCTTTTTCATTTGGATTTTATTTCTATGCAAAAAATAAGTCAATTAACATTGATACGACAAAGAGGACTTCATCACATGAATTTCTTAAACCATAACAGGTTATTGAGCTCAGCTTCCAGTGCAAGGTCCAATATTGCAGCAAACAGGCCTCTTTTCATTTGGATTTTATTTCTATGGAAAATACTGACGAACATTGATACGACAAAGAGGACTTCATCACATGAATTTCTTAAACCTTAACAGGTTATTGAGCTCAGCTTCCAGTGCAAGGTCCAATATTGCAGCAAAATAGACTCTTTCATTTGGATTTTATTTCTATGCAAAAAATACTGATTTAAATATTGATACGACAAAGAGGACTTCATCACATGAATTTCTTAAACCTTAACAGGTTATTGAGCTCAGCTTCCAGTGCAAGGTCCAATATTGCAGCAAACAGACCTCTTTCATTTGGATTTTATTTCTATGCAAAAAATACTGACGAACATTGATACGACAAAGAGGACTTCATCACATGAATTTCTTAAACCTTAACAGGTTATTGAGCTCAGCTTCCAGTGCAAGGTCCAATATTGCAGCAAACAGACCTCTTTTTCATTTGGATTTTATTTCTATGCAAAAAATACTGACTAACATTGATACGACAAAGAGGACTTCATCACATGAATTTCTTAAACCTTAACAGGTTATTGAGCCCAGCTTCCAGTGCAAGGTCCAATATTGCAGCAAACAGACCTCTTCATTTGGATTTTATTTCTATGCAAAAAATACTGACTAACATTGATACGACAAAGAGGACTTCATCACATGAATTTCTTAAACCTTAACAGGTTATTGAGCTCAGCTTCCAGTGCAAGGTCCACACAAAGCAAACAGACCTCTTTTCATTTGGATTTTATTTCTATGCAAAAAAATACTGACTAACATTGATACGACAAAGAGGACTTCATCACATGAATTTCTTAAACCTTAACAGGTTATTGAGCTCAGCTTCCAGTGCAAGGTCCAATATTGCAGCAAACAGACCTCTTTTCATTTGGATTTTATTTCTATGCAAAAAATACTGACTAACATTGATACGACAAAGAGGACTTCATCACATGAATTTCTTAAACCTTAACAGGTTATTGAGCTCAGCTTCCAGTGCAAGGTCCAATATTGCAGCAAACAGACCTCTTTCATTTGGATTTTATTTCTATGCAAAAAATACTGACGAACATTGATACGACAAAGAGGACTTCATTACATGAATTTCTTAAACCTTAACAGGTTATTGAGCTCAGCTTCCAGTGCAAGGTCCAATATTGCAGCAAACAGACCTCTTTTCATTTGGATTTTATTTCTATGCAAAAAATACTGGACGAACATTGATACGACAAAGAGGACTTCCTCACATGAATTTCTTAAACCTTAACAGGTTATTGAGCTCAGCTTCAGTGCAAGGTCCAATATTGCAGCAAACAGACCTCTTTTCATTTGGATTTTATTTCAAGGCAAAAAATACTTATCAACATTGATACGACAAAGAGGACTTCATCACATGAATTTCTTAAACTTTAACAGGTTATTGAGCTCAGCTTCCAGTGCAAGGTCCAATATTGCAGCAAACAGACTCTTTTCATTTGGATTTTATTTCTATGCAAAAAATACTGACGAACATTGATACGACAAAGAGGACTTCTATCACATGAATTTCTTAAACCTTAACAGGTTATTGAGCTCAGCTTCCAGTGCAAGGTCCATAATATTGCAGTAAATGGGGATCCTTTTCATTTGGATTTTATTTCTATGCAAAAAATACTGACGAACATTGATACGACAAAGAGGACTTCATCACATGAATTTCTTAAACCTTAACAGGTTATTGGAGTTTGTACTTCTCCAGTGCAAGGTCCAATATTGCAGCAAACAGACCTCTTTTCATTTGGATTTTATTTATGCAAAAAATACTGACGAACATTGATACGACAAAGAGGACTTCATCACATGAATTTCTTAAACCTTAACAGGTTATTGAGCTCAGCTTCCAGTGCAAGGTCCAATATTGCAGCAAAACAGACCTCTTTTCATTTGGATTTTATTTCTATGCAAAAAATACTGACGAACATTGATAATACAAAGAGACTTCATCACATGAATTTCTTAAACCTTAACAGGTTATTGAGCTCAGCTTCCAGTGCAAGGTCCAATATTGCAGCAAACAGACCTCTTTTCATTTGGATTTTATTTCTATGCAAAAATACTGACGAACATTGATACGACAAAGAGACTTCATCACATGAATTTCTTAAACCTTAACAGGTTATTGAGCTCAGCTTCCAGTGCAAGGTCCAATATTGCAGCAAACAGACCTCTTTTCATTTGGATTTTATTTCTATGCAAAAAATACTGACTAACATTGATACGACAAAGAGGACTTCATCACATGAATTTTAAACCTTAACAGGTTATTGAGCTCAGCTCTGGTGCAAGGTCCAATATTGCAGCAAACAGATCTCTTTTCATTTGGATTTTATTTCTATGCAAAAAATACTGACGAACATTGACACGACAAAGAGGACTTCATCACATGAATTTCTTAAACCTTAACAGGTTATTGAGCTCAGCTTCCAGTGCAAGGTCCAATATTGCAGCAAACAGACCTCTTTTCATTTGGATTTTTATTTCTATGCAAAAAATACTGACGAACATTGACACGACAAAGAGGACTTCATCACATGAATTTCTTAAACCTTAACAGGTTATTGAGCTCAGCCCCCAGTGCAAGGTCCAATATTGCAGCAAACAGACCTCTTTCATTTGGATTTTATTTCTATGCAAAAAATACTGACGAACATTGATACGACAAAGAGGACTTCATCACATGAATTTCTTAAACCTTAACAGGTTATTGAGCTCAGCCCCCAGTGCAAGGTCCAATATTGCAGCAAACAGACCTCTTTCATTTGGATTTTATTTCTATGCAAAAATACTGACGAACATTGATACGACAAAGAGGACTTCATCACATGAATTTCTTAAACCTTAACAGGTTATTGAGCTCAGCCCCAGTGCAAGGTCCACACACAGCAAACAGACCTCTTCATTTGGATTTTATTTCTTATGCAAAAAATACTGACGAACATTGATACGACAAAGAGGACTTCATCACATGAAGCCCTTAAACCTAACAGGTTATTGAGCTCAGCTTCCAGTGCAAGGTCCAATATTGCAGCAAACAGACCTCTTTTCATTTGGATTTTATTTCTATGCAAAAATACTGACGAACATTGATACGACAAAGAGGACTTCATCACATGAATTTCTTAAACCTTAACAGGTTATTGAGCTCAGCTTCCAGTGCAAGGTCCAATATTGCAGCAAACAGACCTCTTTCTGTTTGGATTATTTCTATGCAAAAAATACTGACGAACATTGATACGACAAAGAGGACTTCATCATGAATTTCTTAAACCTTAACAGGTTATTGAGCTCAGCTTCCAGTGCAAGGTCCAATATTGCAGCAAACAGACCTCTTTTCATTTGGATTTTATTTCTATGCAAAAAATACTACCTAACATTGATACGACAAAGAGGACTTCATCACATGAATTTCTTAAACTCAACAGGTTATTGAGCTCAGCCCCCAGTGCAAGGTCCAATATTGCAGCAAACAGACCTCTTTTCATTTGGATTTTATTTCTATGCAAAAAATACTGATGAACATTGATACGACAAAGAGGACTTCATCACATGAATTTTCAAACCTTAACAGGTTATTGAGCTCAGCCCCCAGTGCAAGGTCCAATATTGCAGCAAACAGACCTCTTTTCATTTGGATTTTATTTCTATGCAAAAAAATACTGACGAACATTGATACGACAACAGGACTTCATCACATGAATTTCTTAAACCTTAACAGGTTATTGAGCTCAGCCCCAGTGCAAGGTCCAATATTGCAGCAAACAGACCTCTCTTTCATTTGGATTTTATTTCTATGCAAAAAATACTGACGAACATTGATACGACAAAGAGGACTTCATCACATGAATTTCTTAAACCTTAACAGGTTATTGAGCTCAGCCTCCAGTGCAAGGTCCAATATTGCAGCAAACAGACCTCTTTTCATTTGGATTTTATTTCTATGCAAAAAATACTGACGAACATTGATACGACAAAGAGGACTTCATCACATGAATTTCTTAAACCTTAACAGGTTATTGAGCTCAGCTTCCAGTGCAAGGTCCAATATTGCAGCAAACAGACCTTCTTTCATTTGGATTTTATTTCTATGCAAAAAATACTGACGAACATTGATACGACAAAGAGGACTTCATCACATGAATTTCTTAAACCTTAACAGGTTATTGAGCTCAGCTTCCAGTGCAAGGGTCCGTGTCATTGCAGCAAACAGACCTCTTTCATTTGGATTTTATTTCTATGCAAAAAATACTGACGAACATTGATACGACAAAGAGGACTTCATCACATGAATTTCTTAAACCTTAACAGGTTATTGAGCTAGCCCCCAGTGCAAGGTCCAATATTGCAGCAAACAGATCTCTTTTCATTTGGATTTTATTTCTATGCAAAAAATACTGACGAACATTGATAATGGCTAAAGAGGACTTCATCACATGAATTTCTTAAACCTTAACAGGTTATTGAGCTCAGCTTCCAGTGCAAGGTCCAATATTGCAGCAAAATTTCAGACCCTTTTCATTTGGATTTTATTTCTATGCAAAAAAATACTGACGAACATTGATACGACAAAGAGGATCAACACATGAATTTCTTAAACTCAACAGGTTATTGAGCTCAGCCCCCAGTGCAAGGTCCAATATTGCAGCAAACAGACTCTTTTCATTTGGATTTTATTTCTATGCAAAAAATACTGACGAACATTGATACGACAAAGAGGACTTCATCACATGAATTTCTAAACCTTAACAGGTTATTGAGCTCAGCTTCCAGTGCAAGGTCCAATATTGCAGCAAACAGACCTCTTTTCATTTGGATTTTATTTCTATGCAAAAAATACTGACGAACATTGATACGACAAAGAGGACTTCATCACATGAATTTCTTAAACCTTAACAGGTTATTGAGCTTCAGCCCCAGTGTGCAAGGTCCAATACGGCAGCAACAGACCTCTTTTCATTTGGATTTTATTTTATGCAAAAATACTGACGAACATTGATACGACAAAGAGGACTTCATCGATGAATTTCTTAAACCTTAACAGGTTATTGAGCTCAGCTCCTCCTTCCAGTGCAAGGTCCAATATTAGCAAACAGACCTCTTTTCATTTGGATTTTATTTCTATGCAAAATACTGACAATTGTCACTATACGACAAAGAGGACTTCATCACATGAATTTCTTAAACCTTAACAGGTTATTGAGCTCAGCCCCCAGTGCAAGGTCCAATATTACAAACAGACCTCTTTTCATTTGATTTATTTCTATGCAAAAAATACTGACGAACATTGATACGACAAAGAGGACTTCATCACATGAATTTCTTAAACCTTAACAGGTTATTGAGCTCAGCTTCCAGTGCAAGGTCCAATATTGCAGCAAACAGACCCTTTTCATTTGACTATTTCATGCAAAAAATACTGACGAACATTGATACGACAAAGAGGACTTCATCACATGAATTTCTTAAACCTTAACAGGTTATTGAGCTCAGCCCCCAGTGCAAGGTCCAATATTGCAGCAAACAGACCTCTTTTCATTTGGATTTTATTTCTATGCAAAAAATATCATATCAACATTGATACGACAAAGAGGACTTCATCACATGAATTTCTTAAACCTTAACAGGTTATTGAGCTCAGCTTCCAGTGCAAGGTCCAATATTGCAGCAAACAGACCTCTTTCATTTGGATTTTATTTCTATGCAAAAAATACTGACGAACATTGATACGACAAAGAGGACTTCATCACATGAATTTCTTAAACCTTAACAGGTTATTGAGCTTCCTCTCAGCCCCCAGTGCAAGGTCCAATATTGCAGCAAACAGACTCCTTTTTCATTTGGATTTTTATTTCTATGCAAAAAATACTGACGAACATTGATAGCGACAAAGAGGACTTCATCACATGAATTTTAAACCTTAACAGGTTATTGAGCTCAGCTTCCAGTGCAAGGTCCAATATTGCAGCAAACAGACCTCTTTTCATTTGGATTTTATTTCTATGCAAAAAATACTGACGAACATTGATACGACAAAGAGGACTTCATCACATGAATTTCTTAAACCTTAACAGGTTATTGAGCTCAGCCCCAGTGCAAGGTCCAATATTGCAGCAAACAGACCTTCTTTCATTTGGATTTTATTTCTATGCAAAAAATACTGACGAACATTGATACGACAAAGAGGACTTCATCACATGAATTTCTTAAACCTTAACAGGTTATTGAGCTCAGCTTCCAGTGCAAGGTCCAATATTGCAGCAAACAGACCTCTTTTCATTTGGATTTTATTTCTATGCAAAAAATACTGACGAACATTGATACGACAAAGAGGACTTCATCACATGAATTTCTTAAAACCTTAACAGGTTATTGAGCTCAGCCCCCAGTGCAAGGTCCAATATTGCAGCAAACAGACCTCTTTTCATTTGGATTTTATTTCTATGCAAAAAAATACTGACGAACATTGATACGACAAAGAGGACTTCATCACATGAATTTCTTAAACCTTAACAGGTTATTGAGCTCAGCTTCCAGTGCAAGGTCCAATATTGCAGCAAACAGACCTCTTTTCATTTGGATTTTATTTCTATGCAAAAAATACTGACGAACATTGATACGACAAAGAGGACTTCATCACATGAATTTCTTAAACCTTAACAGGTTATTGAGCTCAGCCCCCAGTGCAAGGTCCAATATTGCAGCAAACAGACCTCTTTTCATTTGGATTTTACTTATGCAAAAAAAATACTGACGAACATTGATACGACAAAGAGGACTTCATCACATGAATTTCTTAAACCTTAACAGGTTATTGAGCTCAGCTTCCAGTGCAAGGTCCAATATTGCAGCAAACAGACTCCTTTTTCATTTGGATTTTATTTCTATGCAAAAAATACTGACGAACATTGATACGACAAAAGAGACTTCATCACATGACCCTTAAACCTTAACAGGTTATTGAGCTTCCAGCTTCCAGTGCAAGGTCCAATATTGCAGCAAACAGACCTCTTTTCATTTGGATTTATTTCTATGCAAAAAATACTGACGAACATTGATACGACAAAGAGGACTTCATCACATGAATTTCTTAAAACCTTAACAGGTTATTGAGCTCAGCTTCCAGTGCAAGGTCCAATATTGCAGCAAACAGACCTCTTTTCATTTGCAATTTTATTTCTATGCAAAAAATACTGACGAACATTGATACGACAAAGAGGACTTCATCACATGAATTTCTTAAACCTTAACAGGTTATTGAGCTCAGCTTCCAGTGCAAGGTCCAATATTGCAGCAAACAGACCTCTTTTCATTTGGATTTTATTTCTATGCAAAAAATACTGACGAACATTGATACGACAAAGAGGACTTCATCACATGAATTTCTTAAACCTTAACAGGTTATTGAGCTCAGCTTCCAAAAAGGTCCAATATTGCAGCAAACAGACCTCTTTTCATTTGGACTTATTTCTATGCAAAAAATACTGACGAACATTGAGTTAATGACAAAGAGGATCTATATCACATGGACTTCCTTAAACCTTAACAGGTTATTGAGCTCAGCTCTGTGCAAGGTCCAATATTGAAAATATATCCTCTTTTCATTTGGATTTTATTTCTATGCAAAAAATACTGACGAACATTGATACTTCTAATACAAAGAGGACTTCCTCACATGAATTTCTTAAACCTTAACAGGTTATTGAGCTCAGCCCCCAGTGCAAGGTCCAATATTGCAGCAAACAGACCTCTTTTCATTTGGATTTTATTTCTATGCAAAAAATACTGACGAACATTGATACGACAAAGAGGACTTCATCACATGAATTTCTTAAACCTTAACAGGTTATTGAGCTCAGCTTCCAGTGCAAGGTCCAATATTGCAGCAAACAGACCTCTTTTCATTTGGATTTTATTTCTATGCAAAAAATACTGACGAACATTGATACGACAAAGAGGACTTCATCACATGAATTTCTTAAACCTTAACAGGTTATTGAGCTCAGCTTCCAGTGCAAGGTCCAATATTGCAGCAAACAGACCTCTTTTCATTTGGATTTTATTTCTATGCAAAAAATACTGACGAACATTGATACGACAAAGAGGACTTCCTCACACATTAACCCAGTATCAGAAAATAAATTTCTTATACAAGATTCTATTTCCTAGAACAATAATCATCATCCTCAGCAACTAAAGTAATTTAATCCTCTGTGTGTGTGTGTGTGTGTGTGTGTGTGTGTGTAAAATTTTCTTGTGATGTGTTTCATCTTTTAGGACTTCATCAGACTAAATGATCTCCATGAACAAGGGATGTTAGGAATTTAAAATTAAAACATTTTTTTATCTAGCCAATTTCATTTAGACCAGCATAACAAATTCTCATGCATTTTTCCCCAATATTGTTCTAGATATATAAAAATATATATCATTATCTCATATATTGGGTTGACTGGAAAGTTCATGTTGATTTTTAGTCTTCATGTTCCAACATTAGAATATGTCAAATTTATTGACAGATATAATATGCTTATGTTTCCAATTACAGCACATTTCAAACTATCTCTTGAGAAAGAAATTTTAAAAGTTTTTATTTCATGTCAATTTTGCATCTCTATAAAAATGTAAGATTACAAGGTGCATTTTAGACACTTGATGATTTTTTTTTATTACTGTAAAGGCAAAAACGCCACATAAGCAATAAAAAAAGATATGTGCTGTGAATGAATAAAGGTGCTTTGAAGTTTATGTTTAGTCTTTTCTCCTCATTTTCTCGCTATGTTCTGTCGAAGATACTCTATTTTTCCTTTCCATGTCTGCAATCAGCACTGTATCATCTGCATATCTTATATTGTGGCGGTCAATGACAAATCCTGAAAGGACTTCTAACTCACTCACAATTGCTTCACTGAACAAGTTGAATAGATCTGTTGAGAAGACACATTCTTGTCTTACACCTCTTTCTATTTTCGTATATGAGCTGAATTAATTTCCTGTCATATATAGACAGTTTGCTGCCAGTGTAGGTTCTTAATAACTTTAATGTCTTTCCCAGATATGTAGAAGTTGCCAAGCATCACTATTAAGTTACTTTGTCAAATGCCTTTGTGTAATCTATAAAACACAGATACACGTCCTGCATTTGTATTGCTCTTTCTGATAACATCCTGAACATGAATATCTCATTCCTTGTTCTAGCGTCTTTGATGGACCCACACTGTTCTTGTCCTCTCTCTGGGCTGATTCTGTTCATCAGAATCCAGATGATGAGTTTTGTTATGCGGCTCATTAATTGTTCAGTGAAGTTCACATCCTTTGTGTCTGGCTTCTTAGGTAGTGCTATAAAAACTGATCCGCTTAGGTCTTCTGATATATTGCTAATGTTGTATATTTCATCTATTATTTTTATAATCCTGTCTACATCTCTATTACAATTCTGTCAAGTCCTGTTGCTTTGTTTCTGCTCAATATTGTCAGTGCAGCTTCCATATCAGGTTTTAATATTTCTTGTTAGTATTTCTGTGAATTGCCAGCTGCTCTCTTGTCATGAAAGAGATCTCTGATATATTTTTTTCCATGGCTGAAGCATTTTTTAGCATTTCCTTCTTGGCTTTTATGCATCCTTTTGTCCTGTTAGATCCCTAATTTATATATATATATATATATCTTATTTGTTGTGCTCACTATCTATATCTGCACATTTGTTGTTAAGCCAATTTTCTTTACCCTGTCTGTATTTGCACCTTATTTCTTTGTGTAGTTTCCTATATTACATGCCATGGCATTGTTTTCTGTCTCCTTTGCATCTTGTCAAGAATTTCCTCAGTGATTCACTTATTTTTCTTCTACATGTTTACCCTTGGGATGATGTGACTAGAGCTTCTCTTAGTGTGTCTAATTTAGAGTTTCCATTTCCAATTTATCCCTTGCATTTTCTTTTCACATTTTCTGCACATTTTTTCTGCAGGTTTGGGTCATTAATGAATTTGTTATATTGCAATCTGAGTGCTGTGTTAGGCTTCTTCTATCTCTGGAGTTTTATTCTTAGATTGCATGTAACTGGGAGATGGTCACTTCTGCAGTCAGCACTTGGATAGGTTTTGCAGTGGAGAACTGCATTCCTGAATCTCTTGTCGATAGTTGTATAGTCGATTTGGTTTTTTGTTTCTCCTCCTGGGCTTCTTCATGTCCATACGTGTCTTGGGCATTCCTGAAACCAAGTGTTGGTTATTAATTGGTCATTTCCTGTGCACCACTGGACCCATTTCTCTCCAGCCATTGCAGTTTTCCAGTCCAAAATTGCCAACCATTTCTTCTTTCTGTTTGACATCCCATGATGATTCTAATTTCTTGTGATTTGCACTGAGCCTTAGCATTGTCCAGCATGGAGTAGAAAGATTTCATTTCTTCTTCTGTACTTTGTGTTGTTGGTGCTATAATAGAAATGTCAAGGGAGTTTCCTTTTCAGTTTAACCAAATTAAAACTCATTTTTTGTTATTTTTACTGTTCACATATGTAATTTTGTGGATGTTGCTGACAAAGTCTCTGTTGTTTAGCCACCTTGTTTCCCATAAACCTAAAATGTTCATGTTTCATCTGATAATCTTCTGTTTTACATTTTACAGCTGTCGACAGTTGTTCAAGGTTCTAATGTTCCATGTACCATGAGTTTTATTATTTATTTAGTGCAAACAGCCACAGGATAATGGTCCAGTAATACATGTCACTCATGTTGTTGTATTCCAGGCAAGTTCTGAGAAATTTGGTCTCCTTTACAACATTTATGCTAACAGTCACTGGATGACAGTCAGGTGACACCTGTTGCCCATGCTGCTCCTTACCAGACAAGGAATTGGTACTTATCGGCTTAACTCCCTTTATGCCATTAAAGTTCATAATATGTGCATACATATCAATGATTATTCTTGTGGTTAATAGTGGAGTGGTTTCCCATTGACTTCGCCACAATGTTTTATTGAGACACCACCTCTAGTTTGCTGGCAGTTGACTCAAGAGTTCTTGCACCTTTTTTGTAGGTCTTATTTTTTGTCCTACTTTTTTTTTTTTTTTTTTTTAATCATCTCACCCCAAGCAAGGCATTCCACTGCCACTATTGCGCATGGGGCTACATAGGGGAAGGTAAAGAGAAGGAGTGGATAGACATAGGGAATGTCAGGAGAAAGGTGATAGATGAGTAAGGATAGCGAGGATGAGTGTCGGGCAGATGGGAAGAGTGCTTGATAGAATGGGAGCAGGTTAGTGTGTTAGGAGATGTCTATTGACCTTACATTTAAACTCCTGGAGATTGTAGCCGTCGGGGAAGCAATCGTTTGGAAGAGAATTCCACAATCGGGAAGTGCGAGGAAAGAAACTGTTGGAGTAGAAGTTACGGCTGCATTTTATCAGTTTCACTGTAAAAGGGTGGGATCTAGTTGCTAATCTAGTATCTCGTGCAAATTCGTATTTAGGAGGCACCAGTGATCTAAGTTCATCGGAGCAGAAGCCGTGAAAGTATTTATAGAAGAGACACAGCGAAGCCACGTCTCGCCGGTGGGAGAGAGACTGCAGGCGGTCTGCCAAGTCGGTATCTATCACATTACAGACCCTCCTCTGAACCTTATCGAGAAGCCCGAGGAGAACAGCAGGGGCACCCGACCAGATATGGCAGCAGTATTCAATGCACGGGCGGATGGTAGATTTGTAAATGTGCAGGATAGATTTAGACGGAAAAAACTTCCGGGCCCTACACAGAGAACCGACTTTCATAGCAGCGGATTTAGCAATGGATTTGATATAGTCATTCCATTTGAGGTCCGCTGAAAGTGTGAGACCAAGTAGGCGTAGTGTTTTACTCTCTGGGAGGCAAGCTTGGTCCATGCTAATGGGAGGTAGGTGAGATTGTCGATGATGGTTAATTGACAGTAGCTTCGTTTTAGAAGCATTAAAATTTACTAGCCATTTCTTACCCCAGTCCAATATGGATTGGAGGTCTTTTTCAATCTCGGCTGCGAGTTTAGCTTTGACGCCTACACCAGATTTTTGTTGGAGGCGAGAGTAAACTGTGGTGTCATCGGCGTACAAACCTATTTGGGTTCTTATGGAATCAGGGAGATCATTAATATATATCAGGAAGAGTGTAGGACCTAAGATGGAGCCTTGGGGGACACCTGCGTTTGTATGGTAGTTCTGAGAGGCATGTCCGTTTAATACCACTTTCATTGTGCGGTTAGAGAGGAAGGACTGGATTAGTTCAAACAAATGTCCAGTTATACCATAGCTCCGCAGTTTACATAGAAGGCCAGCATGCCAAACTCTGTCGAACGCCTTAGATATATCCAATGCAACGGTTCGAGCTTCGCCATTCCTGTCGAGTGCCTGGTATATGTACTCAGTGATGGTCGTTAGCAGTAGACCTGGTGAAGCGGAAACCATATTGCTTGTCCGAGAGGAGCCTGTGTGCTGTGAGATGCTGAACCACCTCGGCGTTGATAATGGCTTCGAACACTTTGCCAAAGATCGGAAGAAGGCTGATAGGGCGGTAATTTGCAGGGTCAGAGGGTTCTCCAGTGTTTTTAAATATAGGAACTATAGAGGAAGATTTCCAACAGGCAGGAAAGCAGGAAGCAGATAGGCAGAGGTTGTAGAGCTTAGAAAGGATAGAGGAGAGTTCAGGGGCACATTTCTTTAAGACTATGGTTGGGATTCCGTCACCACCGCTCGCTTTGTGAGGGTCAAGTTTTAAGATTATCTTAGAGACAAGCGAAGGTGTAATGTGCACATCATTTAGTTGTGCCTCGGTTCTAGGTGAGAAGTCGGGTGTAAAAACTCCAGACGAGTCCAGACTCGAATTGTTCGAGAATCTGCGGGCAAAACATTCAGCCTTATCTGCTGGGGAGGTGAGGACCTCAAATTTGTTGATTAGCGGGGGTATTGTGGACTTGCTCTTGTTAAGTACTCTTTTACAGAGTCGCCAGTAGTCTTTAGAGCCGAATTTAGAGCATGCTATGCGTTGCTTCATTCTGGCAGCAAACAACATCTTAGCTTCGTTAAGTATCCTTTTACACTTATTACGAGCTGAAGTGAAAAGGCGCCTGTTTTGTTCCGACGCATAGTTACGATAGAGTCGGAAGAAATGATTCCGGTGGGCAATGGCAGCCGAACAAGCGGGTGAGAACCATGGAGACGAATGAGATTTAAGCTGGAATTTCCTAGCAGGGATGAAGGCATCGATGCCAGCCTTAACCCAGGAGGAGAACTCGGATGCACATTCTTCGATGGGAAGACTAAAGACGTTGTTCCAAGGGATGTCACAGAGGAAGTCTCGGAACGAATCCCAGTCTGCTCTTTGATAGCAGTATGATATTCTACTTGTCTGTGTTTCATGGGTCGGGCGGGAGTGGAGTGAAATATTGACGGACACTACAGTGTGGTCAGAGTTTCCAAGTGGGCAGAGTTGTCTGGTAGTGCAAGAGTCTGGGATGGAAGTGAAGCAGAGGTCTAGAAGTGAGTTCCTTCCGTTAGGTTTGTCGGAGAAACGCGTGGGGAAGTCCACTACTTGCGTAAGGGATTGGGTGATTGAAAAGTTCATGGTGTGGACACCAGCAGGGTCAGTGACTGCGTTCTTCAGCCACTTGGTGTGGTGGGCGTTAAAGTCACCAAACACGAATACATGGGCAGAGGGATGGGTAGAAATGGCTTTGTCAATATTGTCAGAAATGATGTCAAGTAACGAACAGTCAGGGGAGGAAGGAGAGCGGTACAGAAAGAAGAGATAGCTAATCGAGCTGAGAAGTGAGAGGCGGAAGCACATGAAAGAATGATCTGGGGATTCAAAAGATGACACCCTAGCTAAGGGAAGGTGTTCGCTGACATAGACACCAAGCCCATGCATATGAACATTGGAGTCCTTCCTGAAGAGGGGAAGGTAGCCAGGAACGCAGAACTCAGATGAGGGGATAAAAGGGTTAAGATTAGTTTCACAAAGGGCTAATATATCAGGTGAGTTATTATGGAGGAAAGAATCTACGCTGGGGAAGTTGGTGCGGATGCCGCGTATGTTAGTGAAAGAGATGCAGACAGGTTTGGGCGTTTTCAAATGAGCTGGTTTAGTTTTGTCATTATGTTTGCTTTTTTCCATAGTAATTCAGTTAAGGAGTGGTCTTAGAATAGAATCAGTCGGTCAATCATTTGCAACTTGTGAAGGATGGAGACTGGCGCGGCCTACAACATAATGTGGACTCGGGGTTGCCCACCGAACGTTCATGCAGGGACGCCCGTCCATGCGCGATATGGCACTACAAGAACCCCGGTATTATTCAACTGTTGATCAGAGCAGCCTCTCAAGACGCTACGCAAGAGTTCGGGCTCCTAACTACCAGTCGGAAGCAGCAACCAGGAAACTGCCAACCCGGTACCCTCAGAATGCAAAGACGTTGCCACCATACTCCGTAACTGCAAAGAGCTTCCAGCTGAACTAACACCAAGACCAGAGAAAGGGGATGAACCGGGAACCCCTTCCTAAACAAGAAACAAGGTGATCACCTCTAAACTCATTCAAAAGAAGGGGGTGGAGTGTGAGACCGGGCGATAGTAGAAACTATCTACTCCAATTAAAAAAAACAAAAAAAAAAATAAAAAACAAGGAAAAAGTGACTGAGGCTTACAAAGTTTTAACTTAGTAAAAGTCGAAAATACCCTTGAATAGCAAAATTATTTACACAAATTAAGTGACGAAAGAAAAAAAATCAAAGACGACCAAAAGACGAAAAAATAAATAAATAAATAAATAAAATAATTTCCAAGAAATTTCACAAAAACAGACTGAAAAATGGACTGAATCCCGGTTGACTTACCACAAGCAGCTAACACTGTAAAGTTGATTTAATTCAATTTATGAAGACAAAAATAGAAATTAAACCATTTTTTACAGAATATAGTCGAGTTATGTTGCTTGCGTTCGCTTGCCAAACCGTTAAGAATTCAATCTCTCGAAGACAGAAATTTAAATCTTCTACAAGACAAAACTAATGGAAATAATTGAACCGTGATGCTATTTATCATTAGTCGAAAATACCCTTGATATAGCAAAATTATTTACACAAATTAAGTGACGAAAGAAAAAAAATCAAAGACGACCAAAAGACGAAAAAATAAATAAATAAATAAAATAATTTCCAAGAAATTTCACAAAAACAGACTGAAAAATGGACTGAATCCCGGTTGACTTACCACAAGCAGCTAACACTGTAAAGTTGATTTAATTCAATTTATGAAGACAAAAATAGAAATTAAACCGTTTTTTACAGAATATAGTCGAGTTATGTTGCTTGCGTTCGCTTGCCAAACCGTTAAGAATTCAATCTCTCGAAGACAGAAATTTAAATCTTCTACAAGACAAAACTAACTACTGGGTTACTAACATCCTGCCTCACTCAAAAATATTGAATGGGGTAGCTGGTTTAGTTGCCAACAGTTCAGCAAAGAATTTATTCTATACAGTATATACTCATTGACAGAAATTTTTATTTTTTTTTGTAATTATATACATGTCCTTCAGAGTCCCAATTTGATGTAAGTGACAGAAATTGTAGTGAAGTGGGAACAAGAGAATGTAAATATTAAGTTATGACTTACATTAAGTCCAGATAAACACTCTTGTAGCACTTTTAAAAACAGATGTAATATATACAGAGGAGAAAAATTCTTTTATATTCAAGTTGTTAGAAACCTCCTGAGGTAAAGTACACAATGGCAGAACTTTATTAGACAAAATAAGTATACATTTTATATAAAAGAAAATAAAAGAAAATAAAAATAAACTTAGATTTCTTCCAGGAAACTAAAGTGAAAATAAAATACCATATCAAATAATAGGAAACAGGCAAGCTCTAATCAGAAACTAATATCGTCTGAGTGAAATAAAGTAATTTTTTTTTTTAAAGTCATAAAAATCACTTTTTTTTCAATCAGCAATTATAGTTGGTGACTTCTCAAGCCATTTTGGAAGAATTTTGGCCTAATGTATGAAAAAGCTTTTTGCTATCATTTATGACATGTAGATTTAGGGGGTGGTTAGAGCGAAAGAGAAATAGATTCTGTCAAGCAAGAAATTCTTTTTTTTTTTTTAGATATCTGTGGACAAACATCCATTAGACAATATGTATATGACAGAAACATAAAAAATTTAAAAAAAAAAAACTACTTGATGGGCTTGAGCAGGTGGATGGCAGAGTCGGGATTGGGAGAAATACCAAGAAGAAAAATATTAAGAGTGACATAGGAAAAAGGGCAAGTAGAAATCCATGATCGCCTGTGCCCTGAAACAACAGGGCACATAAAAAAAAAGATTGTAGCCTTATCAATGAAAAAAGATCAGACAAAACTCCACCAACACATCAGAGATGATGACCAAATAAAGACAGTGATTGAAAATAACCAGTGCAGGAATTAACAGAAATACTAGATTTATCAAAATTCACCATCCGTGAGCAGTTAGTGAAGCTTGGGTACTCAAATTGCTTTGATGTTTGGGTACCACAATATCCGAGTGTAAAGAATCTTTTGGATTGCATTTCTATCTGCAATTTGCTGTATAAATGCAAAGAAAATGCAACCTTTTTGAAGCAGATTGTAATGGGTGATGCAAAGTGGATTGTTTATAACAATGTTCCATAAAAAAGATCCTGGAGGAGGCAACATAAACCAACTTTAATCACCCCAAAAGCAGGTCATCATCCTAAGAAAGTCAACTGTGCATATGGTGGGATTGGAAAGGAATCCTGTACTATGAGATTCTACCAAGTAATCAGTCAATTGCTTCTAAAAAGTACTGCTCGTAACAGGATGAAAGGCAGGAATTCAAGAAAAATGTCCAGAATTGGCAAACAGGAAAGGTGGTGTTTTCCATCAAAATAATTCCAGACCTCAAGTTTTTTTTGACAACCCAGCAAAAATTGTTGCAGCTTGGCTGAGATGTGCTTCCCCATCCACCATATTCACCAGAAAATATTTCTTTGGATTTTCAGTTATTCAGATCTTTGCAAAATTATCTCAATGGTAAAAGTTTTTATTCTTTGTATGACATAAAAAAACACCTTAACTGGTTCTTTACCAAGAAAGCAATTTTGGGAAGATGGATTTGTTAAGTTGAAGGAAAAATAGAGAAAGCTTATGCAAGAAAATGGTTCATATTTAGTCGAATAAATATTTAATTGCATACTTTTCTATTGTGTTTTAATTTCCCTTAAAAATCGGCAAGCACTTTCAGGACAACACAAAATATATGCATATTAAAAAAAAATGAAGTACTGAAAAGTTCCCTGAAAAATGAACAAGTATTTTCTATATATCTAATAGTGCTCTATGTTTAATAAACTTTAATGTATTTATACACATAAAAATATAATTGTTTTATTTACTCATTAACAGCCTGTTTCATGCTTCATGATTTTTTAAAATGCATGCCTTATTGTTTTGAACATGCGTGTTTCTATTGTTTTTCCCACATTTTTCAAAATTAAGTGTTTGCACTCTGATGAATTCCATTTCTTAAAAATATGAAAACAACAGTAAATCGAAGGAACGTTTGCATTCCATTATCTGGTTTTTTAGTCTGTTCCAGAAAACTAGGAACTAAAACAAACTGAAGACAACTTGTTTCACTTTTGAGATTCTACAACAGTGGATGAGAAATTGGCAATATCACTTTTTGTTTTGTCTTGATAAAAATAAAATTTTTACCTTGGCTTCATTGGATGTTTTATGCTCAGGCCAAAGGGCAAATCATTGAAAGAAAGAAAAGACAGAAAAAAGGTAAGCAGAAATGCCACAAGAGAAAAGAGAAGGAGAAAAGAGAGTGAAAGAAATAACAAGAGAGATATGGGAAGCAGAAATGGTGAGAGAAAAAGAGAGTAAAACTTGCACAAGAGAGTATTACTTGCACAAGAGAGTATAACTTGCACAAGAGAGTATAACTTGCACAAGAGAGTATAACTTCACAAGAGAAAAAGATAAAATTGAGAAAGAAAGGGAGAAAAGAGAAGCAGAAATGTTATGAGAGAAAGTGGAAGCAGAAATAAAATTCAAATAAAACTGATCAATTACTGATATTTATGAGGGAACAAAAATGAGTCAAAAGAAAAGCAAGAAAATAAAATCAAATAAATTCTAGGTAAAAATTTTATGAAAACTCCAAAGAATAAAAATCCCTAATTCCTCAAACAGAAGATTTTATTTTTGTCAGAGCCATTGTTTTTTTCATCTGGAACCTTTCCATCTGATTTCATATTAATTTGAAGCTGGTATCACTTTTCATCGCAACCATTTAGACCTTCATTCTATACCTATTAGTCAACAGGCCTCCAGAAATCTGTTTTGTATGAGAAAAGGGACAACTAAACACTGCCAACTCAGCACCAAATAAAAGTTTTTATAACCAAATAAAAGTAATTTATTAAAGATTAAAACCTTAATAAGTGAATATTTTTTCTTCAAATAAGACATTTGAAAAAGCATTATGTAAAACAAGAACCAAATTTTTGTTTTTAATTATTTTAATCAAGTAAATTGACATATAAAAAATAGTTCAATAAAACACTGGTTTTTAATTATTTTTTTCATAAAATAGATTAAACAATGCAAAACTGGTTCATATTTTGAGGCAAGGATCCAGACTATGCTCAGCCAACCCCAAAAAGACCACCAGTGGTGGAACAAGCGGATAATAATTAATACAGATATCAACAGTTTAACCAACAGCTAAAGACAGCTATATATGAGGGAGAGGGACATGCTACAGAATGCGCCACTTAAATTCATAATGTCAGTGGCAGTCCATTGAAATTTCATAACTGGATTCTGAATGTCTTATTCCATATATGCTGCAGAGGAAGGTAATGAAATCAAGTGTGTGGGTCATTTCCTGGCATGTTGAGGTCCACATTAAATAAATTTCTGCCATTGGCACTTTCTTCTTCTCCGATTTTCTTTCACATTCAACTATTGCAAAGCAAAACAGTGATAAGGAATAGATGAGGGGAATGCATGTTTGGCAAAACTGGGACCTTTTTATCCTAAACCTGCATGTTGACAGTGAATTTAGTCATCCATATCATCTTAAAGGAAGCAATCAGTTCAGAAATTAAATTCTCAGACATGAGATAAAGCCACTGCTGACTGCTCATTGCATAAAGTTATTGTGGATAAAAACAGAATAACCTGTAGAGAAAGGAAAACGGAACCTAAAAAGAGCATTTGTAGTATTACAGTAAAATTCCTTATCAGCAAAAGATAACTTAAATTACTTGAATGAAAAACAAGGAAGGTGGGCTTGGGAAATTAAACACTCACAGGAAATATTGAGGGTAAGAAAGAGAAAGGCAATGAGCTACTTCCTTGACAATGTTGTGTGAATGGATTATGGGACCGGGTTTTAGCAAAAGAATAAAAACTGCTGAGAGCCATCTGAGACAGGCAGTCATGGTTCTCCACAATATCCTATGTCCTGAAGGGATGTGGTACATTAAAGTAAATTAGATTGTAATAAGATCAATGTCAATTCCATCAGGGAGTTCCATCTCAGAAGCCCTCTGCCCAGTGATGCCATTTATTCATATCACTCGTTTATTTGGATATGTAAAAAGAATGTTTTAATTCATTGTGTCAGGGTATACTGGCTTAAAGGTTGTGAAGCAATTGGGTTTTTGCATGTACCAAGAATCATCTTAATAAGAAATCTGAAAAGGCCATATCAATTCCAAACTTGGACAATGTGCCTCAGAGGAAATAAAGATTGAAATTTCTTCCATTAAACAGGCATTATATTTGCAATTTAGTGATTATTTATTTACAATATTTACATTGTTTGGGCTGTTATCCTCATCTTTGTTGTCATAATCACCTTCAATATCTGTCTATATTTCTGTGATGAGGTATTGTAATTATTTACACTATTTACATTGTTTGGACCGTTGTCCTCATTTTTATTGCCATATTCATGACATATTAGCCATTGTACACTCCGGGCATCTTTAGGAGATGTATGTTGAATTTTCAAACTGAACCTTTTATTTAATCCACTGGGGATAGATTAGATTGTTCCAGTTGATTGGGCCATGCATTCTTTAGATATCTCAGTTTCAGTTAATTCTCTTTAATAACTCAACTCTCCAAGTTTGTGTACCCTCTGCAATTGCTAGGTATTGAATTCAGCGTTTGTTTTGGGTCAAGTCACTTTTTGTATTACTCAACCAATGCTTTTATCTACTGGGTCGTGTGTTCTTGAGGATTAAATAAAGGGTTTGGTTTGAAATTATAACATATAACACCTGAAGAAAACCAGGGTGTACAATAGCCAAAATGTTGTGAACATAGCAATAAAGATAAGGACAATAGTCCAAACAATGCAAACAGAGTACGTAGTTACAATACTTCATATCAGAAATATAGACAGAAGTGGTTATTTAGTTGGCACAGTTGTCAAAATATTCTTTATTTGCATGTAGCCCTGGTGAAGTACATATTAAACAGCTAACAAAAGAGTTGCTGAGTTCACACTAACCTTTGACGAGTGTTTATAGTTGATAAAATACTCATCATAGTTCCCTCAAAGACTGTCCCATGCAAAGAATTATACTTTTTTCTAATTAGGATGACACTTGTATAATCAAAGTTAAAAAAACATAATACCGTATGTCAAAAACACTTTGAGGAAATCCTGATAATATTTGGTCTGGTGCTCCTGCTGAACATCTTGATATTCTTAAAATCCAAAAAAGGATCTGTAAAGTGCTCGATTCTGACTAGTTATCTCAACTTCAGTCACTTTATCACCAATGTAATATGGCTTGTCTCTGTAATTTCTTCAAATATTTTCATGATGAGCATTTTTTACCTAGTACCCCTGACTACATGAATTTAAGTGTGCTACTAGGTTGGCATCTAGGTCCCACCCATTTACTGTTGAAATAGCTAAATGCAACCACTGCTTTTACTCCAACAGTTTTCTCACACTTTCCACCTATGGAACTCCCTTCCATTTCCTTGCTTCTCTGATAACTACAATCTTCAAAAATTCAAATGCAACATCAAGTGTCATCTTTTGTCCTCTCCTCAATCCTCCTTATTCTCAGTTTTTTCTTTCACTCCCTGTAACCCCTGCACACTAGTGGCATTCTCACTTTTTACTAACTAGAAACACTCCTCAAAAACACTCATCTATCACATCTACTATTTACGTAAAAACATCCCCAAATCAACATGCAGACAACCATTAAACATAAACAATAATGTCTACAATACACATAGAATGCATTAATTTTTTTTTAGTTTCTAAAGGGCACATCATCTCTCCTTGAGTTCAAAACAGCATAAATTATACTAATATTGCTTAACAAGTTGAATTCACATTAACCGATGAAAATCAAACAAAACAAAAATAAAAATACCAGAATTTCTCACCAACCCCCATATCTCATTCTCTGATGAAGCTTTAAAAAAAAGGGAAACATTTGTTATTCATCCTATCATACTGTTGAATTCCAATATATATATATATATATATATATATATATATGGTGATTAGCATGTATTATTTAGATGAGAGCTAGCCCATAACACCTTGCATCATTGCTTCTATCTCATTTTGAGACCTGCATTCCATTTCACACATATCCATCATATCACAGATAAACACTGCATCCTTGATTGAATCTGTACAGCCTTCAGCTCTGTAAAGATTAATTGCTCATTCAATAATGAATTAGAGCACGATGGCTATTGGGCATGTATAATGATATATGTGCAAAAAGTCTGCCTTCTTCTACCAAACGCTCGTAGTTCAGAGGTAGAATCGCCGACTGATGCCAATTCGGTCGGGTTTCAATCCTGGGTTAAAAAGCAATCGGAGTCTAACTGTACTGATGAGCTGTGATACAGTGAAACAGATCTGTCTGCAGATGACTATATATATACACACACACACACACACACACACAGAGGAATTTACAATACAATTTTTATCTTCTGTAGTTATAATAGATCTTTATCTTTTCTAAATATAATATCCAGCACTATCATCTTTTTATTATTTCTTAAAAAGAATTTTTTTTTTTCAAGATAGCAAATCATTTTTTCTTTAATGATTATGAGATCTCACACAAAAATAATATCCACTCAGAATAGTATAAAACAACAGGTTGGTTTTGTGGTTATTGAAGAAAGACAAATATGCCTGAACCAGTGTCTGCAACAGAGAATAGCTAGCAACTCTTGCATAAAGGAATACTCTGAAGCAAGAATCTTTAATCATCATCATTATTATATATATATATATATATATATATATATATATATATATATACACATACATAGCACACACACTTTTACAAACTTTATCTTTAAAGGTAATGGATGGACAGACAGACAGACACTTATCGCTTAGAAATTTAAAGTAGAACACTTAACTTCTATTGTTAAAGATTCTTTCTAAATATAGTATTCAGCAGTGTCGTATTTTTATTATTTCTTAAAAAGAAATTGAAAAAACCCTAGCAAATCATTTTTCTCTTCCAAGTTTTCAAACTGATTGAGTATGCAAGAAGTCAAACAAAATATAGAACACTGAATGTCCCCACACCCCGCCAAGTAAATTATGACGTTAAAAGGAGCATTAAAGAAAAAAAAAAGATATAAAAATATAGAATGGTATCTTCAGTTTTAATCTGCAATTGAAAAATTTCAGATGCCAAGTGCTGGAACAAGTGAGCAGTAAATATATCATTTCATGTAAGAATAGCTCTGAAGTTATTGAAAGTGCTTTCTGGGCAACAGAGCTGACAGGGAGAAATGTTTCAGATCTTTCGCTGCCCATTTTAGCAACTTGAATCCGAAGTCTCTTCTCCATTCTTTTCTTCCTTTCTTTGCGATTATGGCAGTTATTGTAATTATACAAGAATCAAATCTGGAGAAAAATGACCTTTTCTGCTCGGGTGATTAGAGGTTCATCCAAGAACAATGTGGGTCGCTCACTCATGGCCCACAGCTCTCCATTTTTTTTTCATCCACTTTCTCTTTTTCAAAAGAAAATAATTATTTAAACTTGTAAGAACAATTCCAAAATCCTTATCTAAATACTACTTTACTCTTCTTGCTTAAAAAGAAAAAAAATATGATGAGAGCAAAACAGACAGCATAGTGATAATTTTTGCAATTGCTTAATATTTTCTTATTTATGACCAAAACTTTCTGAATATCACAATCTCACTGAATCACCAAGTGACAACATATATAAGTATTTACTTTATCATTTTAATAATTAAAGTTATATTTAATAATTAAAGTTATTTATGTAAATGCAATTTTCCTAACTCAAGAAAAAACTATAACACTTAAAAATTAAAACAACAGTTTGTCTACAGAAAAACTTAAGCCAAATAACAACAATTCCAAGTGCTTGGAATTTTGAGCTGGATCATTCATTTTCTCTACCGGGATAGATTGTTCTAGTTCCGCATATCATACTTCTAAATATCTCAGTATCAGTTACCTCTATTTTAACTCAACTCTCCCTGTTTTTATTCACCTCTGCTGCAGCCAGGTATTGAACTCACAACTCTGAGTCCAGTCACTGAATTCAACCAATACTTTCATTCACTGGGCCTTGAGAATATCAGTGAATTAATTTTTGAGACCTGTCTCAGTAATCTTTTTTTACTAGAACTCATAATACAATTTGGTGTTCTTATTGTTTTTCTCTAGCACTCTGTATTACTGGCTCTCATATTGTATTCATGTCTATGCTTAATCAGCTTTGGAGATTTTTGTGGCCTAGCATTTGCACTGATTCCTAAAGTTTTCATATTTTCCGGTGATGTTTTCTGTGTATTATTACAATTTCATCTCACATGTTTCATCTTTTTAAAAATAAGGAATACAATAAAATATTAAAATACAGATACACAACACAGGTTCACATCCAACCACTTATTTCAATGACAGTGTTCGATCTATGAATGAGAGCATGTATACCAGATTTGTCAAACTCAGCTGGGTGCTGATAAAAAACAACCAAACCAAATTATCTTTTAAGCTCTCAGAATATTGATGCGTTTCAGTAAATGTATAGAGCTCTCCATGAGGAGTAAACTCACCTTCACTGATTTGGGTGATTATTTGACTCTCCAGAATAGTCCACTGATACACGAAAATCATTACTTAGGCCGTTAGTTCTTGACCCACTGCATAACCTACTTTTGAGACTTTGTGCCAGACATTAGGTGCACATACATGCATGCATGTACACTTACATTCATGTCCACAGTTATATGACTGGTATGCGTACATATCTCATCAGCAGAAAGCAAACTGCATCTTTTGACAGGTTGCCTATAAAATAACTTTGAAACATCTAAAAGCCAGTGACCCAAGAATGATGGTCATGCCATACAATCTGGATGGCATCAGTCATTTCCAGGCAACTACAACCACCAAAACATTTTCCTTTATCTGTTTGTGATTCTAGCAGAACCCATAAACAGACAGAAAATTTTTGTTTATGTACACAACAGACTTATCTATACAGTCATTAAAGCACTGATAGATAGATAGATAGATAGATAGATAGATAGATAGATAGATAGATAGATAGATTAGAAAAAAATATACACACCTGAAAGGCACCAAGATTATAGATAATATATAATAACAATCCTGTGTGGCAATAATAAGAGAAATGTTTTGAAACACTGCAAGTGATGAGATCAAATTATAGTAGTTATATTATAAAGAGATTTAAAAATTTAGAAATAGCTTGTTGATTTGGGCAATACACTCAGCCTTTGTATTTAAACTTGTAAGTGTTTCGAATAAGGATTCTCTAATGATAATACCAATTACTGAATAAGGACTTTTGAAAGGTTTTAAATGGTTTGTTTATTCAGACACTCAGTCTTTGAATTTAAAATTGCCAACATTTGAATGATAAGAGCAATTATGAAAAAAAATATTTTGGTATTTCTACTTTTTTTTTTTTCTTGCAGTTGATATTATTTGGGAATAAGCAGAAATTCATAGCTGGGAACGATGATTATTTAAGAAAAATAAAAATTATTTTAATTCTTCAAAGGCCTTCATTCAAAAAAAGAGTTTGTAAACAAGTGGGGAAAATAAAAAAATAACTTTACAGTAAATTTAGAAAGGAAGACTGAATTGAGAGAAGTGTGAAAGACCAAATTTGTTGAAAAGAATCTTAGGCAAAAACACATGCCAAGATAGAAATACAAATGAATTGTAAAAATGGTTGACCCTTTTCCATTTTTTTCTTTTAATTCTATATACATCTTTTCTTTTTTGTCAAAAACAAAGCTAGAAAGATATTCAACAAATATTTTATTAACATGCAAAAAAAAACAAAAAAAAAACACTATCTTCACACTTGAATCAACAGATGGTAATATTAGCCATTTCCCTGTAAGGAAATATTTGGTATTTATTGACCAATCAACTAGTACTGCTTTCAGCTGAAATTTATAAAATCTTTCTCAGGAAATAATTTTCCAGGGAAATAAGCCTGTCCTTGTTATCTCTCTAGTATTGATAAGGGTTTCCTGACTAATCTTTTATTTGAAGTAGTGTGGAACATCAACATCTTGATTAGGTCATTATTTTCTCTTCAAGTTACATGTGCTATTCATTTTAATTGTTACTATTTTTGAAAGTCTTAATTGATGTGGTTTCTAATATTTGGTACAGATCTTTGTGATTCTGTAGCACCAGTCACTTTCACATTCTTTTCTGTTACATTTTATCAGAATAATATTGTTTCTTTTCTTTTGAATGACATGTTTCACACAACTGATTGATATCACAATCCTTGAAAATTCTTGTAGCTCCAAAAAATGCTTTATATTTTTTGTACTTTTCTTCCTTTACCAAGGTTCCTCAAAAGTTTTATGTGAAAACCTGTGCATTTTTGTCAATACTATGTTCATGGAATATTATATCTGCAAGCATTTAGTTGAATACTGCCCAAAGGTCGACCAAATTTTTAACCACCAAAAATCTTCTCGCTAAAATGTTTTTCGGCAAATACCACAATATTTGTTACCAAAATGCTGTATTTGACCAAAGCCGTAATCTTTGACACCAAAATTTTGTATTTTACTAATGGCACAATTTTCGATGCCATGTTGTAACCCTAAAAATGACTGTCAGTAATTGCCAAAACGGAGGCTGGGAATAATAGTATATCAGCAACTACAAGACTCGCACACTGCGTGAAGTCGATACACTGCTAGTCAGTATAATGACACTGTGTTTAAGAGGATAGGAATATCCCATTCCTGTATATAGGTAAGTATACAACAAATATGGATGTATCCATAAGTTTTATTCTAACAGTCAATTCATTTGTACTCCTCGCCATCTTCTGTCTTTCTGAATCCTGTTCCTTTACTGTTCCTTTCCACACTTTCCCTCAATAAAATCTTCTCATTCTCTGTAACTCTGTGATCCCCCTGTTTCAGAGTGGCATTATCATCTCACATGGGGTGAAATGAGTGAAAAAAACATAATAATAATAATAAATGGTTAGAAATGGTTAAAAATTCTATATTGATTGCAATCTTGTCACCCTGCATTTATTGTCCTTTCTCCTCACTGAAGATTTCTCATTCTCTTCATCTCTCAGCAATGACTTGTGCCTTAGTGACATCATCACTTTTATATGGGATGAAATGTTTAAAAAACATTTATAAAGTTATTAAAAATTGTGGCCTTTTACCAGGGGTTCAAACACTGCTCACTGGTACAAGTTAGAAAACAGCCAATCACCTTATCCACGTGGCCGATTCAAAATAACTATTGATATAAAACCTGTCAAATAGGGATTGGCAAATCTATACATGCCAAAGTCAGTTTCTCTTCATTATATATACTTTCAAGCACACATATACACACACATTCTGAGTCAAGTGCAGAGCCGAGAACACACCTTCAACCAGGCAAAAATGAGAAACACAAAAAATCTTATTTTATGCAGCATATGCCAAATTTTAGCATTCTCATTTCACTTTCATACATATCTAGGGCATTAAAGTGGCAGTTTCGAAATCTGACAAAGCAAATGAAAAGGCACAACATGGTCATAGCATGAGCAGACAACCACAGCAACTTGGGGATAAACATTTTCAATAAGCTAAGTCCTGCGTGTTCAAAGTCAAGAATAATCTGTCATTTACAGCCAAGGGAGAGAACATCAAGCTGTCAGATGCTGTAATGATAGCAAAGTTCATCCAACTGGTCCAAAACATCATAACCCCAGGAAGTCAATGAGGGTGAGTGCCAAACAGCACCAGGTGGCAGAGTTCAATATCAGATTTTTGTCCAATCTCATGAGGAGAGAGCAGTTCATATTTGATAAGACTCAGGAAAACATTGGTGATTCAACTGAGAAGCTCAGTCTTTTCTGGTTCTTTTCTGGAGGAAAATAGACCAGATAATGAATAGGGTGGTTGATATGGGATACTATGTAGGCCCCATCAAGGTACTCATGGTTATGCGTACCAAGTTCATATTGGTTGTTATATTCCTAAACAATAGGGATATACTATGCTTCCTTCCTTCTTCCTGCAAGGTCAATACAACCGCCTATATTGAAATGTTAAAATGTGTTGAAGCCATAGATCAACATTGGTAACCTAAAAACGGTTGTGCATGTATCTCAAACTACTCTGATGTTTCTCCCACATGTTCTACAAGTGGGTGGCTGAAAATATTCATGCTCAAGCAACCTCCAACATGTGGTATCCTAAGCTCACCTGATTGACTCCCCATGACTGATTGACCCACAAACATGAGGGAGACCAACCAGAAGTTTCATAATATCAAGAACTTGTGGAGAACTACCATCATATAAATTAGTAAGAACCACCTGCTCCAGGCATGCAACATCATCAAAGCCGTTATCAAAGCTCAGGGGAATTTCAGTGAATAATCTTATTCTGTTTTACTTGGTTGATTGATTTGTCTTTTATAGCTAATAAACCTTTTTCAGGTTATTTAAAACCTGAATATATTTTTAGATTGTAATAATTTTTGAGGTACTAATGATTTAGTGATAATACTACTACTAATTAAACCATAGCTGGTAGAAGAAGCAGTGGACCCATAATTTCCCCAAGGGTATTTGCACATATTACTAAACTTATATTAAACTTAAATTCATAAAGAATCATAGAGGAAAGTTCACCAAAACAATTACCATAAAAGTATTTAAAGTAAAGGTATAGGAAAGCTACATCATGGCAGAGAGTTACTGAAATTGAGATGTCTGGTCAAGACCAAGAATATTGCTGATTCTTTTCTAGAGTTCATCAATAATATCTAAATACATAGTAGAAGCACTGGACCAGATGTAGCAGCAATATTTAAAGTATAAGTAGACTTATAAATATGTAAGATAGGCTCAACATTTTTTATCAAACAAATCTGACACAGTAAACCGACTTTCTTAGCAGCAAACCTAACAATTGATCCAATATCATCTTTCCACTTCATATCAACAGAGATTGTTAGCCCTAGAAGGTATAGGGAGTCACTCTCCTGGATGTTTTTCTTAGCCATACTGATAAAAAGCAAAAAAGGTTCGCTCAGACAATTAAAAGAGAATGGTTTCATTTTAAAGGTGTTAAAATTAACAATTCTACAAATCCTTTCATAGCTTCTGCTCTGATGAACTTAGCTCAATGGTGCCTCCTATAAATAAATTTACTTGAGCAACAAGATTAGCAACTAGGTCCCACCCTTTTACTGTGAAACCAATAAATTATAAATGCAAATTCTACTCCGGCAGCTTCTTTTCTCACACTTCCTGCCTGTGGAAGTCCCTTCCATTTACTTGCTTTCCCGACAGCTATAATCTCCAAGAATTTAAAAGTAAAATCAATAGTCATCTCATATCTCACTAACCTGTATCCTCTCTCTCATGCTCCCTTCTCCATCCACTCCACACTCATCAGTATTCTCAGCCTTCTCTTACACACTTGCTGACACCCCCTATAACCTGTCACTCTTTCTCATAACTTTCCTCCTATGTAACCCCCTGCAAAACAGTGGCAGTAAAATGCCTTGCTTGGGGCAATATGATTATTAAAAAAAAATTTTTCTTTGCTTCAGGAATTCCTTGACATCAGGGAGATCAATGATGAAAATTAGGAACAGCATAAGCTCAAGAATAGAGCCCTGAAGGACGCCTGCAATAATACTAAAAAAATGTAGAGTGGCTGGTCAAGACACTTTCATTTCGCAATTTGCAAACTGAATCAGTTAAAAAATTCATCCAAAAATATCATCACTTGTTAACTTGTGAAAAATACCAGAATGCGAATCCCTTTCAGAGGCCTTTGAGATATATAAAGCATAAAGCCTGAACCATAATTTTGTCATTTTGTATTACCTCAATGCAAACATGAAATAATACTTAGAATATTATGGCAGTCTCTTGCTTAGTCAATCAGTCTGAACCATATTTATCTAAAGCCTGAAAATGCTTTCAGTAATAATTGGTTATATAACCCTAATTGATCTAGTCAAAGCCGTGTTGCTTATCTGAAAGAAAACCCTGCAAAATGTGATGCTAAATCAATTCAAAGTTCATTAGAACCTTTCTGTCCCAAAAAAGATATACAGTGAACAGAGTGACAGAAGAATCAGTTATTTTGCTTGAGTTCTTAAAGTGTGGTAGAATGAATTTAATTATACTGGCTCCAAAAAATAAAAACAGTCAATAAAACTTAACTCTTAAAAATAAACACCCACCAACCCATTCACTTTAATTTGTAAAATTTGATTGATTTGTTTTTACAGCTTAACTTTTTGAAGGTTATTTAAAGCCAGAAAACATTTTTTTTAGATTGTAAGAATATTTTGGAGATAATGATTTACTAATGCAAGTCTTACTAATTGATCCATAGTTGGGGAGAGAAGAGTTGGATTCATACATTTTCCAAGGTTATTTGCACATGTTAATATAATGAACGCATCTGGATTTGGAACTGAGCGCTTCAATTTCCAATTCCGAGTCATTACTCATTACACTACACGTCAATGTGCCAAAATATACCCCTCATATATTGTTGTCTTCCATATGGGTGTTTTCCTCTCCACACTGTTTTTAGCTGAAACTCTCAGGTGACTGAATAGCTGACAACTCTTCAATTCCCAAGGTCCTCAATCAACATTCACAGCCGAGGAAGCGTTAAGAGAATTGTCTATCAATTTACTAAGAGTGTCCTACCAAGTTTACTGAAACCATTTATTTCTGGGAGAGAAACAGAGAGTGTGACAACATGAGAGAAAAGAAGACAAAGACTGACCAAAAAAAAACATTATTCCAAGCCAACCAGAAAATAAGATGCTCTACTCAAAAAAACAATCTGAAAGGAGTTATTAAGAATAAAAATAAATATCTCGTTATTAGTGTCTCCGTTTTAGTTTATTACAAAAACACCAATCTGTCTTGCAATGACTGATTGACTAAGCAAGACAATGGCATAATATTCTAAGTATTATTTCATATTTGCATTGAGGTGACACAAAATGACAAAATTATTTACATATTGGCATTTCTGCTAAGAATCATAAGTGTCGTTTGTTGGCCTTCTGTTTACAGTGTCCACTGTGAAAAGTACTGCAGATACCACATTGATACGCAGTGCATCTCATGTAAGTAGAACGAAATAAAGATCTATAGTACAAGTTCAATAAGAGTCAATTCACTGATAGAAAGTTAATTGAATTTCAAATCCAAATTCTATGTCCATTTCTTCTTCTAAATGCCATGTCCCTTCATTAGAAAATATAATCAGTTTAAATACAAAAATCATTTATTTATATGGTTCTAGTTTGGTACATGTCATTTCGCTGGTGGCAAGATAGTCAAATTTCAAATCTAAATTGTTTGTCCACTTAAAATATCACATTTATTAGAAAATACATTCACTTTAAATAAAGAAATCATTTATTTAAACTTGAATTTGTAGTTGTTCTTATCTTAATTGTCATATTCACAGCATTTCAGTTGTTGTACACTCCAGCCACCTTTAAGCAATATATATTGGAATTTCAAACAGAGTCCTTTATTTCGTCCACTGGGTAAGATTGTTCTAGTTCCACATGCTATGCCTTTTCTGAATATCTCAGTTTCAGTTCATTTCCTTTAGTAACTCACCTCCTAGTCTTTGTTCACGTCTGTTGTGATTACATTGAACTCACAATTCTTTGGGTTAATTCACTTGATTACCTCAACCAACAATTTTTTATCTACTGGGCTACAATCTACCCAGTGAACTAAAAAAGGCTTGAAATTCCAATGCATATTACCTAAAAAAAAAAAATAAAAAAAAAAATAAAAAAAGCCAGAGTATGCTGTGTTCAAAATGTTGTGAATATGACAATGAAGATAAGGATAACAGTGCAAATAGTTACAATACCTCATCTCTGAAAGGTAGACAGATGTCTAAATTGTTTGTCGAGTTAAAAGATCACATTAATTTGAATATAGGAGCTGTAAAAATGATAGTGTTGACTTATACTCTTTTCCAATTACCCAGGAGTTGTTACGAGACCAGAATGAAAATTATTTCTCACAACACCATTGTTCATTTCAATTTTATTCAATTTAACTAAGACAAAAATGTATAGTAATTTATGTCCAGGTTCTTAGAACATTTCACCTTTCTTGCCAGTACTTCTGTTATCACAATGTGGCATATTTAATAATAAAAGTGATAAAAACATGAACAAAAAAAATGAATGAAATCAACAAAATATATGCAAAGCACATTTTAAAATTTATTCTTTATTTACATTTAAATTTCCAGCATTCCCATTCCTTAACAGACCCCTGTTGCAGTATTTATATAAACATTACTTTAGCCCAATTATGTCTTAGAGAATGGAATGCATGACAGGCTTTTTCCCCTTTTTCCGAAAAAATTTAATTCATGTGTGTACTCATATATTAATTTGTTACACCCTGTCAGAACTCCTATTCTTTAGCCCAAGTGATCATTTCAACAGCCATCATACATAAGACCAAAACAGGCCTTAATTTAGTCTGGCTCCACATGCTCAATTCCAGAATACAGTCTAATAAAACATCCTAAGACCTTTTCTTGATTAGACAGAGAAGATGTCACCAGGCATCATATGACATTTTCCTGATTGAACACAGAAGATGTCTCATGACATCTAAAGAATAAATTTATTCAATAGAATTGCCACTGGCTTCAACCATGGCTTCCAAATGACTTCAGAATCTTCTGCAACTCTTCTAGAGAGTCTCCTTGTTTAAGTTGCTGAATATTGCTATCATCCTTGCCTTGTTTAAGGAGTTTTATTGATCTCTCACTCAACTGCACCCCACACATAATAATCAAGATGTTGCAGTCTGGGGAGTTAGGTGGCCAGATTTAAGGGGTTATGGAGTTGCAGAAATTGTCTAACATCTACGACTGGGTTCTCCTACTTTTGCAGCATGGCACAGAATCCTGTTGTCAGACTTACGGTTTTGACCCAGGGAAGCAGTACCTCCTTAAGGCACTTTATATAGGTGTCTATGTTGAGTTTGAGGTTCTTACCAACAAATTCAGTTTTATTCTTATTAGAACTATTGGAGTGAGTTTTCCAACCTTCGTAATCACCATTGGACTCATTTAACTTTTCAAGTCCTCTACACTGTCTTTAGCTTAACACCTAAACATTCTAAAATATTTGTATTGGAGCTTCTGGCATGAATGCTAAGCACTACAGCATGCTATTTCCAAATTTCAAGCAAAGTGAATTGTGTCATGGTGGTCTTTTTCTCACAGATAGTCCCCTACTATACTGTGCAGTCAACAAAATCAGAAACAATACTAATGCTCAAAATGAGAAATATGAAATTGTGACAATTTATCCATTATGTGTGTGTGTGTAAAATTCAGGTAAATATAAAACTGTATCTGTAAATAGTCAATATAGATAACAACAAAAGGAAATCCTTTCTTTACAAATACATTTTGTATTTTGATGAACTTTATCAAGGCTAATCTAAGGATTTTATTTCATGACATGTATTTATAAGTATAAGGAAAAATGTAATTTTTTTATTTAAGAACACTCAAAAATATTCTTAAGACTACCTATGAAAGTCAAGGTAAACTATGGCGGATGCTAAGTGGATGAAGGTTATTGTTGCTGAATTTATTTCCTTTTTCTTAATTGTTAATGCTATTTATGACAAATGCATTTGCTAACTTGTGGGTGTGTGTGTGTATATATATATATATAGAGAGAGAGAGAGAAAGAAAGGGAGAGAGATAACCATTTAATTACATGTTCAGTTTTCCTCTCGATATTTTATATCATATATATTCATATATAAAGAAAAAAATCTAAACTTCTGAGATCTTTGGCCATTTCAACTAATGGTGAAACTAACCCAATATTGTTGATAATCGTAATTATTATGATAAACTAAAATTATTTGTTTCAGTGTGTTGTGTGTAAAAACAGAAGTAAGGGTGGCAAAAATATATATACATATACACACATACACACACACCAGTAAAATAGTAACTGATTGGACCAGCAGATGGTAGATCAAAAAAATGCTCAATGCAAAATCAAAACAAATGAATTGAATATGCAGAGTTGACAATATGTCAAAGAACAGAACACACCACTTACTTGCTACCTAGATTTCATTGCCTAAAGAGACCAGCATGGTTGAAACCTAGGTAGCAAGTGTACGTTCTGTTCTTTGAGATTATATATAATCAAACAGTATTATACATTTATTTCTAGCAGCCTGATTATTCATGATAAAGTTCCAAAAATGTGTGTCATTCAGCAGGATTCAAACCTGCAACCCCTATATATATATATATATATATGTACATATTATCCTATGTCTATGGTATGACTGAGTTTCATGCATTATGCAATCATCAGGTGCATATTTCAAACTGACAGTTTAATAGATTTGAATTTAAGTTCACTCAATTTTTATGAGAATTAAATCTTACAAAGTAAAGCTACTGCTTTTTTAATAACAAGATTAAAAATTTAACTATTCTACAGTTACATGTGGATAAAAATTTAAAATAAAAATAAAAATAAAATGCAGGAAGAAGAAATCAAAAGGGCATAAATAACGAGTTTTAAAAATTTAAATATTCAAATATTACATGTACATAAAAAAGTAAGGAAAATTATAATTTTAAAATTTTAAATAATAGTATAGAATAAAATAAAAGAAAAATGAAAATAATAAGAGGTAAACTTTAGAATTAAGAATTAAAAATGTAAGGAGCAAAATAAAGGGGTTTAATTCATAATTGTTAAAAGTAATATTGGCGGGGAAGAAAGAAAGAAAGAAAGAAAGGAAGGAAGGAAGGAAGGAAGGAAAGGAAGGAAAGGAAGGAAAGGAAGAAAGGAAAGGAAGAAAGGAAGGAAAGGAAGGAAGGAAAGAAAGGAAGGAACAGAAAGGAAGACAGAAAGGAAGACAGAAAGGAAGACAGAAAGGAAGAAAGAGAAAGGAAAGAAAGAAAGGAAAGAAAGAAAGGAAAGAAAGAAAGAAAGAAAGAAAGAAAGAAAGAAAGAAAGAAAGAAAGAAAGAAAGAAAGAAAGAAAGAAAGAAAGAAAGAAAGAAAGAAAGAAAGAAAGAAAGAAAGAAAGAAAGAAAGAAAGAAAGGAAGGAAGGAAAATGTAAACAAAAATTAAGAGGTAAAATTTAGAATTAAGAATTAAAAATGTAAGGAGCAAAATAAAGGGGTTTAATTCATAATTGTTAAAAGTAATATTGCAGGGACAAGAAAAAGAAAGAAAGAAGCAAACAAAGAAAGATCTATATCAATCTGGGCCTAATAATTTAAGTATTTTCTTCTATGATAGTATGTTGTCATTAAATCATTTTTCTTAAGTAAATTTGGATTCTTGATATGGTTTAAGATGACAAGTTTTTCTAAGAGACATAGATTACATTTATCTCCTTTTCCATTGTAATATTTGAATTAGCTATGATATTTCAGGTAATAATTAGGTTGTTATTGTTGTTTTTTTTAAATTTCCAGTAATGTATGGATAAAGAAGTCAGTTAGTCAGTTAAGTGCCATACGTGAAACACGCTTGGGCGATCGTGTCTTGAAAGAGACATGACTGACTGGGCAGAAGATTATCCCACAGTAGGTTGCCATTGCTTTCTGAGGGAGACTGGTTGCCAGCCAAGGCTATAGAACACACTCTGTCCTGTTATTTAACCCATAAATGGAAGGAAGAGACGGATTAATACCTTTCCCAAGGGTATTTGCGCATAAGTGAATGCAATGAATTCAACTGGAATTTGAACTCGGCTCCCTGATTTCTCGTTCCGAGCCGATATCCACTGCACCACAAAAGAAGTACTTTCACTATATTTACTGTTGTTCAAAGCCTCTGGACCTTAACAATAATTCTTTTCAACCTTATATGAAGACTAACTCCAACCCAATTTATGTAAATCCTAATTCTAACCATCCCCCAACAGTCATTAAACATATACCATTTTCTATTGAATCTAGACTCAGCAGCAACTCATCTAGCAAAGCAATTTTTGATCAGCATAGCAAATTTTATAATTCTGCCCTTAGAAACAACAGTTATAGAGCTACTGATATCAAATTCAGAAACCCTATTGGCAAAGATAACAACAAGAAAAGCGCTAAAAAAATCATCTGGTTTACCCCTCCCTACAATATGATTGTTAAAACTAAATTGAGACAAAAATACTTAAACCTGATTGGCAAACACTTTCCCAAAACTAATCCACTTAGTAATATATTCAATAATAATACACTCAAGTTAAGCTATTGTTGCATGGATAATTTAGAAAAAATAATTAAAAAAACATAATAACAAAGTCATCAACAAGTACAGAGATACAAAAACACGGTAAATTACACTGCTCAAATAGATCGTACCAAGGACAAAAGAACTAATACCAGCGGTTGTAATTGTAGAAATTCTAAAGAATGCCCATTCCATAATAATTGCCTAGTTAGCTCCATAATTTATCTCTGTACCGTCTCTACAATTGAAAATCCCAATACTAAGAAGGTTTATATCAGTTCTACTAAAAACCCATTCAAAACTCGCTGATATCAACAGACATTATTTTTTCAACAATAGTTCTTATAAATACAGCCCTTCATTATCCAAGTACTATTGATATTTAAAAGAAAAACACCAAACACCCACTGTTAAATGGAAAATCCTTACAAAGACCTGAACTTGTAACTCCCTCCATACATCTTGCTACCTCTGTCTTAATGAAAAGTTTAAAATTATCAAATTTAGGGACAAGGTTAAACTGTTAAACAAGAGAAATAAGCTCACTGTTCATAGTAAACATAGTTCAGTATTTACATTAAAATCTGGGTTGTAATATTGAAAATTTATGTATAATCTTTTTAACTGCTTTTTTTGATGGATAATTTTATTTGAATTAGACGTTCTAGTTAATCCTTGCTCGATATCTCATTCAGCATATATTATCATATTGATATTTACTGAGCATTCAATCTAAAATTGATTGGCAAATTATATAGTTTTGAGGCATTCTATCCAACATCAATTATCATGCCAATATTTGATAAACCTTATTCTAGCACACATCATCTGGCCAAGTTTCAACGCATCTTTGATATGGCACTAATTGTTAAATTAATACTTAGTAATTGCTTTTTTGAAAGCATCAATTTCACATTGGTTTTGAACTTTATTATTTCCTGGTTTTAGCTATTGGTACTTATAAGCCTGGGCTCCCCCACACCCCACCCTTTTTTTTTAATGTGTGTATGGGTCGGTATGTATATGTTTATGTATTTTTTATATATGTATATATTTCTATATATGTGTGTATGCACACACACACACACACACACACACACACGTGTGTGTGTGTGTATATATATATATGTATGTATGTGCACGTATATGTATATGTGTGGGTGTGTATGTGTACATGTGTGGAAGAGGTTGTGGAATATGCGAATAGCTAAAATAGTCCAACTAAACCTACTTGATATAAAATGCTAAATGCCATATTTATACAGTGAGCTCAATAGATGTTATCCAAAGTAATAGATTTATTTTTTTAAAAAGAAAAACTCAACATATCTTTTAGATTGGCTATGAATTAATTATTAATAATAAATTTTATGGGCTAAATTAGCCCATTTCATAGAACCACATTCCATCCGGCATTAACTTCTCCAGAAATAAACATTCCTCTAAAAAACTAAAGAAAGAAAAAAGAAATAGAAAACAAATATCATGTTTCAAAGCAAAGATCTTGGCCCTATCTCAATTGAGTATCTCTAGACTGGTCTGGGATGTGTCACCTCCTTGGTCAAGAACCATAAATTCATTATACGCACAGCTCTCAGCTCGCTTGTTAGCTCTTAGACTCCATCTAACACTACATACCAGAACCATCATACCTGCCTGTTTCCACATGCATGTATATACATAGGCTAATTTCTAATTTACTCAAATATGTTCATTAAAGCCCATAACAAATGAACTTTCATCTCTATTCTGGTATTCTTCGGACCAGAGATTGCTTAGTTTTCATTGATCCATCCTGTCTTTGTAACAATGCCTCCCTGATTGGGGAGGGAGGGGTCAGCTACTCTTTTAAACTTTTAAAACACTAACTTGTAATTGAATTCATCACTTGATAACACACATGCAATAAAAAAATGCATCACAAGAAATTTTTTCACTTTGTCATACATTTTTCTCCAATATTTTACTGGATATATAAAAAAAAAAAAAATATATATATATATATATATATATATATAGTTAGTTAGTTTTTCGTTATAATTAAATTAAACCAATACCCAGTAGACAGTTGTATTAAAAAATGCTCAACACATTTATATTGTCCAACTTTTGAATATTTTTTCATTTGGAAATTAGTTATTTCCACAACCTAGGTTTCAACCTTTCAGTATCTTCAGATGATCTATTACAACTGATTTTTCCGTTTTTCGAATACATGAACAGGGAATTATTTTTATGAATACATGACTTTAATTTGTTAAAAAATTCTAGTCATTCGTTTGTAAAAGAATCTGTTTGTATATTTGAAAAATGAAAAAAATCAGTTATTAAATAGCCTGAAGATATCAAATGTTGAAACTTAGGTTGTGGAAATAACTGATTTCCAAATGGAAAAAAAAAAAAAAGAAAAAGTACAATCCTTAATATTTTTTTTAAATACAATGTAATTGTAAAATTGTTGAAATGTTGCCACCCTTTTTTCTTTATGATTGTACAATTATCCAAGTTGAAAATATGAAGTGAAGTGAATAAAAGCGAGCAAGTTTCATACTTTTCTCGCTTACATTTTGTCATTTTTTCCTTTACAAATGCTCTCTCTCACCTTGAAACAAAGCCAAGTGAGATTTAGTTCAAATCACCGGAATAGATGTTTACCTTTTTTTCTTTTTCAAAATTTTGAAAAAACCTCATAGCAATCAATTATTGGATCATTTAATCATGAAATACTTACTGATACCTGATAGAATGAGGGATAGAGAAAAGAATTAAATCTTGCCTGTGTTTTATTATTTTCTGATCTTTTTCACTGAAAACTTTTAACATTATTTTTAATGGATACTCGTATTTGAGAGGATACTGTTTTTTTATATCTAAATAGTACATTTATATATATCCACTGGCCTGAATATTAGAGAAATCTTGTTAGTTCCTGATTTTTTCATAATATCCACATCTGCTCTGAGTATCCATTAAAAATAATGTTCAAACAAATAAATTTAAAATAAATATATCGGTTAATACTCTTTCCTGATTTTTGCTAATATTTCGTAATACAGTCTTTGTTTATGTTTATTTACGTTAGGGTATGAACCAGAGCAGATATGGATGTTGTGAGAAATCAGAAACTTGGGTATTTATGGCTTAATTCAGCCTAGTTTAACCATGAAGTCTTCTGCTGTTTAGTGGTTAAGACATGTCAGATCAATTGATGGATGCTAGGTATATACAAATCACAGGTTCAAATCCTACCAGGAAATGCATATTTTCCCATCAAGATATTCAGGCCAGTGAATGCATATAAATGCACTGTTTAATCATAGACAAACAGAGCTTCCACTTAAATCGAAGTATCTGTGAAAAATAATTTTAAAGAAAAAAAATTAAAATAAACATGTTGATTAATACTATTTCATAACTTTCCATAAGATTTCATTATATGACTGTTTACACTCTTGCTTACCAATTGAGCCCTATGGAGAAAAGGTAGACTTTAAAAACAGTAGCTACTCACCGCTATTTATGCATCATTCGTTCAGTAATGAATTTGAACATTCTCAGCTACTGGCGTGTGTGTACATTGTGTATACAACAAGCTAAAGTCTGCCTTCCTCTATTGAATTCTCATAGATTAGAGGTAGAATCACTGACTGATGTCAATTCAGTCATTTTTCAATCCTGGCTAGAAACAATCAGATGTCTAACCATACTGATGATCTGTGATACGGCGAAACAGGACAGTCTGTGGATGACTATATATATATATATATATATAGTGCAATGAGTAAATTGTGACCAATTTACACTTTCAATTTTGTGCATGTGCTTTGTTTGTTTGATTTTGTTGACTATACAGTATAGTAGGGTCAGTTGAGCACCGTCTATGAGAAAAAGAGCACTATAATAAAATTGACTGCATCAGAAATTTTGAAGTGGCATGCTGTACTACTTGGCATCTGCAAAAGAAGCTATAATATGAACATTTCAGAGTGTTTGGTTGTCAATCTGGAAACACTGCAAAAGATTCAGAAAGAGTTAAAGATGATAAATTTCCAGCAGCTTGAAAAACACACTCTGATGATTCTGACGAGTAAAGAACTCACAAATTTGTTGGTGAGAGCCTCAGACTCAATACGGAGGCCTACATCAAGTGCTTTGAGGAAATGCCTTGATAGAGTCTCTCAGAAGATGAAATGCATCATCTGAAATAAGTTTGCTGTTTTGCCATTCATAGACGCACACACATTATATATATATATATATATATATATATATGCTTAATACAAATATAAAATTCATCACTAAGCTGTTAGATGTTATATTCAACACCTCTACTCCAGAATTTCATAGACGAACCTGAGTGTAATTACATGTGTGCATATTTATAAAAAAAAGGAAAGGAAAAGTTAACGATGCAAATGTCATTAATCTTTCCACTTCTAACTTAGAATTAATGCAGTGATAATTTTATAAATATTCACCAAGGATAAACAGAAATGGGCTGATTAATATTTAACACAGCCACTTTTAGCAACATCAACTGTTCAATCTGAGTAATTGAATCACTCAGTTTTGAAAATGACGAAGAAGAAAAAAAAAAGAGTAAAACAAAAAAAACATCATGAATTTCAGTGATGCTGGACAGCATTCTACAATCTTTCAAAGAGAAATTTCCTATCTCTTAGTTTTGATCATCTAACTCCGAACTTTCTCAGCTTAGGTTCAACTCTTGTGATTGTCCGGCAAGAACATCATTTCAAAATCATCTTCTGTGAGCCTGGTTATGGCAACTCAAGCAGAACAGCAGTGTACATCATTTTACCGGAATGCAAAATTTCTATCAGAATGAAAATCCCAAATATCCTGGTGATTTTCTTTCACCCACCAATCTAGATCATATGTTTCAATTAATACAAGTCCTACTAATTAACCCATAGATGGGTGGGGATAAAAGGTGGATACATACCTTTCCTATAGGTATTTGTGCAAAAGTGATTATAAAAAAACCCAGCCAGAACTGGAAATCAGCTGAACAATTTCCAATTCCAGGTCATTGTTCATTACCCCACCTGCACATCCATGCTTGCAGCACCTAGTATTTCCAAACAGTCACCCTTTCCCTTCCTTTCCCTTTTCTATATATCCTTTCATGATGGTAATTGTTCAGATGAGCACTTCACTATAGTGTCTAGTCTCTGAATTTAAACACATTACTAGAATGGCATCAAGATTGCATCAATATACAGTTGAGTTGGCTAAATGTAGGTGTATGTTCTACGCTAACAGTTTCTTTTCTCACACTGATGATGTACACTGCTGTTCTGCTCAAGTTGCCATAACCAGGCTCACAGAAAATGATTTTGAAATGATGTTCTTGCTGGACAATCACAAGAGTTGAATCTAAGCTGAGGAAGTTCGGAGTTAGATGATCAAAACTAAGAGATAGAAAATTTCTCTTCGAAAGATTGTAGAATGTTGTCCAGCATCACTGAAATTCATGATATTTTTTTTGTTTTACTCTTTTTTTCTTTGCTTATGGAATTCCCCTCTAGTTCAATGTTTTCTAGCCAACTTTAATTTCAAAGAATTTAAATGCAATGTCAATCACTATCGACTGTCCTTCTGATTTCTCTTTTCGCACATAAGTAAGCTTTCTGTTCCTAATTCTTCCACATGCAGTAACCCATTGTGGCTTAGTGGCTTTACTGCTTTGCTTGAAAGTGAAATCATGGATTTACTTTTTAGTCAGACATTTTTATTACTTCAAATATCATCATATAATCAATACTTGTGTTTGAAACAGATGCCTAATTTTTATTTTAAATGGTATGTACTATATCTTTCAGCCTGTACATTTCAAAACAACTGATAAAAAAAATGTATATCTATCTAGCAGGGATCAAAGCTGTGTCTCCTCTTTTGGGAGAAACACAAACCAATGCAGGCATCCCTCCAGGAGTTGCTTATCAGATCAATTCTCTTTTTGTCTTACATAAATGATCTACCAAAGAGTTTACTCCAATCATTTGTGAATATGGTGATAATACAACGGTATATGTGTGCACCTCCAAAATGTGTGATGACCAGAGATTGACAACTGATCTCTCCTCTAGTTTAGCTGTAACATTTTGGCGAGTACCTGACTCAACCTGCTATGCTCAACCTTGACAAGAGCCAGTTCAGGCCTAAAACAGAGTACTGCTGCTTTATATGAGAAGAAACAGTCCAGTCTTGATCGGGTCCAAAAGTGTCTCTACATCCTTGTGAGTGACAAATTATTTTCCTCCCTGAAGAATAAGTGATATAGCGCCAAGTATTAACAGAGACCGACAAAAGAATTCTCCCTCCAAGAGAGACTAAGGCACTATTTATTAGTGCAAAGGCCAGTTCACTATCAGAGTGGACAAATCTATTTGTTGGCCTGCCATTTGATGAATTCCTGGATGTGCATATTACTCCTAATAAAATGAAACCAATTTGATCATTAGTTCTGTTACTCGGATTGCAGGGAGGCTATGATGCTAATTTGATGCTAATTTAAGTCTACAGTTAAGACCTACCATGCTAAGCATGTTATAGTAAACCACACTCCATTTGTATTGATGAGAGCTAAGTTTGACTCTAGCACCTTCTTTTGACAAATTTATGCTTTGTGAAACCAACTCCCTAGAGAATTCCATCTTAACCTGTTCAAGTCCAGGATTGACAATCATCATCCCCATGTATCGGCATGAACTGTGCCTCTTACTCTGTAATACTCAAGGTAGTGGGTTACTCTGTAACCCACTACCTTGAGTATTTCCGAGCCCTGTATAGGCTTGTATCATTCTATAAAACAAATTTAAATAAAAAAGAAAGAAGAAACACTGATATGCCATTCTTTAGTGCTTGGCTACAGAGAGCATTACTGTCTTTTTTACTTTATTCATATTGGCTTTTTAGGGATAAAGAATTGGTGGAGATGCTCAGCAGCCTCAACATATTTGGGAAAGACATAAGAGTAATTAAGAATCTCTAATGGCAGCAAACTGCTTGCATACAAACAGGTAACAAAATCAGCAGATATACAAAGATAGAAAGGGGCCTAAGACAAGGATGCGTCTTTTCACCGGATCTGTTCAACTTGTACAGTGCAAATATTTTGAGGACTTTAGATGTTATGCCAGGATTTGTAATCAGAGGCTGCAATTTGAATAACATACAGTATGCAGACGATACAGTGCTGATTGCAGACACGGAAAGGAAACTACAAGACATCCGACAGAAGATATCTAAAGAGAGTGACGAAAATGGACGCCAAATAAACTGCAAGAAAACCGAATACATGGTAATCAGCAAAAAGAGCAGCCCAAAATGCCAAATAAAATTGGGAGATACTAAAATCAAGCAGGTACAAAAATTTAAATACCTGGAAAGTGTTCTAACAGAAGACGGAAAGTGTGACACAGAGATCCGAAGGTGAATTGGCACGGTGAAGAATCTCTCCTTAATAGTATTTTGTTTTTTTTTCTCATATTCTCTAACACTCAGTAACCCCTTACCATTTTAGTGACTTTATTGAATTGCTTGGTGTGAAATGATGACAGCATATTAAGCCAACAATCTCTCTTTTATGGAATACATATGAAGACCTACTAAACTCCTTCCATAACATACACATTGATAATACAAATAGCATTATCCACATGTAAAAATAGAGTAAAAATAATGAAAGCATTATTAATAAAAAAGAAAAAGCCAACACTCAGTGATATCAACTATGAACATGGCCACAACATGCTTACCCTGTTTTGAAAAGAAAACATTTCTATTAATCTACATACATACATAAAACAATCTATATATTCAGTTAAAAGTAAAATAAAATTCATCTTTGATAATGGCTAAAAGTATATCCAAAAGCACTTGGATATATAAAACATTCACCAATTTTATTTATGTTCTGAGAAGAAAAAATTACATGAAAATGATCATATAAAAAAGAATATAAAAAAAAGTTAGCTATATATAGCTTTGAAAATGACAAAAAAAAATTATTTCAAAAAAGATTTTTTGCTCAACACTTATTCAGAAAGATTGCTTGGAACAACAATAATCACAATGATGAAACAGAAAAAGGTAGGTACAAGAGGTGAGGGGAGGAAATAAGGAACCACCACTAAAATAAATTTATCACTAAAAACAAAGTAATTGGTTTTAAAAAAAGAAGTACTCATGACAAATATTTAACTGACTGAACCCTGAACACTATCAACATATTTGGAAATTCAACCTAGGTTGTTTTATATATATATATATATATATATATATATATATGTGTGTGTGTGGATTTATGATGATGCTAAGTGCCAAAATTGTAATTTTTTTCAGTGGCTTACTGATAAAAAGATATTTTGGCAAGCAGGTTTTTTGTCATGAAGTACTCAGTACCAAAATAGAGAGTTCATATATATATATATATATATATATATATATATATATAGATAATTTGTTTGTGCATGTGTGTGCTCTTTTATTCAATGTCATTTTCCTAAGTAGCTGCATGTGAACAAAAAAAAAAAAATGTCGGAAAGACATAATCTTTATTACCTTTATCCAAAATTTTGAAATTCATCTGGCAATCTCATTGCATTCTGCCTAGTTTCAATACATTTTGCAAAGTATAAAACTTCACATGCACTAAATGATACCTAATTGTAGCTATGCACAAGAAAATTATCTGCAACCAATACTGCATGGTTCAGAGGTCAAGTCAGCAATGACCAACCACTTTAATTGGTTTCCATTGAAATAGCGAAAAGAGCTTGTAGCCAAAACAGGCAAAGGAAATTATTACCGATATACTTCATCTGCTTCGATTGTTCAAGAATTGGTTCAAACAAATAGATAACTTGTTTAAGTTATAATCCAATTCCTGTTATTTCAGCCTTCAACTATTCACATATATCAGTCTGTTTGAATCCATTCTTCTATTGTCTTTTCTTCTCAATAATGTTTTCATAGTTTTTCACTCTCAGTAACCCCTTGCATCTTAGTGGCTTTATCCTCTTGCTCAAGATGAAATACCATTGGTTTTATGATTAAACATTTTTGAGACGTCCTTCATTTCATGGGTTTATAGTTGTACAAAACTACACAAAATGTGGCTTGTCTCACATATCACTACAATTGAATCCTCACCCAATACATAATTGCACACAGTCACTGGTTGACCTCGAGTAACATTCTACAAGCAATAGATTGCCAATAAAAGCCATTTTTTTCCACTTTTATGTCAGACGCTATTTTATTAGACTACTTTCTGAATCATTCGCCCTTGACTGCATTACCACCAACATAACAATATAAGCAGCATTACTTTCAGAGCAACCCTAATATCTAACAACATCCCTGTTATGGGTGTGTCTTTTTTCTTTTTAAATGAATTAATAAATCATTAGCAGAGTTAGAGTTAGTGAAATGAGATCGTGATTCTTCATTATAGATAATTAGTATAAATCTCCATTCCCTAATGAGTTAAAAAAAAAATAAGTAGTAAAGATGCCTAAGTATACTTGTAAAATCGTTTCCAACAGAGAGAAAGAGAGAAGGGTAGAGATATCTTTATGGAAAAAGGGTTAAAAATACAAAAAACAAGACAAAACAAAAGAAAAGAAAAAGAAATAAAGAAAAAGTTTAGAAAGTGGATAAAAAATTTGAATTATTATCACGATGATAGGTTTTTGGCAATGCCACATGGAGAAGTTTAAGTACTAAATATGTCATGCAAATCGTGACTCAAATATTGAGGAGACAGCATGTACATTTGATACACATGAAAATGTTGATGCAGACATAGCATAGAAGGTTTGGGTTTTTAACCGCAGTCAGTGACTCAATCATTATGCAGAAATGGTCAGTTCAAGCCATCTCAAAACAATTTGATAAATTCATATTTTACACAACTACAAAATATCTAAACTTATTTAGAAATGGAACTTTGTCTGTGTGTCCATTACCTATAGACTCCGAAACGGCTGAACCGATTTTCTTGAAAATTTACACAGTTGTACTATAAGCATCTGCAAGTGTTCTTAGCTAGATTTTGTGTCGAGGTACCCTCGATAAATATTGAAAATCGATAATCGAAAAAATTCAGGTTATAAAAGGAGTGGTCTGATTTTAATCAATTTTGATACACTCATAGACAAAAACATAAGAAACGATATTCAGAAGTTTCAAGGTTGCAGTTCTATCCTTGGATGACTTATTTGACTCCGATATCGGAAATTGATACCCTGATATCCTACCAGGTCTGATCAAAATCAGTTTTTCAGCCCTTTTATCTTAGTTTTTGCTTCGGGTTTGGCTCTAAGTAGGTATAATTGTAGTTCTTAGTCTCAGCCATGATATCATTTACTCAGATGACTTATTTAGCCTTCAAAATTCAGTTTACAATGAAAAAAAATTTATTTGATATCGATACCAGGAAATCAAAATCTAACTTACATCCATTCATTTTTCTTTCAGTTTACAGTTTTGCTTTAACTGGAAACAACTATTGCTTTTTAGTTTTTTGTGCCAACGTCCAAAGAGTGTGAGCTCCAGGACCATGGATTAGTTTTAAAGCTTTCATTACACCCAGGATGCTGGGCTATACTGCTAGTAGACATAATTAGATAACTAAGCATATAGTCTGATAAAAGTGCTTAATACAAGAGCATGTGTACATATAAAAGTGGACACTGAGGTCAACATGTCAAAATCAAGTGTCAACAGTCTATTTCATGATTCAATGCAAACTTCAGGCCAGAAGACAGTGTTGAAGTATGAAATGGGTTGTCACTAATTGGGATTGACCTCAGAGTTCACTGATATAAGTGAACTATATATGGTTAAATAAAAGGAAGACAAAAGGAAAAACTGTATTTTACTTGCCTATGCAAGTTTCATCCTGCAACAGACTTTATCATGGCAAAAAGGTGAAATGAGCTTTATTCCAAATTACATATCTATAAACAAACAGTGTTGGTAACTATAAAAAAACGGTCACAAATCATTCAAAAAAATTAACAGAAAATTTTTACATTTTAGAATTTCTTCATGTGTAGTGCAATGTCATGAGATTTTAAAATGAAAGGAATTTAACCATTTTCATTGGACTTTTTATTATGTATGTTAGTATGTTTGAATATTGTTTCCATAAGAAAAGGTGAGATTGAGGATTGATTGATTGGTTGTTTGCTTAACAGCCTATCAACCGCTACAGGGTCATTTAAGGCTGGGAACTATTTTTTTTTTTTTAACTTTTGGGCTGCACAAATTTTTAATTACTTTTAAGTTATGTGTCTTTAGATTTTTGGTTGCTTTCAAGGCTTTTATCATTATTGTTTAAAGTAATTTAAAGAGTTGATTTTGTTTTAAGTACTCAATAATCTGGTGTGGTGTCACCTTATGAAATAATTCCTTGATTCCATTTACATTGTAGTATTTTTTACGGATATCCCTGTATTTCCGGCATTCCGTTAATATATGCTTTATTGTCATCTGCTGGTTGCAGAATGTGCATTTGGGCTTTTCTGTAGATGATACTGAGGAAAAAACAGGGGTATAAATCGATTTTTTGGTAGTATTGGATGGTGGCACTCTTGAGAATTATGCAAGTTTCATTAAAAATGACAGACAAGGTACTGTGGTTACATTTTTCATATAAAATTTTCATGTGATCTTGTAATTTTTTTCTTTTCATTCCATAAATTATATAAATATTGTCTGAATTTCATTTTTAACTGAATATATAGATTGTTTTATGTATGAATGTAGAGTTATAGGAACATAGTATTTTCCAAATACAAGCAGCAACTTGTGACCATGTTCAGAACTGATATTGTTAAGTGTTGGCTTTCTCTTTTTTATTAATAATGCATCCATTATTTTTTCACCTTTATTTACAAATGGTACTAAATGTTTAACAAAAGTACATGTTTTACTACATATTTAGCAAAAAGTATCATGCTACATCTCTCTCATCATGGCGCTATCACATGAAAAATTATATAAAAAAAACACGTAACCACAGCACCTTATTCATCATTTTAATGAAACTTCCATAAAACAGGGATTGCTGCCTAAATACACAATATATGTGCATGTGTGTGTGTGCATCAATTATTTTCAGTTAGAGTATCTGTAAAGGAACAAAATAAATGAAAAGACAAGAAAAAAAACATAGGCAACAAATTTAATCCTCTGTGTGATTTTACCAAGGCAAAAGCAAGGATTTATTTTGTTTCACATACCGAGCACCCATAGCTCAGAGGTAGAATCGACGACTGATGTCAATTTGGTTGGGTTTCAATCCTGGCGAGAAGCAATCGAATATCTAACCATACCAATGAGCTGTGATCCAGTGAAACAGATCTGTCTGTGAATGACTATATATATATATATATAAAACCAGCATATCTTCATTCAGATCTGTTACATTGAATAATATAGACATAAGTTTGTCTTTCTAAGTTACCTCTGAGGATGATCTTGATGGAGGTGATCAAAAATATTTGGGTAGGAAAAAACTACAGCATCTTCCTTGATGAATTTCATCTTAACATCAAGAAAGTGATTAGAGAACTGCAAAGGATCAGTATAAAAAATAAATAGATACATCTACATTATTCAATGTGGTTATATATATATATATATATATATATATATATACACACACAGCTAAATAAGGATATTTTCCTTCTTTTTCCTTTTTTACTTGTCTGACTCACAGACACTTAAGTATTTCGTGTAAGACTTAAAAGACATGCCAAAAGTTTAACATGCCATGTTTCTATATTTTGGTTTCCCATCCTGCCAACAACAACAACAGAGAAATAATGAAAAATCTAATTTTCTACAAAATGACAAACTCCAAAGTTGTTTAGATAACTGAATTGTTTTTACCATATGTCTTGCAGATCAAAGTTAACTGTTTTTTCATCTAATTTTATCCTTATTCTTGATTTTTGGGGGGAGGGAAGTGTGGGACGAGGGTTAGACATCAAAACTGAAATTCTTGAGGTTCGATTATTTAGTTTAAAATATTCCTCTTTTCTTTTATTCATTTCATTGCATTATACATTGAAAAAGCAGGCTATTTTTATCCTTGTAGAAGGAAAATTTCATTGGTGAAAAAAGTACTCAATTGTTACATAATATCAGCACTCCTATATACCAGTAAATGTTGGTCAATGCTATCACAGATAGAGAAGAGACTTGAGGTACCAGAAATATGGTTTTACAGAAAGGGGCAGAGAATACCATGAACTGAATATATTAACAATATCAAAATTTAAAAAAAAAAATAGAATAAAAAAGACACTTATACAGAGCATCAGAAAGAGATGGTTAAAATTTCTCGAGCAAATAATGAAGAAAGAGGACTTAGGAAATGTGACACTCACAAGGACATACTGAAGGCTTCAGAGACAGAAGAAAGTAGTGCATCATCTTGTGGGCGTGGTTGGTAGAACTAATAGAATATATAGCAAAAAGACAAAATTTAGTAAGGGTTACAAAGGACAGAAAGTTGTGGAGAGCCATGATTGACCACATCCTGAACAGCCAACCAAAAAGCATGATTCAACTAAACAAACCAAAAGATGAAACTAAACTTTAAAAACAGCATGTGCAATATAAATCATTCTATATTTTAACTGTGGATACTTTCTTTACAAAGACAATCATATTTCTAAGATGAGGTATTTACATAATTTACATTGTGTAGACTGCAACATCAGTGGCGAACAAAAACTTAGACATCTGGAAGTAGCATAACTCATGAAACAAAATCAACCAACCCCAGTGATATAAAAAACAAAAGGGTTCAGTTCAAAATTTCAGTCAACTGAAGAAAATCATTGTGTACAACAACTGAAACATTGTGAAACATTTTTTTCTTCTTTTCTGGAAAATTCATTTTTTTCTTCTTTCTTTTTAAAAATATTCTGTTGATTTCTTTAATCATCATAAATCTTGATGTTTAATCCTGAATAATAAAATAAAATTTTAAAAATTGCATAGGCAATGTCATGCTAATCTGATAGAAAGAAGACTAGAGACATGGAACGTCCAAAGTAAATTAACAGATGACATAAGAGTTGATGGCTTGTGATAGAGAAAGGATTAGCATTTTTACAGATTTATCACACGCCATACAAGAAAAGGCCAAGTTGAGACATTAAAAATATAACTGTCGACTGAAAAACATGATCCGTTCTTAAAAGATTTTGCCTAATTATTTTGGTCATAATAAATTTTCATTATAAGCTGCTCATCTTTCTTCAGTCCGAGACAACATTCACAAAATTCTAGTTGGTATGCATTCTATCCTATTCATCACAAACTTAATTGGTATGAATTTAGAAAATAAATAAATATAATAAAGTTTCTAAAAATTTTAAATAATAATGAAGTAAAATTATTGTTTGGAATGAAAGAAAGAAATGTCTGAGAGAAAATAAATCAATTTTTGTGGTTAAAAAGAAATCTGTTAAGAGCCGAAGATAGTGTTGCCCTTGGGAAATGCAAAAAATCTGTTTCTCCCAAAGCTATGAATAAATCATAAACAAGTCCAGCACAAGCAGTCCAACTTGAACATCAGGCTAGCATTTTAGTCCTTTAAACATTCCCTTGTGAGAGAAATAGCAGCATTATTACATGATGATGTTGTGACTTGTGCTCTACCAGCAGTCTTTCAGAACAGACAGTTGACAAAATCAAAAAGAGATGAAGAAAAAATATTACTATTTTTCTGATCTTGTCATCTGAGTTTTCAGACTAGTTTTTCAGTTGTCATCATTCTACCAATGTTTTGTACTCCAGTTTTCAAGTGTTTGCTTTCTGACAATTTTAAACAGAACTCCTAATGTGATGAGTGCTGTTCTGTCAACCTCATATCCAATCTTAGTTTTTTTTGTTTTTTTTTTTAATAACATTTTACCCCAAGCAAGGCTGGACCACCAATAGTGCCAATATAAAAAAACAAGGTACAGGGGATGTTAAAGAAAAGATAAAAAAAAAATGGGAATCAATCAGAAAGAAGATGGCAATTGATGCTGTGTCTTGCATTTAAACTTTTGGAGATTGTAGCTGTCAGGAAAGTAAACAAACAGAAGGACATTCCACAAACGAGAAGTGCAAGAAAAGAAATTGTTAGAGTAGAAAAGGCAGTTACATTTGACTATTTCAATGGTAAAACTGTGGAACCTGAATGCTAATTTAGTAGAACAAGTAAATACATGTGGTTGGGGAACCAGAGGGAAAAAAGGTTGTCAGAGCAGTTGCTATGAACATACTTGTAGAAAAGACAGAGGGAAGCCACATCATTTTAGTGAGAAAGTGACTGAAACCAAGCTGCCAAGTCAGGATCCATTATATTGAAGAACCTCCTTAGGATTTTGTTGACCAATTCAAAACTATCACATCCCCACTGAGCCAGTAAATATTTCTACACCAAACTCTGAACACCAAACTGGAATAACTAAAGATGGCTTCCAAAACCTTCTTCGTGTAATGTGTCCCTTCAGGACATAGGAGATCATGACGCAACACAATTTCCTGTCCTTTGTAGATCTTAGTATTTTTTTTTCTTTTGGTTATTTCCCCCAGACTTCTCATTAGACAAAAATTAAAGTTTCAGTTTTACATGTATAACAAAGTTCTGCCATTTTGTGAAAATTTACAGGCCAAGAGCAAACTTTGCAAAAAAAAATTAAAAATATACCAATTCCAACCAGTATTGAACCAACATTTTCACATTAATTTTTCTTTATGCACAACATTGTCAAATGTCAAGATGAACAAAATAGAATCAATGTGAGAAAAACAACAATGCTGCACTGAAGATGAATATTTTCTTTTGTAAATCGAATGGGAAAATTGCATAAATCAGTAGAACTATTTGAAATTCTGTTTCTTGCTTTGACTAAAAATGTTTACTTTGTATTTCTTTCATATCATCAATTACAAAAGTTCATTGTAAAGTATATATATATATATATATATATATATATATATAAACAAAATAACCAACAATCGAACTTGTTTGGATGAATATATGCTGCCAAAATACACTATATATATATATATATATATATACACACACAGGGTGCAATTGGTAAATTTTATATTTCGTGCATACACATCGTTTTCGATTTTGTCAATTGCACAGTATAGTAAGGTCAGTTGGACACTGTATGTTGGGAAAAAAGAGCACCATGATACAATTCACCCTGAAATTTGAAAACACCATGCTTGGCATTTGCATCAGAAGCTCCTGTATAAAGATTTCAGAATGTTTGTGTGTCAATCTGAGGACAGTGCAGAAGATTCAGAAAGAGTTGGATAATATATCCAGACAACATTGTCTTTGAAGTGATCACTAGTGATGGCAATGTTATGCCTCCATTCAACTTCACACAGAGCCTCAGACTCAACATGAAGGCCTAGGTTAAGTGTCTTGAGAAGATAGTTGTACTGCCCCAAGTCAAGAGGGTGGTTACTGGAAGACTCATTGTCTAGAGAGAAATCTGCACCCTGACACACAAACAGAAGAACCTAGTCAATTTCTGTGACCGCATCACCCCTTACATCTGGCCACCTACTTCCCCAGACTCCAACACCCTTGTTTATTTTGTTGGGGTGCAGTTGAGCGAGAGATGAACAAAACTCCTTGTAATACAAAAGAGGAACTGAAGGCAAGGTTTATGGCCGCTCTGATTGACATAAACAAGAAGATCATCCAGAAGAGTTGCAGAAGATTCCAAAGAAATGGCAGATTTTATTGAATAAATTTATACTTCAGTATTTCAAGATATTTTTGTGTAATTTTTCTAAATATATCTCATAAAATTAGACTTAAATGTTATTTTTATTTTTGCATATTTAGACAAAAATTCATGCATCACACCCTGCATGTATGAAAACATTTCATACAGAGTATATCTGTAAAAGGATAACATGAGTAAAGAAAAAAGAACTTATTTTAGCTCACATGTTTTATCCTTCTCCATTTCAGAAGATAAAATGCATCATCTAAGATATGTTTTCCTTTTGTCTTTATTCACATACACACACACATATATATATATATATATATGATTAATACAAATAAAATTCATCACTTGGTTGATAAAGGTAATACTCAGCACCTCTACTCCAGAGTTTCATGGATGAACCTTTGTGTAATTGTTTGGTCCACTCCTCAGAAGGTATCAGCAATTGATTGGTGATTTTTTTCATTTTCATTATTTTTATATCAAGTTAAAAATGACTGATGCACTATTTATTGGTGTAAGGCTGATTTTTTATTATTTTGTGTGTGTGTGTGTGTGTGTGTGTGTGTGTGTGTAACCTTTGTAGGTTTGTTGGCTCACTAGGTTTAATTTACTTTATATATAAATATATGTGTGTGTGTGTGTATATATATATACACACACATATATATATATACACATATATATATATACACACACACACACACACACACTTATACATGTCATTCATCCTCTATGATGAGTGAGCCCACCATTTATATATATATATATCACACACACAAATGTAAAATATATATTTATCAAATATCTTCAAGCACTGTCTATCATGATGACATCTCATTTCTTTGTCAAGACTCTCTGTCACCTACAATTTTCATCAATGTGTTCCCACTTCTCTGAGTTAATCCAGAACACCAAACATACTGTTCTATCCTTCTAGGAATTCCTCCTTCATGGTAAGAAAAGTTCATGGAATGTTTTATTTACTACATTTTAAGATGTAAAATACCTTTGTTTCCGTTTACTTTGAAGATAATATGTTAGCTTGAATTCAAAAAGCATTTCAATCATAAGATAAACAAGAAATAAACAGGAAGTATTATAGTTTAATCTATACAACTTTTCTGAGTTCTTATTTCACATCTGTCAATATAGTGAAGTAGTTTCTCAGCATGGACACAATGTACAACTGAGACACTCACAAAATAGTTGTAGTTACCACTCTTCCAGGATGTGTCACTCTCATTAGCTTTTTTACACACCAAACTGAGCACTCTTAACATAATAAAACTCAGTTGAACAGAACAAACAAATATCATCACTATAATAGTAATTTTTAATCCATTATCCAATATGTCTTAAAAAAAAAAAAAAAAAAAAAATTATATATAATAATTCAATAGTTTCAAACTTATTAAATGACTACGTGTATCGATGAGATCCACATCAGTTTCAAGTCTAAGATATACTAAGCCTCTCTGGCTAAGAAATTTTTAGCCAAAAAAGCAGTGGAAATTTCAGATGATGAACAGATATTCCAAGCTTCAAGAAATCTTTTCAGATGGTTGTTTTCAAATGAATAAACTTGGGTTTGACAATTACCTCATTAGAAATATTTCAACTACCTTTCAGCTCAATAACAAACAATGACAAAAAATAAAAATAAAAAATAATTAAAAAAAAAATCACATTGAAAAAGTTACCGGTACCATTTTTTTAAGAAAATATTTATAAAAATTTTTAAAAATCTCGTTTACTCAGCTGTAATCAGTCAACAGAAATATAGGGTGATTAGTTAGTAAAGTTTTGTTTTAGCACAAGGATGAAAACATGGGACACAGTGAGAATTGAACTTGTTACTCAGTCATAATTGATCTTGTGAGACAAATTTGCTAACCATCACACCATGTCAAGGTGCCCCAGTCATCACAAATACAACATTTAAGTAACTCAGTAATTTATCAGAAGCTAGGTAATTTAATGAAAGCAAAACTGATCAGTTTTTAAAACGTCTTACAGTTTTTGTTCAATATGTACACAAAAAATCAATTCTAGACAAAAGTGGTCACTAGTGATGAAAATAAATTTCCTGGAAACTAGTAATTAATAAAACTGGGATTTCACCCAAAAACAGCTTTCAACAGATCAACTTGAACAACTTCCTGTGCTTAGTGAACTTCAATGGCATGTTATTACAAAGTACTTGATTGAAAGGAAACTTTTCCTGAACAATGCTCCACTGAGCAATAGGCTTGTTTGAATGTTGACTTTCTTGTCAGACACTTGTCATCTTGTTGTAAATGTGATACATCAATCATTACATTCTTCCACAAATGCCACATATTAATCAGATATGTCACCCCAAGGTTGCTAATTATTGTGTCATGCCACATTCATCATTTAAAAATTCCAACAAATAGTAGAATTCTTTATTTTTATTACTGAATATGATATTTAGATGAAAAAGAGCATAGCCTGTTCATGAGTTCCATAACCTATTTACAGTCAATGAGATAACATGGATTCAAGCTGTAGCTAGAAGTGGATGTATCTAGAACAACAGTCCTCAAGTTGGTTTGGAATTTACTGTTGTCTTTCTAAGAATTGAGAGGCTTGTTTGCCCTGCTATCCATAACTGGATTTGTAGGGATTCATATCTTTTCCAAAAGCCTGAGTGATAAGAGTCAGAACTTGAACTTAGCACCCTGATGCCACTTTCCATAGCTGTAGCTATTACACTATCGACGCATTCAAAGGTCATAGAAAGAGAGGGAAAAGACTTTGATGCTGAATAATGATGCTATCAATTTACAGAAATAAATACTTTTATCCAAAAACTAAAATGCTAAATATATATATATATATATATATATATATATTGTTACTGATAGTTCAAATATACATCTCAAGAGCCACTCAAGTTAGTGTCTTACCGATTGAGATTGTAAGAGATTATTGAGGATTAGGGCAAATTGATTTTTCACTTTTTTTTTTTTTTTTTTAAACAAATCTTCATTGCACTTTGTGAAAAAACTGGGGTTTGATGTGATAAGTATGAACAACAAAGATTACATTCATAGCTTTTACTGATTTATGAGTATTTATTTTTAAAGACCGCCTGGAAAATAAATGAAAGTTTTTGCTTACAAACAGACTTCAAAACTTTACTATTTTAAGAATAAATCCAAGGTTGTCATTGTCAGGAAGCACTCTTGGGAGTTTGTATCACAAGTAACAGTTCCGGGAGCAAAAAGCTGTTCAAGATCAACTTGCCATTTTATCAAAGGAACATGAAGGAAAGGGGGATGGTTTGCTACTGTGAATGTGATATGGTGGGTTTTAGCTCTGAAGATCTGAACTGGTGGAAATAAAGAATGTAACTCATCTTAACATCCCATCATAGTAATAGTAAGAGACTAGCAGCATTTTGTTTATGAGATAAGAATTTATGATGATAGAAAAAAATCTCCAGCTCATTTAGAATAAGATACTTAAAAGTTATTTGATGGAATCATAAATAGTGCTTGTTTTTGTTTATTAACTTAAATACTTGTTTCCACTTAATACCTTTTTTAGTTAAATTCTGAGAAGTGTGAGAAAAGAAACTGTTGGAGTGAGAGTGGAGGTTACATTTAAGCATTTCAATGGAAAAAGTATGGGACCTAAATGACAATCTAGTAGCATGCTTAAATTCATAATCAGTGAGTTAAGTGCTATACGTGACATTTCAGTCCAGCTAGTGACCTGCAAAAAAAGTACTGCGTGTGTATATCAGTTAAGTGCCATACATGATACACGCTTGGGCGATTATGTCTCGAAAGAGACATGACTGACTGGGCAGAAGATTATCCCGCCGTAGGTTGCCATTGCTTCCTGCGGTAGACTGGTTGCCGACCAAGGCTATAGAACCCAATCTGTCCTGCTATTTAACCCATAACTGGAAGGAAGAGACGGATTAATACCTTTCCCAAGGGTATTTGTGCATAAGTGAATGCCAGGAATTCAACAGGAATATAAACTCGGCACTCTGATTTGTTGTTCCGAGTTGATATCCACTGCACCACAGCATACATCAATAATCAGTCAGGTAAGTGCCATACGTGATACACGCTTGGGCGATTATGTCTCGAAAGAGACATGACTGACTGGGCAGAAGATTATCCCGCAGTAGGTTGCCATTACTTTCTGCGGTAGACTGGTTGCCGACCAAGACTATAGAACCCAATCTGTCCTGCTATTTAACCCATAACTGGAAGGAAGAGATGGATTAATACCTTTCCCAAGGGTAGTTGCACGTAAGTGAATACAATGGATTCAACTGGAATTCGAACTCGGCTCCCCGGTTTCTCGTTCCAAGCCAATATCCACTGTACGACAACGCACATCCTTACCACAACGCACATCAATAATATATAACTAAAATGACTTCTAATATGATTACACAAACTTAATGAAGGGTCTGATCTTGTTTTTGACAAGCTATCTTCTTTATATCTGACTTAATTTGAGATTAACTCTCATCTACTCATTAACACAAAGAAGCTTTTCCCTTTTTGCTATTTGTCAGAAAAGAAAAGGTACAAACAGCCCTATACTTAAGAAGGTCAAGAGAGAAGGTTAAAAAGAGATGACATTGGATTTGAAGTCAGAACATTATAATTAATAACTCTCTCTTCCAATTTGTGGACCTTACCTATACTTGATATAATGCAAAAATATCACAATGATAATATCAGTCAATAATTATTCACTGAAAAATCTTATTACATGCAGTGACTTGTTTCCACTTAATACCTTTTTTTTTTCTTTTTTACCTGCAGGTTCTGATCTAAAACTTTTGAATTTGATTTTCACTGGACAAAGATTTCCCCCACCAAAACATTTTGCAGCAATTTAAAAAACTAATAATGAGTCAGTGCAAGTGAATATGGCTTCAGAAAGAACAGATTCAACATGAGGCCTACATCAAATACCTTGAGAAGGTAGTGCTATCCAGGGTCAAGAGGATAGTTGCTGCAAAACCCTAGGTCTAGCAACAGGATTCTGCACCATGCCACACAAGCAAGAGAATCCAGTCATGGTTACAGCTGGCCATATCCCTATATTGTCATATGTAACCCATTTTTTCATCACCTGTTATGATATATTTAAGAAATGATTAGTTAGAATGATATATATGTCATTACAATTGACTCCTCTATCTGGAAATTACTTATTAATTATTTTTGTTTTGTTCCCCAAAGGCATTTACCTCTTTTAAATCTTTCTAAAACATCCCTATTTCCGTGTAAATGTATATGCTGAACTCAAATCGGTAATTGTTTATTGAAGAAACCTACCTTTTTTACATTTTATCGAGCCGAAAAATGTGGAACTTCTTGTCACTGTTTATCTCACCCCATAACCACGGCTCAAAAATATTATTCACTGCAGACTGAATTCACGCGTAGTGTTACGTTTTTTTTCTGTCTTAACTTCCGTTTTCCAATTAGTATGTGGAAAATAAGTTCCGAAACTGAACAAATTGCCGAGTGATTGTTCAACTTGAGTAAATCGTCTGAAATAAATATCCTACGCATCATGTCATTCAGTGGTGAATCAGATAAAAAAACAGTAGTAAGGGGTGAGATATAATCCGATAAATTTCTGGCCAATATCATGAAAAAAAAGGTAGGTTTCTTCAATAAACAATTATCGATTTGAGTTCAGCTTATACATTTGCACGGAATTAAGGATGTTTTGGAAAGATTTGAAGGGGTGAAGGCCTTCGGGGAACAAAACAAAAGTTTACTGTTTCATTTATACATCACTTATCAAAGTCAGTAGAGAGTCCTAAAAATTTAAATAAATAGTATTATTTCTAAAGAGGATGATACATTTATCATTACAATTTGTTTCAAAAACAAAAAATTACTTACAACTCAACCTTCTATTTCCACTCTAAATTTAAATTTCCAAATAAAACTTGCCATTCTTAAAATCATGGTTACCATTATTTGCAATTTTCTCTTACACTTATCATTTGTGGAATTTTCTTACAGCATCTTACTTTTCAGCCAACTTTGACCTTCAAATAGTTAATCTTCTATTATTTGCTCTCCTTAATGTTTTTTTTATTTTTTTATTTAATTCCACACTTAGTAACCCTTTGTTTTTATTGCCTTACCTGGGGTAAAATGATTAAAAAAAATAGTGATGAGGTTTTATTAATATATCCTGTTCTTTATAAGTTGTACCTTGAATGTCTGGCTGCTTCTTGCTTTTCTGCTTGTTTTAACTTCTCTTCTGTAGTTCCTGTCTTTAAGAAATCGGTGAATCATGTGATCCTTAAATTTTATTCTAAAAGTCTTTTCTCATGCTTCTCACTTGAGGAATTTCTCTTCCAGCATCTTGATATCCATACAACTTTGATCTTCGAAAACATAAATGCAATGATTGCCATCTTCTGTCTCTTTGAATCCTGTTCTTTGATTGTCCCCTTTCTCTTTTTTTTTCAGGCTCTTTCACTTTGAATAACCTTTCCCATCTTAGTAGCTCCCTCACCTTTGCTGGGGGTGAAATTCTTCAAAAAAAAAAAAAAAAAAAAAAAAGCTAATGTCTAAAATTTATCTGAAACTTTGATATTACATTTGTAAAGAATCTTCACAGCTAGGATCAACAAGGTTGTTGTTTTTTTGTTTTTTTTTGGTGAAGAGGGATGCTAATATATTCATCAACATGCAGTAAGGAGAATTATGAAAGATAGCCTATCTTCAACTGTTATCATTCCATGACAATTATGACATGTTTTCACAGAACAAATGTCTCCAAAAACGATAATCTATGCCAATATTTTATATTCCGTTTCTTACTTTACATCTCGTTGTCAGAGCTGACTCTTGCCCAGCACACCAACACAAAGTGAACTTACACGCATACAGCCAATTTATTATTTAGTATAATAAAAGATAAAGACAAAAATCAGCCTTTTCATCCGAGATTTCCAACTTTGCTCTCTGATAATAAACGAGAGAGAAAAAAAAAAACTCAAAGAAAACAAAAAATCAAAACAAATTTGTTCCACCACTCCATCTCCTGCTTACATTGTGAAGCCAATGTCATCTTCCCAATTTTCCACAAAAACAAATCAGTGGGCCCCTTACCCAAAGATTTCTATCTGATACATTGGCCTTTATCCAACCATCTAATCTAACCATCTACTTAAGGACAACGCACACCTTTCCTGTCAATAAGTGGACAAAACTATATTACCTACTGATATAGATACAATTTACAGCACTGTTGTTCTCCCTGGTTTTTGGCTGTATGAAGGTTATATCTTTCAAATATCTTCTATTAACCTTTCAGATCATTCTCAAATGTCTGTCAAAGGCATTTTCTTGCCAATGCTTTTCAATAAGATAATATGACATCAGGCACAAACAAATTTTCCAGTGAATATTTTTCTTGGCATTAAAACTTGTCTTTTAAAGTTTTCATTTTAGACAGGCCTGTAATTTTCCTCTCAAAACCAAACTGGACCAAATGCTCATAAAGTTATCATAAATATTACATTTTTATGACACACTGGTCATTCAATTATAATGGCTTCAAGATATTAATTTGAAAAGACCAATTGTCTGTCTCAAATGAAACCTTGCTCTTTAATTATGCACGTGAATGACATTCATACCCAAGTCTGTGACCTGTGTGAGACTTACTCTCAAGCAATATTCTTAACAGTAATGAATACGTCTGTTATTCTTGAGACTTCAATAAATCCCTCATAGTTGGGTTACGGTGTCGTGTCAGATGATTTTTCTTGCCAGAGTCCATCTTGCAGGCTTACAGCCATATCACATTGAATACACTGGTTCTCGCTCGATCAATGAAGTTAAGCAACATTGAGCCTGGTCAGTACTTAGATGGGTGACCACTTGGGAATACTAGGTGCTGTAAGTGTATAGTGACGGATGTGCGTTGTGGTGCAGTGGATATTGGCTTGGAAAGAGAAATCGGTGAGCCGAGTTCGAATTCCAGTTGAATACCCTGCATTCACTTAAGCACTGGTACCCTTGGGAAAGGTATTAATCCATCCCTTCCCTCCAGTTATGGGTTAAATAACAGGGTAGGACTTGAAGACCCTGCCCTTAAAAAACAAATCCCAATGAATTTTGATACTCAAAAAGAAAAAAGTATTACTAGACACAAAACTTATATAAAAACTAACAATAAATTGCTGAAAGAAAAAAGTATTACCAGCAGTAAATAAATAAAAAATTTAGTTAGCCATAAATGACCCGCTGAGGTTGATATGCCATAAAAACAAAACAACCAAACAACCATCTTGCACTTTTGAAAATCTACAATTGCCCATGCATTGAATATTGCTGCCATATTTGGTCTGGTGCTCCTGCTATTCATCTTTAGGCTCTTCACAAAATCCAAAGATGGATCTGCAATGTAATTTATCCTGATTTGGCATCTGAACTTCAGTCACTTTCTCACCAACATGGTGTGGCTTCCCTCAGTCTTTGCTACAAATATTTTCATGACAATTGCTCTGACAAGTTTTTTTCTCAGGTGCACCAACTACATGAATTTAAGTATGCTATTCGATTAGCATCTAGATATCATTTGTTTACTGCTGAAATAGCTAAATGCAGCCACCACTTCTACTCCAACAGTTTCTTTTCTCGCACTTCCTTCCTGTGAAACTCCCTTCCGTTGACTTGCTTCTGTGATAACTAAAATCTTAAAAAATTTAAATCACCAACTTCTACCTTCCTGAATCCCATTTATCTTTTTTCCTTTCTCAATCCTTCAGTCTTTTCTTCCACTTTCACTCCCTGAAACCCCCCTGTATACTAGTTGCTTTTCCACCTTGCATGGGGTGAAATGATTAAAAAAAATGTCCATTAAAAATGTTTGTTTTGGTTGGTTTCTACAATTGTATCATAACTATGATGACAACAGGCTGAGAAAAGTATGAAAAATTTGGGAAAGAATTTTTGTTTTAAATCTTATCTCCAAACTGTTAACTTTTGACTGGGTAATAATTTAAAAAAAAAAAACTTTGAAAACCAGAGTTATCAAAAATTAGAAATGTCTTTTCTCTCATTTTTGCTTCTTGTATCCCCACCACCACTACCACCTTGCTTGAAGTGATATGATTAAAAAAAGAAATCCTATTTCCAGGGCTGGTTCAAGGTACTGGTAAATCAAACAGTCACGTGGAGTGCTATCAAGGTCAAGATAGGAATCATGCCGACGTGTCATATGTTTGGAATCTTCTAAAATTAAAGTTTATAAAAACATACTTGCATCATCCATGACTCAAGACAGATTACATCCTTTGGCTATTTTGTCAATAGAAAATGACCTTGTAAAGAAAATAAGTGTAGAAAGTGCCATGAAAAAATTTACCAATCTAAAGAATAGGTGAAAAATATTTTAGGTAGGATAATAGATGTTTTCTTTAAATTGTATTAAGTTGTATATTATAATAAACTTGTTATTTTACATTTTCAGTTTTTCTCCTTGGGTAAATTTAAGAAGAAATTATACTTATAAAAGCACTGAAATTCAACTTGTCTGGAGTTCCAGCAACCCCAAATGCTACCTATTTCACTTTATATATCTAACTGGAGACTGATGTCAACACTGAGGAGTTGAAATTTATTCTATGCATGGACGCAATCTTCAAGCCATGTGTATTGTGTTTTGGTTTGACTATATATGTTGGTCAGTGGTGCATTATAGGTAGCAAGGTATACTGTGTTATTGTAAAAGTCATTGGGTAGGTGGTAATGGTTGTATTTCAAATTATTCTGGAGGCTATTGAGGGTAAATAATTGTGGATTTGAACAGTTTTTTTTGTTTGTTTTTTTAATCATTTCGCCCCCAAGCAAGGTATTACTGCCACTGGCATGCAGAGAGCTACATAAGAAGAGAGTGAAGTATAGCAAAGAGAAAGAGGAACCAAAGACATGCTGTTTACAGGTGGTGTCAGAGAATGAGCAAGAGAAGGATGAGAATACTGGTGTGACAAGAGTTGTGTGAGAGTGAAAAAGGGATAAGAACAAGATTTAAGAGATGTTAGGGAAAGGATAAGAGAAGTATGGGAGTCAAGGGGATAAGAGATAGCAATTGACATTGCATTTAAAATTTTGAAGATTGTAGCTCTCAGGGAAGCAAGTATATGGAAGGGAGTTCCACAGGTGAGAAGTGTGAGAAAAGAAGCTGAAAGAGTAGAAGTAGCTGCTAAATTTGGTTGTTTTGACTATAAAAAGGTGGGACCTTGTTGCTCAAGTGAGTTCTTGTATAGAGAGCACCAGGGAGCTAAGCTCACTGAAGCAGAAGCCATGAAAATATTTGTAGAAGAGACAGAGGGAAGCTACATCCTGTTAGTGAGAAAGTGGCTGGAGTCAAGCTGCCAGGTTGGGATTGATTGCATTGCAGATTTTCTTCTGGAGACTTTTGAGAATCTCAAGATGAATAGCAAGAGTGCCTGACCAGATATGACAACAGTATTCAATACATGGGCAGATGGTTGACTTGTATATGTGCAAGATGGACTCAGGTGACAAAAACTACCTGGTTCAACACAGTGACCCAACATTCCTACCAGTAGATTTAGCTATTGATTCAATGTAGTCTTTCCACTTCAGGTTGGCTGAGAGAGTGAGGCTTAGGAGATGCTGTGTATTACTTTCAGGTAGACTAGCTAAATCCATGTTAATGAGGGAGGACAAGAGAAACTGTCTATGGTGGGTGACAGATAGCAGCTTTGTTTTGGAAGCATTAAAGTTTATTAACCACTTCATACCCCAGTCCACCACAAATTAGAAGTCCTTCTCAAGAGGAGCAGCGAGATTATCTTTGTCCGTCTTGGCAGATTTCTGACTGAAGTGGGAGTAAATAGTGGTGTCATCAGCATAAATGCCTACTTAGGGTTTGATTACATCAGGGAGATCGTTGATGAAGATCAGAAAGAGTTTGTGTGATAGGATCTGAAAGCATGCCCATTCAAGACTATCTTCATTATGTGGTTTGATAAGAACAATTGGATCAAACCAAGAAAGCATTCAGTTATACCATAGCCCTGTAACTTGTGCAGAAGGCCAGTGTGCTAGACCTCTTTGGAGATATCCAGGGCAACAGCTCAAGCTTTGCTACTCTTATCAACAGCCTGTCATATGTATTCGATAATGATCATTAGCAAATCAGCAGTAGACATGGAAAAGCAGAAACCATACTGTCTGTCCAAGAATAGTTTATGGGCAGTGAGATGTTAAATTATTTCAGCATTAATGATAACCTCAAACACTTTGCCAAAAATTGGTAGGAGGCTGATAGGGTAATAATTAGAGGGGTTTGAGGGTTCTCCTGAGTTCTTAAATACAGAAACCACATAAGAGGAATTCCAGCAGGCAGGAAAACAGGAAGCAGTAATTATAGAGTTTAGAGAGGACAGAAGAGAGTTCAGAGCCACATTTCTTCAAGATAATGACCAAGATTCCATCGCCTCCACTCACCTTATGGGGGTCAAGTTTTGAACTTATCTTAGAGACCAGAGAGAGGGTTATGTAAACATCCCTCAATTGAACCTCAGTTCTAAGAGGAATGTCAGGTGTGGATACTCTAGATGAGTCAAAAGTGGACTTGGAGGAAAATCTGCGAGCAAAGCAGTCAACCTTGTTCACAGTGGCTTTGTATCTAGTATATAATGTTTTTCAAAAACTTTTTACTCGTTATCTATTCGTAATTACTTTGTTTATTATTACATATACTTTGCACATTGTTAGGGCGCCGCTCCTATATGACTACAAATGGACTGTTCCCATTGCTATATATAGCAATGGTGGATTCTCTACAGGGGAGTCATAGAGAGTCACTTGAGAGTCTCTAATGAGTTACTGAAGAGTCAGTGCGAGTCAGTGAAGAGTTAGTCACACTTCCGGTGGTGTACCGGAAGTAATCACGTATACACACGTCTTACGACGGATTGGACTCTTGTATCTTTCTATTGTAAATATTACTAATCACTTCTGTACATACTAACCGTCTTTCCGCGGAATACAACTTATATTCTGATTCTGTTGTTGAGTTATTCATTTATACTTGGTGACATAACACACATTCATATATTTATATACACTTTACCCCTGATACTTAACACTTTTATATATATATATATATAAAATTGTGTACTTGGTCAACAATGCTTCTTTTATACAATTTCATTAAAAACAAGTGACAAGATACCGTGGTTAAGTTTTTATTCAATTTTTGTTGCATTCTTATTTTCTTTTCTGGACATAAATTATATAGAAATTGTTATTGTTCTGGATTTCTGAGCAGTTTTGGGCGTGTTCATAGTTGATATTATAGAACGTTGACTTTTTTCTTATTTATTAAGCCAACACTCAATAATAGGAACTATGAATATAATGTTATGACTGTATTTAGAAAGTAAGACATTCCTATAACTCTAGACACATGAAAAAAAAAAAAAACAATCCATACATTAAGTTGAAAATGAAAATAAAATCATTCTTGATAATGGCTTAAATTTAATACACACACTGGATTTAATAATTTGTTAGTTTCATATCTTCTTTAGTTCAATTAACTCCTTCTAAAGCTAAGAATAGTCTTCTGAAACTATTTAACCCATGAATGCATGCCCCAACCATTTTTAGAGGAAAGTAATTACCTAAAATTTAATATCTGCCAGCCCTAAAATTGCCATCAGGCAGCAAAGTGTGTTTGGCAAAAATAATTGAAGATTTTAATGAAACTTTAATCAGTAACAAATTAATATCATTTTATTATTATTGAACATATGATAAAACTTTTAGGGAAAAGAAAGTCCCTCTGGTCAAAATGAGCTTGTAAATTATTTTTGAAAAAGACATTAATCTTCAATTTTTGGTGATTCTTTGAAATCCACTGGGTGAACAAAAGCTTTGACCTGTAGTGTGAGAGAGAATGTGACATATTTTGAGATATATATATATATATATATATATATACACACACACACTATTAACCAAAAGGTTATCTGGATTTAATAATTAAATTTTATAACTTCTTTGATTTAATTACCTATGGACAGCATGCATAATGCCAAACTCATTCAGATAAATCTAAATTTAGCCGTATACACGCAATTTCTAAGGTTAAAGATTAAAAATGGCTTTGAAAAAGTAAAGGTCATTGATCTTGGCAAAGACCATCCTTCTTTGACTGACACAATAGAATCACAAGCAAAGAACTGTACTAGATAACAGAAACCACATCAGTTGAGGACTTTCAACAGCATCCACAGCTAAAATCATATTGCACATAACACAAAGAAAACAATGACATAATCAAGATGACATTCTACACTACTTCAAATAACAGGTCAGGAAGGATTTATCCCCATCAGTTCTGGAAAAAGTGATAACAGCTACATTACATGAGTAACGTTTACTAATGGGACTATATTCCAGAGTTAGATATTTACTTTAAAAAGTGCTAATACAAAAGTAGAATATAAATATATTATTATTATAATTGCATACTGCAACTTTACTGCCTTAATAGAATTTTAACACCAAAACTTCATAGCTATCAAGTTTCAGCATGCAATCATAATAATTACCATATATATATATATATATATATATATAGTAATTATTATTATTGTTATATGTGTATATATAAATAAACTAGCAGTATCGTCCAGCATTGCTCGGGTGAAATGAAAGCTTTAAAACTAATCCATGGTCCTGGAGCTCAGACTCTTTGGACGTTGGCACAAAAAACTAAAAAGCAATAGTTGTTTCCAGTTAAAGTGAAACCGTAGACTGAAAGAAAAATGAATGGATGTAAGTCAAATTTTGATTTCCTGGTATCGATATCAAATAAGTTTTTTTCATCATAAACTGAATTTTGAAGGCTAAATAAGTCCTCTGAGTAAATGGTATTATGGCTGAGACTAAGAACTACAATTATACCTACTTAGAGCCAAACCTGAAGCAAAAACTAAAATAAAAGGGCTGAAAAAAAATACAGACATACAGGCAGATAAACAGACACACACACAAACATCTTGCCTTTTATATATATATATATATATATATATATAAATAATCGATTTTCTGCAGTATTATAAGAACTGCAACCTTGAAACTTCTGAATATCGTTTCTTATGTCTTTGTCTATGAGTATAACAAATTTGATTAAAATCGAACCACTCCTTCTATAACCCGATTTTTTCAATTATCGATTTTCAATATTTATCGGGGGTACCTGTACACAAAACCTAGCTAAGAACACTCGCAGACACTTATAGTAAAACTGTGTAAATTTTCAAGAAAATCAGTTCAGCCGTTTTGGAGTCTATAAGTAACAGACACACACACAAAGTTCCATTTATAAATAAGTTTAGATTAGATAATGGTTTTTATTATAGTAGAGAAAGTCTCTCTAGCCCAAAATGAGATTGCAAATTAGTTTTGTAAAAGGCAAGCAACCTTCAATTTGTAGGTGATTCTTTGAGATTCAGAGGCTTTCCCAAAACTTGTTCAATAGTGTGTGAGACAGATAGAGACTTCAGATTGAATTTACTACCTCTTTGATAGTAAATAATGAATGTAGCTCATCAGAGTATTTGCTGTATAAAAAATAATACAGTAGCAAGAGGCTTGTTACATTTCATCTGTGGGAAAATTGTTGCAGAATGGAAAATAATTCATCATCCATGTAGCCATAAAAACATTTCTGAACTCTATAAAGGCTGGAAAGTGGAGCCTGATAAGCTGCAACCCAAATACAACAGCAGGACTCCATTTTTGGTCTGATCTGACTCTTGTAAAGATAAAATATAGTAGTGGGAGTCAGATACTTGTTGAAGTGATAAAATGAACCAACCATTCATCATCCACAAAGGTGCATAGATGCTTTTGAACTCTATCAAGACAGGCAAATGGGGAATGGGCAGCTCTATAGGATACTCCATTTTTGGTCTGATCTGGCTCTTGTAAAGATAAAATATAGCAGGACAGCCAGATACTGGAGTGGTAAAAAAAACTAACAACCATTTTTTCAGTATCTTTAGCAATGGTTTACATATATTCCATTCAGGTCTGAGTTGAGCTTGTGCGCCAATAGGTGTTCAAGGCAAGGAACCACCCCAAGAAAACAACCATCTAAAATTATAATATTTCACCTAGATATAATACTGTAGGCTCTTAATATATTTACGTCTGTCAGGTAAATTTTTCAAAGACGAAGATTAAAAGGATATTTCACTAATGAGATCAATTCACTTAGTATTAATTGGATAAAAGAAACTTCTAAAATAATTGATATAGCTTATTTTGTTTAATCTTATCCACATCTAACAGGTTTTATAAATTTGCAGTATGAATAATTGATAAACACAATTTTACATCTGTCTGTAGTATTATCAGACTGGCAATGTTATACGCCAATCGTCTCTAGCATAACAAGGAAAGTGATGCTGCTGCTGCAGGGTTAGAATTCCAGGGATCAAGCATTTCTCAAAGATTCTGTTCAGAGACACAAACACTGAAAGTAGAGAAGTGAAGAACAGATATTACACTTTGAACCAAAAGCTAGAAAATGCTACACTGATTTTAGGCCAAAAAAGCTTAACAACCATGCATACAAGCTGGATACAGTCCTGGGGATGACGATAAACTACATCTAATAGTAAGGCCTCTGATCATGAGGTTTTAAGGAGTGCAGAACCACCTTTTAATTGCTGTTGTTTCCAGGTCCACCCAAACCCAGAATGGTAGTACCTGTTAGGGTCCCAGCTCTGGGCAAATAGTTGACCCCCCACCTCCAAAACTAGATTCAAAACACTATGAAAGTATAAAAATAGATTTTTTAGTAAATATACTACAATAGATTAAAAAAAAAATTATGAGCAATACATTTTTTTAAAAAATCTTACTACCAATACACTTTTGAAAAAAAACATCAACAATACATTTGACTCTTGACAAAAACCTTCATTACTGATATATCCTGGGAGGGGATAATCAGGGAAAAGAATAGTACAAGAATAATACTTAACACTGAAGATGGAGGATAAGAGATTTATTATACCACAGTACAATAAACCGGTAGACATACAAGAACACCAATGAATAGTAACAGGAAATGTCTCTGCTTAGGACATATGCATCCATCTAGTGACATATGCTCCCATCTAGTGATGTATTGTAATTTACTAAGCGCAGCTTAGATGTGGCACAAGGCCGAAAGTATGGGGTACCCAGTGAGGATCGAACTCACTACTTAATTGCAATAGTTCTAGCGAGACAAGCTTGCTAACCATTACACCACCTCGAGGTGCCCCCCATCTAGTGATGTATGCTGCTAGTTCGCTCTAGTCACAGTCTTTTATAGACTGGACCAAGTCCATTCCGGGGTAGGATAGGATATTCCTCTACAACAATTACAAAAATCTGTCAATGAAAACTAATCTACAAACTGATTACTTACAGAGAATATATATTCTATTCATACAAACCTATCCCAAAAATCTGGTTAGCATTTAATAACCCATTATGGTTGATATGCCATAAAAGGAAATAAACCAAACCAAATAAACTGGATAAAGAAGAGACAAGCATTGAGAAAAGTATAAGAATCATTCATAGAAATAAGCAGAATAAAAGCAAAAATAACATTTATCAAAAAGATACTTTACTATGATACCGAGTATGAAAGCGTAACAGATTTACATGCAAGTAGCAAAATAGTTTTTGATCAGAAGAATCAGAGATTGATATCTAAGCAGAAAGATGTAATTTACACACAGGTCCTGCTAGTTTATACTCTTACTCTACTTCTTTGAATGTATGACTCTTACATGGATTTACCAATGAAGTTTCAAATGCTGCACTGCATACTGGTAATTTTTATTTTGTTACTTTTTCCATCTCTCTTCTTTTCTGTCACTCTCTCTAGGACTTCTCCCCTTTGCCTCTCTTTCTCTTTTTCTGTTACTCTCTTTGCTGCTCTTTCTTCAACTCTCTTTGCTCCTCTCTCTTTTCTGCTACTCATTGCCCCTCTTTTTTTTTTTTTTGTTTTCAGATGTTCAAACATGATTTAGGTTACCTCAGTTGCACAAATTTGTCATAGACTAAGTAAAAAAAATGAGAATTTAATTTCAAAAGGTCATGAAACATGATTCAAATCATCACTACAAACAACAACTTTATCTATGTGACCCCCCCCAATCCCTCTCTGTGTCATACTCTTTGTTTTACTTCAGATGCCCACTTTTTTTCTGCTTCCTTCTCAGTATCAGTGATAGCAAGTGGGACACACAAAATCACAAACAAAGAACTGTTTCAACTAACAGAAACATCACTTCAAGACTTTCAACAACAGCAACAACTAAAATAGATATCACACGTTACTGGAAGGGAAAATAATGACATACTGAAGGTGTTTATCTTCCAGACTACTTCAAATAAAAGGTTAGGAATGAAACCTGGGAAGAACAACTACTGAACATGAGAAACTTATTTTCCAGAAAAAGTCGTTTTTAAGAGAAAAATTATAAAAACTTAAACCAAAAATAGCACTGGCTGCCCAGTCAAAAAATACTTATATTACTATAAAATAAATTTTATACTTAATAAGCAAACAAACAAAATATAAATGAATGTGTGACATAAAAAAAGCCTAATGCTCAATAACTTCGACAAATTTTAGAAAGAGTGTCAAGTCAAGAACTATTTAGCACTACCTCATATTGCAAATGATTTATGGAAATTCCATGAATATCAAGAACTGTGTTACTGTCAGAGTCAGCCATAAAGAATTATGGCAAGTATTACTCAAAGAACAGAGTTCATTTACACTGTATTTGCTTTGAAAAAGGAAGTTTTTAATTGAATGTGATCAAAAATTAATGCAAGTCTTATTAATGGAGATGGGTTCTAATTGCCCAGTTTCTTATAATGTTTCATTATTCTTGGTAGATATTCTATCATCAAAATTTGGGATACTTAATAACAAACATGGTGAAAACAAACAGAAAAAAATCTAAATTGGTTAGATTATATACCAAAAACACATGAAAAAGAAAACTTTTTCTAAATTTTAAAATTTCCTGCATCACTTGTTTTTGTGCAAGTGTAAATGAACAAAGCAAGTGCAATGATGTTCTAAGGCATGATACATGTCACATAAAGACATTTTCCACTTTCTCATGTAACTTTACTCCAAAATCATCATATATATATATATATATATATATATATATATATACACACACACACATCGCAGATATGAAATACTGTTAGAAGTGACAGAGGCAACTTTAAGTCCATGATTGCTGACATCTGGAAGGGACACAACACACAATTACACATATATATATATATATATATCTCACATATTATACATTTATGTATGTATATATACATTATATATTATAGATAATATATTATCTCACCACTCTCACTCCCCCAAGGAGCCTCCTACCTATAGAATCTCCTACTGCTACCAAAGAGCTGACTGGGACGCCTTTCGCGATTTCCTATGTGATGTCCCTTGAGGAAAAGTGTTCGATCTCCCAGTTGATGACTGCGCCTCTGAGATTTCTTCTTGGGTGAAAGCTGGGATTGATGCCTTCATACCTACCAGGAAGTTGTGTCTCAAATCTCATTCCTCCCTTTGATTCTCTCCTACCTGTTTGTCTGCCATTGCACACAGGAACTGCTACTTCTGACTATTTTGGAGACATGCATCTAACCACAATAGGCACCTATTCATGTCTGCTCGTAATGAGTGCAAGAGGATCCTGAATGATGTCAAGTGGTTGTTTGCTGAGAGAATGAGACAGCATATAGTTGACCGCAAATTCAGCGCCAAGGACTATTGACAGTTATGCAAATGGGTGCTGAACAACAGCAAATCCTCTATCCCTCCCTTAATCAATGAATTTGAGGTCCTCACAGCATCAGCGGACAATGCCGAGTGCTTTGCTCGCAGATTCTCATCCAACTCCACATTTGACTCATCTGGAGTACCCGCACCCGACTTCCCTATTAGAACTGAGGCTAAACTGAGCAATGTATACATTACCCCAACAGTAGTATCTAAGGTAATATCAAAACTCTCTTTCTGCTTCCTGTTTTCCTGCATGCTGGAAATCCTCTTCTGTCATTCCTATATTTAAGAACTCGGGTGAACCCTCGGACACATCCAACTATCGCCCTATCAGCCTTCTACCAATTTTCGGGAAAGTGTTCAAAGCCATTATTAATGCTGAAATAGTTCAACATCTTACTGCCTATAAACTATTCTCAGACAGGCAGTATGGCTTCCACCTTGCCAGGTCCACAGCTGACATACTAAAGACCATCACGTAGTACATGTTCCAGGCTCTTGAGAAGTCCAGCAAGACCCGTGCTGTTGCCCTGGACATCTCCAAGGCTTTTGACAGGGTTTGGCATGCTGGCCTTCTATACAAGCTACAAGATTACGGTATTACTGGATGCTTGCTTGATCTGATCCAATCTTTTCTATATAGCTGCATAATGAAGGTCATCTTGAATGGACATGCCTCCACATCTGACTGTACAAACACTGGTGTCCCTCAGGGCTCTATCCTAGGCCCGACGCTCTTCCTTATTTTCATAAATGATCTCCCAGACATAATCAAGTGCCAAGTAGACATCTACGCAGATGATACCATAATTTACTCCTGCATCAGTAAGAAATCCGGCATGGTGGACAAATATAACCTCTCCTGCCTCCCATAAGCATGGACCAAGCGAGTAATACACTGCACCTCCTCAGCCTTACCCTCTCTTCTGATCTCAAGTGGAACCATGACATCGAGTCAATAGCTAAATCCACTGTAAGGAAGGTTGGGTCACTGTGTCAGGATGTTTTTTTCCGCCTGAATCCATCCTGCATATATACAAATCAACCATCCGTCCGTGCTTGGAGTACTGCTGTCACATATGGTCAGGCACACCTGCTGTTCATCTCTTGACAGGCTCCAAAGAAGAATCAGCAATGTGATAGGTATCGACTTGGCGGCTCAACTCCAGCCACTTCTCCACCAATGGGATGTGGCTTACCTGTCTGTTCTATAAATACTTTCATGGTTTCTGTTCCAATGAACTTAAGTCACTGGTGCCCCTGCAACAGGTGTTTACTTGTACAAACAGACGCAACTGGGTCTCACCCATTTACAGTTACATCAACTAAATGCAGACGACAATTCTACTCCTGCAGCTCTTTTCTCACACTTCCCACCTGTAAAACTCGCTTCCATATTCTTGCTTTCCTGATGGCTACAACCTCCAGGAATTCAAATGCAATGTCAATACTCATCTCTTAACCACTTGACTCTAGTTCTTTCTACACCACCCTGTATATCTTTTCCTTTCTCTCCACCTTTGCAACTGTCATCACACCTGTATTCCCATCCTTAACTGGTTCGTCTTTCTCTTTACTGTCCTCCTATCTAATTTTTTTTTTACTCTTATGTAGCCTCCTGCACATCAGTGGCATTACCGCCTTGCTCAGGGTGGTACGATTAAAAAAAAATAAAAAATAAATAACACTTCTTTATATTTATATATTACATGCACACACACACACACACATAAATACTATAAAAGCCAGAGCTAGGACCCCTAGAAATTTTTTAAAAAAATTAAAAATTCTATAGAAAAAATTGAATTACTAAATTCTAAAGTAAGGTTTAATATTCATAATTAGATTAGAAATTTTTCTAAAAAATTAAAAATTCTATAGAAAAAATCGATTTACTATATTCTAAAGTAAGGTTTAATATCCATAATTAGATTAATTATAAAAACTGTCCTTAATACACACATTTAGCTTCAACTATTACCTTAAATACAAACACACCTATTACCTATTCACCTATTACCTTAAATACAAACATACCTATTACCTATTCATCTATTATCTTAAATACAAACATTCAATATTTCCTCCTTACGCACTTGCTTACCTATTACATAAAATTTTCAACATTAAAATTTACCTCTTACATTAAATCTTACCGCAAACGGTGATCTAATTAAAATTTGAAATTTAATGGAAAAAAATTGGTTTCCAAACTGATCTAATTAAAACTTAATTGAACAAAATCGATTTCCTAAATCCAAAATTAAGATTAAATATACAAATTTAGATTATTTATAAAAACTTTGCTTAAATACAAAAATATTCTGTACTGAATAAGCATCCCACCCCTAACCTGTTCCTCTAAGAAATCCTAAAGGATATAGTCTAGTCACAAGACATAATAAAAAAAAAACTTACATTCAAGCTGCTAATGTTAAATCTGTCTAAAAATCAAATACACTCATTAATCATTCACTACCCACACCACTCTCTTCAAAATTCTAAAGGTCAATCCACAGGACTTGTTCTCTTATCACTAACCCCCGCCAACACCCACACACAACTGACCAAGTATAAGAAAAGAAATTTAAAATTTAAAAGAAAAAAAAAAAAAAAAAAAAAAAAAAAAAAAAAAAAAATCGCTTTCCAAACTGTGATCTAATTAAAATTAAAAATTTAATAGGAAAAATCTATTTCCTAAATCCAAAATTAAGATTAAATATACAAATTTACATTAATTATAAAGACTCTGCTTAAATACAAAAATATTCTGTACAAAATAAGCATCCCACCCCTTACCGGCTCTTCTAAGAAATCCAAAGGATATAGTCTAGTCGCAAGATAACAAAAACTTACATTCTAACTGCTAATGTTAAATCTGTCTAGAAATCAAAGACTCTCATTAATCAACCATTTTAACTACCCACACCACTTTCTTCAAAATTCTAATGGTCAATACACGAGACTTGTTCCCTTATCACTAACCCCCACCAACATCCCAAACACAACTGACCAAATATAAGAAAAAAGGCTTTCCATTCCTATACATACCACCTGATGAAACACTGAAGTTTCAGTGCTGAAACAAATATACCATTTGTAGTAGATATAGATATATATATACTCAGAAGAAATTACTATATACCATTAAAATAGCAATCATTTGCACTTAGAATGCTCACTGACAGTGATGATAATTAACACCTGACCTTCAAAGTTTCCATCTAGCATTTGACATTACCAGTGCATTAAGATAATGACTTCAACTTTCTGTTCCATTGCCATAAATATTTGAGGTCTTTGAAAACATTTGAAATGTTTATTATTATACAATATTCTCTCTTATGTATTGGAATTCTAGTTATCTTATATGTTATATTTCCTTATTTTTTTTTTTTAGAAGCTTCATCAAACATCACCACCTTTGAAACATTTAAGGCTTCTGGAGTCTTCTCTATTGCACTGTTAGAAAATAACAACAGGATGATGGCGGAGAAAAAAGAAGGTGGTTCACATCCCAATTAATAAAAAACTTACAGTTGTTATTCCAAGTGTCATAAAAGAGCCTAGCAAGTCAAAAGTCAAAAATGCCATGCACATAAAGCAAAAGTGGGTTGGTGATAAGATCAATAGCCAAAATTTGCTGGACACAAGTACATTCTTTAATCGCCAAAAAGTAAGATACCTAGTCATCCAAGGTAGCATTCTTTTATTAAGGTAAGAAAGGTTGTGATTGATCAAGACTGGTAAGGAAGCACAAACCATTACCATATTTTGACATTGCTGAGCCATACTTCATTTTTTTCTCCTTCATCCAGACAAGACACTTCTGTTGCCATCTCTAATTCAGCCTTTTTTCTGAACATGTGTTTGCCTGGCATGGCAATTTGTGTCCTTGAACCATGTAAAGTAGTCCAGCTTGAAGTAAGAAAATAAAAGCAGACCCCAGCTTACTGTTTGCTATAGCCCATCTGAAATCTATTTGGTAAATAGGAATGGTTAATTACTGTCAGGACTTCAGCTCCACAAATAACCTACAATCACTTTTGAAGCAATGAATAAATTGCCAACAAAGAATATCTCAATTCATTTAAAATAGAAACAAGCATTGCTCAATATGCCTTGTTGCACGAAAGGACCCTTGACTAAGTATTAAACCAAGTTTGATATAAGCTGACCCACTAACATTTTAGCGAACAATAAACATTTGCTCTGGAGGCTGATAGGAAGATTGGATAACTTCATTTGTTAAAAAGAATTAATCAATACCTATTATGAAAGATCCATTCTCAACCTTTAACTTTGCAAAATTTTCAAGAAATCTTTATTGATAGATTCACGAATAATGTAAAGACTAAAAAATCTTAGCATTTTTGTCATATAACAACTCATTAAAGCAAGTTTTACACACTAAGTAGTTAACCTTTAAATAAAACTAAAAATGAATATAGTTACTGTTGCATTCAGATTCAAATTTCCATCATATAAGTAGCAGTCAGTAGCTAAACTAGTCCTGACATTAAAGACTAAATGACTAGAGAATTAGTAGTGAATACTTCCAGTTTGTTATAGCTTATGATATTTTATTCACTACTTTTTGTGTGTGTGTGTTTTGGATATCAAAATATACAGAGTACTAAAGCCTAAAATTCTGGATCTACATAGTAAGAACCCTGGGGCAAAGAAAAAAAAAATGTAATCATTGATACCAAATATTTTTTAACTTCCTCAAGCATATTAAGGATGAAGATTTGAATATGTTTATAAACTACATGTTGTCTGATGTATACAAACTGTTCAGTGAATGTACAAACTTCAGAAAAACCATTAACATTTTAAAGCAAGATTTCATCTGTGTAAAAATTGATATATACCAGGCATGCACTTGTAACCACAATTCAACAGGCTGGAGAAACTTGAATCTGGCAGAGTACTGTAAATTCAAAAACGTTATTGCTCTAATTTACATAAAAGAAACTATTAGAGATGCCTTTATTTCTGACTTATCAGCACCCACTATTTGGCAGAGACTTCTTGAAAACAAAATGCTTACCCTCACAGAATCTGGAAAACAAGTGCAAAGTGTGGAAAGAGCTATCCTAAATTCTGAAGCCTATTCTGCTGATATCCAAACAATTTATCAAGAAGCATTGGTGTCAGAACCTCAGAATAACACCTTAACCTCTCAGCAAAAGGAAAATCAAAAGAAGGAGCACTCTTCCACATTTGCTGCTAGCAAATTCCTTTTAAAAGAAACATACTTTTTCTGCATAGGCACTAAGCACCCTAGAAGTAAGTATCTGGTACGAGGAACAAGTTACTACAATTCTAAGAAGGAAGGCCATTTCGCTAAAATCTGTCATTTGAAAATTAAGTGTTCTGCTGCATTACCAGTCATAGCCATGGTGACTACTGGGTTTCAGGGAGTTTCGAAAGCCATGGTAACATGCTTTGTGAACAAAAGAAATAAATAAATAAAACTAAACTTACCACGCTAGTATATTTGGGAAGTAACCATATTTTTATAGAGACTAAGATAGCTCATTCTATGTTAGACCTACTAATACTAAGGCTTTATCTGACTTGTTATTAAAAACTGTAAGAAAATGCAAATTGAATCTGTTGGATACAGAAATCTACAAAATGTTTTAATTTATCCTTAATGGATAATTTATGTGCTGATATGATCCTTGGACAAGACTTTCAATGCTTGCACAAAAAAAAAAAAAAAGAAGTTATATGTGGATAACAGACCACCTCTAAAACTCTGCGGATTATCTAGCATGAGGATTTCACGTACTGTTTGAAAATCTGTCACCTGACTGTATTTGTGAAATACTGATGATACTCTATTTGTGAAATACTGATGATACTCTAGTGAAAAGGAGACAGGTAAAGAAAGAAATAAAAAGCCTGTTGGATTCAGATCTACATGGAGAGCGTAAGTATTGGTAATTAAGGACAAGAAATTTTTTTAAAAAAATTAGTCATAGATTATTCACAAATGATAAACCATTTCACCTTAAAAGATGCCTATCTACCTAAGATTACAATGATGGTTTCAGAAATAAAAAAAAGTATAGTCTGTACTCTTGCCTAAAAAGTGTCTATCATCAAGTTCCCCTATGTAAAGCAGACTGCCCTTATACAGCTTTTGAAGTCAGTGGGAAATTAGACAATTTCAAAAGGATGCTGTTTAGGATCACTAATAGAGTGGCTTAGTTTCAGAGAATTTTGAATGAAATAATCGAAAAGCAAGGCCTAAAGGGAACATTCATGTATATAAAAGATGTGACCATTTGTGGTATTAATAAAAGAGAACATGACACCAAGCAAAATTCAAAGAACTGATTGAAAAGTATGGTTTTACTTTAAATGAGAATACATGTGTCTACAGAGTAACAAAAATAAAACTTCTAAGCTATTAAATAAGTAAATAGACTGTTAGACCAAACCCTAAAAAGTTGAGACCTCTGCAAGAACTTCCTCTGTCAGGCAATATGAAAGCTCAGAAGAGAATCATCAGAATGTTCGTTTAATATATCATTCACTAAAACCTCATGCAAAATAACAATATACTCCCCTTTCCTGCTGAAATAAAAACTTCCTTTAGATATTTGAAAAAGGAATCAGAAAGAGCTGTAGTACATATTCTAGGTGAGGGGGGGAAAAAACCCGATGATTGAAACTGATGCTAACTATAAGAGCTTAGTTGCCACACTAAATCAAGGTGGAAAACCTTGCATTCTGGTCCAGAACTCTAAACCCCTCTGAATGAAACCAGTCCCCAGTAGAGAAAAAATCTAATGCAATCATTGCAACGGTCTGGGAATGGAGTCATTATCTTAAAAACTCTATCCTTCATCTTTGATAAGCATAAATTTTCAAAGACTAAAAATGAGGAAAGTCATCACTGGCGAATGGAACGTTCCACCTACAAATACGGTATCAGATATCAAAAGAGAGTACATTGTGCTTTTGTCATAAATATCAAACTTAAAGAATTACATAATCTATGTCATCCTGGAGTATCAAGAAGGATACACTTTATCAGGTTGAGATATTTACCCTACCCAACAGAGGAAGTAAAGAGAATGACTGAAAAAAGTAATGTGTGTGCCATAAAAACGCCAAGATTTATGAAAGTAGAAAGGAAATTAATCAAAGCCACTCAAACCTTCAAAAGATTGAAAATAGATTTCAAAAGACCACTTTCTTCAAATCAAGAAGGAAGCAAATATTTACTAATTATTGTCAATGAATATAGTCATTTTCCTTTCACTTTTGCATGTATGGACATGCTCATTACAACTGTATTGATTTGCTTAAGTAAACTATTTTGCATATTTGGTATACACTCTGACAGAGAACCTAGTTTTATGTTTGAGGAGTTAAGGTTATTTTTTCATGCTTAAAGAATAGCTACTAGTCAATCTACTGCATACACCCCTCAGGAAAATGATCAAGCGGAGAGACTGAACAGAACTCTATAAAGGATACTTAACTTAGTCTTAAAATCAAGAGGATTTACCTGTGCATCAATGCTTCTCAAACCATACTTTTCAATCAGTTCTTTGAATTTTGCTTGGTGTCATGTTCTCTTTTATTAATACCACAAATGGTCACATCTTTCTTTTATCCGATGCTCTCCACTCAATTCCTTCCTTATCATATACAGCCATGAATTGTACTTATCATGGAAAGCCATTTCATCTGAGAAAGTTGACTTTTGAAAGATCTATTCCTTCAGGGTTGACGATTCATGGGAAAGTGGTCATGAGAAATTATGTTCACAACAAGTATGAACTTACTGTACGAGAAATTCAGTTGATTCAGGTGAATCCTGATTGCACTCTTGTTAAATTATCAAACAGAAAACTAAGTACTTTTTCTCTATGTCACCTCACTCTTGCTGGGTTAGGAACAACAATTTCTAAACTTCAAGCAGTTCCAATAATTTCAAATAGCCCTATACCAGATTTGGGTGGAAATAACATACTAAAATCATAAGATACTGTACCACACTCAGTGTCCAGTGATTCAACAAAAAATTAACTGGAAACCTGTAACTTCCTTAGCCCAAACACTTGAAAAAATGTCCCCCACAAATCCTCTGAGACGTTCTAAGCCTATCACCAGAAAACCTAAATGATTCTGTATTTTTTTTTTTTTATAATCGTTTCACCTCGAGCAAAGCATCTCACTGCCACTATTGCGCAGGGGGCTACATAGAGGGGAAAGTGGTGAGAAAGGATGGTTAGATATAGGAAATGTCAGAAGGAGGGTGATAGGTGGGTAAGGATACCAAGAATGAAGATTGGGTAGATGGTGAGTGTTGGGAGAATAGGTGCAAGTTAGTGTGATAGGAGGTGTCTATTGACCTTACATTTAAACTTCTGGAGATTGTAGCTGTCGAGAAAGCCAACATGTGGAAGGGAATTCCACAGTTGGGAAGTACGAGAAAAGAAGCTGTTAGAGTAGCAAACATGAAAGAGGGTGCTCTCTACCCAAATTTACAATTGGTCAGTTTATTTCAACCAATTTAGTTTGCAGTCAAACATTGTCCTTTTTCCAACCTCTTTTTTCAATCTATATCTAACAAATTACTTAGATCAATAATGACTGACCACCAAAGAATTGTGTTTTCCAATGTGTGATCAACTATGACAGATCCCTGACTAATTCCCAATGTTTTTATATTAAAATCAGTACCATGATGTATGTCGTGGTACAATGGATATCGACTCGGAATGACAAATCAGGGAGCCAAGTTCGAATTCCAGTTGAATTCCTTGCATTCACTTATGCACAAATACCTTTGTGCATAATACCATCTCTTCCCTCCAGTTATGGGTCAAATAATAGGACAGGTTGGGTTCTATAGCCTTGGTTGGCAACCAGTTTACCGCAGAAAGCAATGGCAACCTACTGCGGGATAATCTTCTGCTCAGTCAGTCATGTCTCTTTCAAGACATGATCATCCAAAACAAGTATCACATATGGCACTCAACTGACTGACCATGATTAAAGCTAGTGCCAGATTTACCTATAGGCATAGTAGGCTGAAGCCTAGAGCCTCAAAATCTAGGGGCTTCCAGCCAAAGTGTATTATATTTTTGACACTGACACAGGCCTTTTATACACATACTGTCATAATGTATTGTAGACTCTAAATAACCCTTCAGTAATTTCAAATACCCGTCGTCATCCTCGGCTTTACTCAAATTGTTTTAATATAACACACTGTGCCTCAGAAGGTGCCTCACAAGTGGATAATAGCCTATGGCCTCACTTCATTTAAATCTAACCCTGATTAAAGCTATTACAAAACTTGTCATGTCCTAGAAAGTAAAAAATGATGAAATTTAAAATCAGCACACTTGTGTGCTCTACCTAGGCTCAAACTGTAGTATTTATGCATGGTTAAAAGTGATACTATATATAAAATAAACAGAAGTAAATGCAGCTAGAACAATCCAAAAAGGAAAAAGAAATAAAACCTACATAAATTCAGCAAAAAAGAAGCATCTTAAGAAACTAATAGTCACAGTTCTATGTTTTTTCAGTTTCGGTTTTTCAAAGAACTATGTATGTGTGCCTATGTGAATTTTAGATGTTCAGATATGAATCTTAAACTGGGTCCCACCCATTCACAGTTAGATCAACCAAATGCAGATGACAATTCTACTCCTGCAGCTTCTTCAATCGCACTTCCTGCCTGGGGAACTCACTCCCATATTCTTGTTTTCCTGACAGCTACAACCTCCAGGAATTTCAATGCAATGTCAATACTCATCTCTTAACCACTTGACTCTAGTTCTTTCTACACCACCCTGTATATCCTTTCCTTTCTCTCCCACTTTGCAACTGTCATCACACCTGTATCCCCATTCTTCTCTTGCTCCTTTCTAACTGGTTCGTCTTTCTCTTCACTCTCTTCTACTTAATCTTTTTACTCTTATGTAGCCTCTTGCACATCAGTGGCATTACTGCCTTGCTCAGAGTGATACGAATAAAAATAAAAAAAAATTATATATATATATATATATATATATATATATACACACACACACACACAATACCGACCATAAGTTTGGGACCACTTAGATTTATTCTCTAAGAGAAAGAAATAAATTTTATGTCTTAGGAGAATAAATATAGATATATTTCATTGTTACTCACAATTGTACAATAATTAAAACCAAAATTAACAGAGTAATTTCAAATTTAATTAAAGTTAATTCATATTTTCTTTTAATTAAAAGAAACCACCACGAGCCTTTATTACTGCAGACCAAATACTTGACATTCTTTTTAATAACTTATAAAAATAAATTGGTCAAAGTGATTTTCCAAGCATCCTGCAAGCATTCAAACAACAATTGTTCATTTTTAGGAAGTTCATTTCGAAATGTACGATCAATTTCATCCCTTATTCTCCTTCTTTAATAGTGGTTTCTTAACTGCTACACAGCCTTTAAGCCCAGCAGAATGAAGTCATCTCTTAACAGTAGCAACAGATACTGGATGTTGCCGAGTAGAATTCATTTCAATTGTTAATTCCAAGGGTTTTTCTTCTATTGCTCTTGCTAGATATGATCAAGTGCCTTCCCAGATCTTTTTCTGTTAATATTTAACTCGGGTTTCACGAAGTCGTTGAAGGCAATAATGCACACCATTTTTTGATAGGCTTAATTTTCTAGCAATAACACATGTTCAGAATATCCTTCTTTCGAAAGAATTTCAACCTGAGCTCTTTTTACAATGCTAATCTGTTTCTTCCTTGCCATTTATACCATGGTAATATGGTTTACAAAAATAAATTATACCATAATTATAATATCTGAATAAATCTAAATTTTCGGTAAAAAACTTGATCACAATAAGAGGAGTCAAGTAGCAAACTGAGTAAATGTTTACTTTAAAATTGAAAAGAATACTTTTTTTACTTAACATCTGCATAAGAATAACAAAATATACAAACTCGGCAAACTTGATTCTGCAAAAAATGTTTGAGTGGTCCCAAACTTATGGTCAGTAGTGTGTATATATATATATATATATATATATATATATATATATATATAAGAGAGAGAGAGAGGAATTACTTGAAAATGCCTTTTATCCAATTTTCTGAAAAAAATTGTCTCTAAACTAATAGCTTCTGAATATTCACTTCAAAACAAGCCTTAGTTCCTCTTAGCCAATTTCAACGACAGACTTTCATCTAAAAATTCCTCTGCTTTGATCCTCACAAATATCAATCCAACAAATAGCTTTGTAGGACTTAAATGATACTAAGAGAACATCTTATCAGGGTTTAATAATCAACAAACTAGACTTGCAGCTCATGAGTGAATTCTATCCCCACTTCTATGTCCTGTGTCCCTTCAGGATGTGGGTAATCATGGCTCTCTCCAACTTCTTATCTTGTGTTGCTTTAGTAATTTGTCTTTTCACTGCCCTTCCCACTACGTGTCCTGATATCCATTTGCACAAGATTGTTCATGGCTTCCCTTGTCTCCAATATAACCTGTGAGTATCTGATCCTACAAGCTCTCTTTCTTCATGCATCCAAGAAATTTTAACTCTTCCTGATTTTAAGTATAAGTGTCATTTTTCTTTCCATTTTCCTTAAAACTTTGTTACTTTCATGTTCAGACTATGGTGTTCTCAGCAGGCTTTATGCATTTGTTGCTTCAAGTCTCTTCTTCATTTGTGAGAAGATTCTCCAGTATTCACTGCCATGTAGAAGGACTGATATTGCATCACATTTTCACACTCTTTTCATAGTTTCTAATGAAATGTTCCTGTTCCTTAATACTTTACTTAACTTTTGGAAGACAACTTTCATTATTCCAAAGTAGCTTTACATTTCAATGACACATATTCTAGTCTATTTTAAAACACTTCACAGATTTTGAAATTTTCACACTTGCTTGACTTTGGCATTTCCAATTTGTATTTTGCATCTTGGGCAGTTCCAGTTACTGACAACCATACTTTCTCTCTTCTTACAGTTGATGTTTAGTTCTTTCTTCTCACTTTCCTTTACTGTCATCTGTAAGAGTTCCTGAGTTCCTGCATTTTTACTTTTGTGCCTGCTAACAACATTCTGTCATCTACCTATTTTCTGTTGTTAGGACTGTGACCACCAATAAATCCTGGAAGGACTTCAAGCTCTCTCAGGATCATGTTGCTGTGAAGGTTGAATAAATCTGGTGAGAAGATGCATACTTGTTTTACATCCCTATCTATTTTTGTGCATTTATTGAATTCATTTTCATCTATATGCAGATAGTGTCCTCTCAGTATAAGTTCCAGGACATCATATCTTGATATGGTTTCAAATTTGTATATGTTTCAACAAGAGAGCTGTTTGTTTTCTACAAAGCCTGAGAATTTTAGAGATGACCAGTGGGCTTGCAAACAGACATTTGGTATTTGGGGGCTATAGTTTGGATGTGCATTGTGATGCAGTGAATATCAACTCGAAATGGGTAATCCAAGAGCCAAGTTCAAATTCTAGTTGAATTCGTTCCATTCAAATAAATATACACAAATATCTTTCGAAAAAGTAATGAATCCATCACTTCTCCCTTCAGATATAGGCTAAATAGTAGCACAGGTTGGGTTCTATAGCCTTGGTTGGCAACCAGTCTTGCAGAGAAAGTAATGGCAACCTACTGTGAGAAGATCTTCTGTCTAGTCAGTCATGTCTTTTTCAAGATATGATCGCCCAAGTGTGTATCACATATGACACTTAACTGACAGAATTTCAAAACTGGTCTAAGTTTGTCATAATGCCAATTATTTGTCAAGTTAAACCTAAATAAAGATAAACAAAAAAATAACATATAGTATGCAGATATACACAGATTTTTCTTCTTCATGTGCCATGTCCTTTCAGAATGTAGCAATCATTTATTTCCACTTACCCCTATCCCTTGTAGCTCATAACATTTTTCCTATTGCTATCTCTCCCAAACCATGCTCTGTTATCCATTGACAGAATAGAGCTTTTCTTCTTCTTCTATATGCCATGTCTCTTCAAGATGTAGGCAATCATGGACATCCACTTGCCTCTATCCCTTGCTGTTCTAAATATTTTTACTTGGTATCTCTCCTAAACCCTGCTCCACCATCCACCTGATCAAGCCCATCAAGTAGGTCATGGGCTACTTTCCGCCATCTCTCTGTCTTGTGAGTATTAGGTTCTCCAAGCCATCCTTTCTCATTATGTATCCAAAATGCCTCAGCTGTCTCTTCCTGATGTCAAATATAAGTTTCCTTTTTATTTGCATATTTTATTAAAGTTGCTGAAAAAAAATTTATTCAAACCAAAACTAATAGTTTGTCACTATTCCCTTCAAAAGAATCCTAACTCTCTCTTAGCTAAGTTTGGCACACACCAATAAAAATCAAAGAAATAGCTATGTAGGAACTAAACAATACTAATAGAACACCTTAAAATCATACCAGAGATGTAAGCTCATTTGAAGAGATCTGAATCCAGGGGCAGAGCTTTCTCACTCTCTAATTAGCCATGTCTTCAGGGGTACAGCTGTACTCATATTTGGCAAATTGCAGGTTGGTAAGGCTATTTAACTCATAGTTGGGAGTTCTGAGTTTTCCTTCTAACCCAGTTGCAACCCAAGATAATAGAACCCAGTTTGTCCTACTATTTATCCATAGCTGAGGGGAAAAGAGATGGATTCATACCTTTCCCAAAGGTATTGGAACATATGTAAACAAACTCAACTAGAAATTGAAGTCAGCTCTCCAATTCTTCAATCCAAGCCAATATCTATTACTTCACTGCACCTCCCAATGTAATATGTATCAGTCAGGTAAGTGCCATACGTGATACATGCTTTGGGTAATCATGTCTTGAAAGAGACATGACTTACTGGGCAGAAGATTATCCCGCAGTAGGTTACCATTGCTTTCTACAGTAGATTGGTTGGCAGTCTAGGCTATAGAATGCAATCTGTCCTATTATTTAACCCGTAACTGGAGGGAAGAGATGGATTAATACCTTTCCCAAGGGTTTTTGTGCATAAGTGAATGCAAGGAATTTAACTGGAATTCAAACTCAGCACACCGATTTGTCATTCCGAGTTGATATCCACCACACCGCAACACACATAATATGCATACACTGTTCAAATTCTCATACCATGTATAAACAAAGCCAAAGAAAAATAAACACAGATTGAGCAGCCAAAACAGCAAAAAGAAACCAAAGCTCTTGAAAAGAAACTTATCTAAACTAAGCAAAAAAAACAACAATCTGAAGAAACTTATAAGCCACAGTAAAATTCTCTTCAATTTTGGATTTATATATACATATGTGTGTGTGTGTGTGTGTGTGTGTGTGGAAATGCACACACAATTTTACATGTACTAGTATTAATCATATCTGTATGAGAATTTTTTGGAAATGCATTTATCTAATTTTAAGAAAAAAAAGTCTTCAAACTAAACTAATAGCTTGCCAATATTCCCTTCAAAACAAGCCTAACTTCCTCTTAGCTAATTTCAAAGATACACTTCCATCCAAAAATTTCTGTTTTCATACTTACCAATGTCAATCAAAGGCATAGTTATATTGCGCTTAAAAATACTAACAGAACAACTTTTTAAAAAAAGTACCAAAGATAAAAGCTCATTAGAAGAGATCCAGATGAAAGGCCTTGCATGGAGGAATTACTCCCAGATTGACCATGTTTTCAGGAAAATATCTGTACTCATCAAAGTTGGCCAGTTGCAGGTTGGTGATGCTATTCAACCCATAATTAAAGTTAGGAGTGTGTGTGGGTAGGTTGCATAGAACTTGTACAAATAATAATATGCCACAGGTTTTAAATTCAAAGTTGTCTTCCTCTTGCCACCCAAGGCTATAGGACCCAGGCTGTCCTATTTACCCATAGCTGGTAAGAGAAGATAAAAATTCATACATTTCTCAAGAGTATGTAAGCAAATGTAACAAACTCGACTGGAATACTAAGTCTGTTCTCGATTCCTCAATCCAAGCCACTACGCATTACTCCAACTAGTAGATTATGAAGAAATTCAATCCTCTCAAGGTGCGCCATAATTGTGGCCTTGTGCCAAACTCTACTAAGCCTCAATTTAGAAATACTAATGGAAGCACTGCAACATTCAGGCCCAAAGGGGTGAGTGTATCAACAGAATTCCTAATCTACTGGTCTGTTGTTTAAACTTGATAGATAAGCTGAAATGACAGCTGGGCACTTCATCTATAAAAGGATATTGGCTAGACAGATGTTTATACATCAGTGGATTAGGTTGCGAGATGTACAAATCAAGTCGGGTGGTTGATATTTTATAGGTAAACAGGGTTTTGCACAACAAAGTGGATTCCTGGAGAGGTGTTTGCCTGCAGTTTATGAATAAGTTGTACTGATTAACTTGATTGATGTATACACAAATTCAAACAAGTTTAAGATAGACAAGAATCTATCTCATGATATATTATTCAGGTATTACCAAGTTAATTGACATAAAAAAATGTTCTATTGAAAAAAAAAATTGACATAATTCTAACTGGAATATTAGATTTAATCACAGTTTCAGAAAATATATATCAATTAATACAAATATCCACTGAATACTATAGACCACTGCTATTGACCAACCCAATGAGGTTAGTTAAATACTAATTCAGTATTAAATCTGGCTCACCATTTCAGTGTTTTTTTTTCTATTCTATCACCTAGTTCACACTTCTTCCCCATCTTTTGAATAAAAGTAAAGGTTTATCACTTGTTTCAGGTTGATAAATGGGTTTCTGGTTCCTTCTAAAATCTCTGCATTATCTTTCCCACTCAGTAACCCCTTGCATCTTAGTAACATTACCACCTTGCTTGGATTAAAATATTAAAAAGAAAACTGTATATATATCATTAGTAGCTAGACTAAATAAATTTAAATGTAATAATAGACTGGTAAATAGGTCTCATCATTTCACATTTAACCATGATTCCCAAAGATTTTGTCTTAGTATTGTATAGCTAATAACTCAAAAAGCACAGTTTTATCTTGTTCATATCCCCCTGCTGTCTGACCTATGTTTAGTCAAACTCCATTCTCTTTCACTCCCAATAACCACATACATCTCAGTGACATTATTGCCTTGCAAGGAGTGAAATGATTAAAATGATTTAATTGATAGACATGTATGTAGCATAGTGGCTATCAACAGTCTAAATGAGTTTGGTTTCTAAGTTCAAATTTCAGCTGAGACAGTTCAGTTTGTTTTCACACAAATGGCCTTAGAATGTACATATATATCCTTTCTCCTCTCAAATAAGGGTTAAATAGTAAAACAGACTAGACTCTCTAGCATTGGTTGGCAACCAGTCAAGGAGAAGGATAACTTTGAATTCAAAACCAGTTTCATGTCACTCCACCATGTCACAACTTATACTAGAGAAACCACAGCAGCAACACCCAGTATGGTGAGGCTTTTCCTCCATATTCCGCAAACAGTCAATCTCTCATGACTAACATACGATACCAAATGACTGAACTGTCTATCATGGAAAATAAAAATTCACATTTTTTTAATCATTTCACCCCAAGCAAGGCAATAAAGCCACTAAGATACAAGGTGTGAAAAAATATGAGAAAAATATACAATCAAGGAGCAAGTTAAATAAAAGAACAAAATTCTGTTTTCAAAAGAAGGAGGTCAAAAATAGTCCATGCTGAGACACCTATCCATGCATGACATGGCACTGCAAACACCCCAATATTGTGCAACAGTTGACAAGATCAGCTTCTTTAAGCACAACCAAAGAGTTCAAGTTCCTTACTATCAGCTGGGCTGCAGCAACCAGAAAACTGCCAACTCTGTACCATCACAATGAAAAGTCATGACAACTGATTTTTCATATCACCAGAAATGTTAAGAATTAAACCATTAAGGTCATGGAAAGAAAGAAAGAAAACTGGTAAACCATATCATAAAAAGGAAACAAGAAATAAACCTGTTAAAAAAAAAAAATTGGGGAGAAGTGTGAACTGGATGATAGGCAAACTTATCTACTCCTATTATCTCAATCACATCTGACCTCTATTGTTTTGACATTTTCACTCTTATCTTGTTTATGATAAGGCCACTGTTACAGTTACAATTCTCTTATTCAATAATCTGATTATTGGTATATGACACTCAACAACCTCCTATCCTTAGTAGCTTTTAACAGCAATTGTCTCCTTACTATCCTTCCCAGTACCTGTTCTGCCATTCATTTACACAAGCTAAGTATCTTAGTCACTGATCTTCTCTGTCCCTCTTGCTTTCATTTTGTCCTAGGTGAGTCAGATTCTCCAAGCCCACTTTCTTCCATTACACAGATTTCAAAATTATTGATTTACCTATCAGGCTCATATTTGTTAACTCTATTCATCAGAAAAGCAAGTGGCCAATACCATATTACCTTGCTAATATGAAGAAACCATTAAAATATATATATATATATATATATATATATATACACACACACACTCAACTGCAGGTATTAACAAGACTTGATTTCATTTCTTGTCAAAAATTTTATTGAAAGCTGGAGATTCTCATTCTATAATGTTTGATTATGTACTAGGAGTGTCAGATTTTCCAAGCCGTCTTTCTTCATTTTATGTCTTAAACATGTACAATATATCAAAATGATTTATTTATTCATCATTTGTTAAATCCATTAATCAGAAAAGCAAGTGGGCAAAAACCAAGTTACTATGCTAATACCAACAGACTATTTTTTAAAAAAATGTGTATAAATAAATATGTGCTTGTGTGTGTGTATATATATATATATATATATATATATATATATACATACACACACACACACACACATCTGTAGGTATAGAGAGGTTGTCGAATTCATCACTTGTCAAAAAATTTCATGAAAGCTGGAGATGCTCGTTCTAAAATGTTTAATTAATTTTATGTCTGATTGAAATTCAGAAAATAATCACCTAACAAATTTTCTTAATAAACAAGCCATTTTTTTATACATTTTTGTTTGTTTATTCTTTTACTGTTAGTAGAAGCTGATGGTGAGGGGAGAGGGGATTCTCTTTCTGCAGGATAAATTACGTTCATTAACTCTTAAACTGATTATTTCTCTCTCTCACACTCTCTCGGGATTTTTACTATCTCATTTGGTTTATTTCAGCCTTTTTTTTTAAGTTAATTTTCATCTTAATTTAGATTTTAAATTCACTGTATGTGAATCTATTTTAACATTTTCATTTTATCAAGAATTTAATTTATTTCACTACTACATATTTTTTTTTCCTCCTACATTTGCTTGGTTAATGTTTATTATTTGAATTATTTTTTTTATTCATCTCAATTTTTAAATTCAAAACTTATTCTGAATTCTCTTCAATTTGTACTTTTATTAATTCGTTTATTTCAGCTCTCTCTTTCTCTCTCTCTAAATATATATTTTTTCACTCCAACATTAAGTGTGTGCGTGTGTGTTTGTTCAGCCTTTGATGATTATTTTTTGTTTAACAGTATCTAATCTTATTTTTAAATTTTTAAACATTTGATATTTTTTAACTTTTCAATGTTCATTTTTTTTTTTTTCCACTTTTTAAATTTTATCTTGTTTTAAAATTTCCGTCTAAAACCAGTTTTAAAACGATCCTGGATTCTTTTCGTTTTTTTTTTCTTTCCTCCTTTTTCCATATTAGAATTCATTTTTTTTTGGCAAAAAAGGAACCCAACAAACAAACACACAAACTGGTTAGCCATATTCAAAATTTTCCCAATGCAAGTGGTTAAGGTGAATAATAGACATTTTAAAGTTTCCAATCACCGACTTAATCTCTTGTTATCGAGGTACATTTTAATTTTGCCATCATTTCCTTATGTTTGTTTTTGCCTCTTAAGTGGTCTAAGTGTTTTTCCCAGCAAGCAAGAGTTTTCACATAAATTTAAGTGTTTGTGAATATGCCAACTAAGAGATATCTATCATATAGAAAACAGCTTCTAACATTGAGGAAATCAAAAAGACTGGTTTTCTATTAGCCATGATTCCCATAGACTTTATCTTAGTATTGTATAGCTAATAAGTCAATAAAAAGCAGAGGTTTATCTTGCTCATATCCCCCTGGTGTCTGACCCACGCCCATTTCAAAGTGCTCCACCCTCACCTGAGCAAGCACTTCTGAATCACACCCAGACAAACTGTTTAAACATTAAGTTAGTGAATTCTTACAATGGTTCGAAGAGCCGAGATAAATTGTCCTTTTCTTTTCCTTAGCCAAAGTCTAAATGCAATATACATGAAACAAATTTTTGAAAATCTTAAATAATTCACTATCATCCTGATAAGCACAAACACACACATATAATATATGATTATAATATCACAGAGTGCAAATGTCAATAAAATACTGTTTGATACAATGTAACAGAGTTTTTATATATATATATATATATATATATATATATATATTTATTTCATACATAACTTCAGATTTTACATTTGGGGAATAGCCATTTTAACATGTCTACTAGAGACATGCAGTGTTCAATCCAAGTTGAACATAAAATGAAGAATTTCTAGCATACCAGAAATGAAGGTAAGTTAGAAAAAAAAAAAAAGTGTGTGTGTGTGTGTGTGCATATATACACACATTTATTTTAATCGTAAATGGTCCCTGAAGAAGTGTTGACCGAAAGGCATCCTAGGACCAAATATTATCAATAAAAAAATTTAAAAAATGAACATAAAATTATGTATAATTCAGATCTCTCTCTCTCTATTTTATATATATATATATAAATATAAAATAAAGATACAATCTCCGCCCCTCGCTAGTAGCACTACACAATTGGCAGTTTTCAGTCAACAGCTCACAATTTGGTTGTGCCTGAAACTCAGAGTTGTATTACCAGTATTATAGCTCCATTATTTTACACCAAGCACTATTTTATTGGCACCAGTACTCAATGTGCATTGTGGCGCAGTGAATATTGGCTTGGAACGAGAAATCGGGTAGCCGAGTTCGAATTCCAGCTGAATTCATTGCTTTCATTTACGCACAAATACCCTTGGGAAAGGTATTAATCCGTCTCTTCCCTCCAGTTATGGGTTAAATAACAGGACAGATTGGGTTCTATAGCCTTGGTCGGCAACCAGTCTACTGCAGAAAGCAATGGCAACCTACTGCAGGATAATCTTCTGCCCAGTCAGTCATGTCTCTTTTGAGACATGATCGCCCAAGCATGTATCACGTATGGCACTTAACTCATGATCGCCCAAGCATGTATCATGTATGGCACTTAACTGACTGACTCAATGTGCAATATTTCATATTCATCACAGTCTTAACTCAGCACCTGAATATTGCATTGTGCATGAAACCCAGAATTGTGCTACCAGAGTGAAAAAAAATGTGTATGTGAAGACTATATATATATATATATATATATATATATATATATACACACACATACACACACACAAACACTTATATGCTATGTCCCTTTAGAATGTAGGCAGTCATGGCTCTCCAGATCTTCCTGACTCTTGTAGCTCTTGCTAACTTTTGTCTTGTTATTTCTCTCAAACACTGGCCTGCCATCCATTTGATTTAACTCATCAACTTTGTTACAAGTTGTTTTTTCTTGGCTTGTAGGTGTAAATGTACATAAATTAAAATTGCCTTTAACAACATTAGAATTTTATTAGATGAATAAATATATAAAAAAATTCAAATAAACAGTTTACCATCCCATTTTTTTCTCTTTGCCAGTCATTCATACAAACTCACCAGGTATGTTACTTGCTTTTCCCCTACTTCCTTCACTATGCCCAGTGAGGGTTCAATTTTCCCAGTATCCTTTTCTCTCTATGTATTCCAGAAATATCAGATGTCTCTTCAGGTTTTCTAATGCCGTTGTCCCAAATCCAATTTTCTTTGCAACTTCCTTGTTGTTTACATTTTTAGTTCCTGTTATTACCAGTATCTTTTAGTAGAACTACATCTCATCTCATTCACTGTGAATCTTGTTCAAATGTTACATAATAGACAAGTTAGTTGTGCCGAGAAAAAAAAAAAAAAATGGTAATAGTAATGAACAAAATAACTTTTCTTTTTTTTTTCGAAAAGATTCAAATATAGTGCCAAATATTTATGGAAACTGCAGTGTCTTACCATTCAGAGAAAAATTAAAATAGACGTAGTTGAGAATGTATTTGATATAAAAAAAATAAGAATTTCCAATACACCATCATCAAATATCAATAGTCTGCCATTAGCAATTCTAGAAAGCCTTCTTCTAAGAACTTTGGTAATATTCAATATGCCGAATAAATTTTTGGAGATTTTTTATTTTCATTTATGCATGTCAGTGAACCTTGAAATTATGTTTCAAAATAATCTCTGAAAAGCCTACATAGGCAGCCAACAGCTAGTGTGAAAGATGATCATAGTATCTCATGGGAAATGCTATAGACCAGAAAATGGAGATTCTTCTCTCTCTATCACATATATATATATATATATATATATAGTATTCTTGAAGAAACTCCATTGGAAAGGTAAGTTGAAACTATGTTGTACACAGGAAAATTATTTTGGGATATATATGAATCTATATTGTTTTATTTCCATATTTGTTTATACAGTTTATATAAATGCATTCGCTGCAAAAAGAAAATTGGCAGGGTGGATGGGGTTGTCAAATCAAGTTCTAATGTAATTTTGCCTTCATTCTTATTACAATTATTTCATTATAACATTTCTTTTCTATCTAAGGGACATCTTCACTATGTTAATTTATATGCACATACTGGAAAAATAGATACCGTTTTTATTTAGAGATGTTTTATGTATAAAAACTACTCATATATATATATATATATATATATATATATATATAAAAGTCATGATTTCCAGATAAATTTCTAGGAAATAGATTACAGTCTGATGTCACAAGACGCTGCGTATGACTGCAAATGCGGTTTTATGGTATATCAATTCCAGCATAATAGCCGTGCAGCATCACGCAATTTTTCTATGTCAACTCTCCTCATCATTAATCATATATCCGAGTCTTTGCCTTTTTGATTATAACTGTTTTTATTGCACACTTCATCCTTTATAATGGTCACGTAACACTACTTCAGAATTTAAATATATTTTTATCGCCTTCAAATATCCATATAACTGTTAAAATTTTGTCTTAAAAGTACAACACTTCGGTGAAAGTTTACAAAATGGAGCCATTAATGTATTTTCTTAGTCATCTCTTATGAGCTAGTGGATTTTGCCACACTCTGAAGACTATTTAGTGATAGAATCATAAAACTGTTTAACAATTAAGTTTACAGTCATAACACTAAATTAAGATTTACTGCAAATAAATTTTCTCACACCCCTAATCTAATATCTAACAGTTGAACATTTTTCTGTGCGCATAGTTCTAACCCTGAAAAGTCAATAGGTACCACCTTAGTTGTCCCTGTACATATGTAAATATGACATAAAACTGTAACGGCAAATTCTATTTTATTTATTTTTATAATATTGAGCGTGTTAATGACTACTCAAATTCATGCACTCCTATAGCATATAGTTTGTTTCTTTTGGGGTTTTTTTTCCAATTATTTCACCCAAAGCCATGCACTCAGACACAGGGTGGAGTTACAGAGTGTGAAAGAATATAAGAATGCAAAAATAATCAAAGAACAAGGATTAAAACAACAGAGAAGAATGATTGACATTTAAAACTAGAAGATTAACATAGAACTATTAACAATCTCAACCGTAATATGATGAAACCTTGCCACTAAGCTAGTCAATCAGTTAAGTTCAATACGTGATACATGCTTAAGTGATGATGTCTCAAAAAAGACATGACATACTTGGCAGAAGATTTTCCTGCAGTAGGTTGCCATTACTTTCTGCAGTAGACTGGTTGCCAACCAAGGCTATAAAATCCCGTCTGTCCAGCTATTTAATCCATAGCTAGAAAGAGAAGAGATGGATTAATAACCTTTCCCAAGGATATTTTGCATGGAAGTGAATGCAACGAATTTGAGTGAAATTTGAGCTCAGCTCTCCGATTCATCATTCCAAGCTAATATTCATTGCACCCCAATGCACATCCTAAGCTAGTACTGTGCTCAAATTCATAAAGTCTAGATAACATAGAAAAAAGTTCATCAGAACAATTATCATTGAAGTATTTATAGAAAAAGCACAGAGAAGCTACATTACATTAGTTGCAAAGTGGTTGAAGCTGCAATGACAGGTCAAGCTTACCAATCAGAAAGGTTGCATCTAGCCATTTCAACTGTAAAAGGAAGAAACCTTGCCACCAATCAAGTACTGAGCTTAAATTCATAAAGTCTAAGTATCAAAGAGGGAAGTTCATCAAAACAATTACCATTAAAGTATTTATAGAAACAGCACAGGGAAGCTACATGGTGGTGGAAAACTGAAGCTTGTATGCTAGGTCAGGACCAATAACATCGCAGAGTCATTTTTGGATTTTAACAAGGATTTCTAAATATATAGCAGGAGCAAATGACCAGATGTGGCAGCAATATTCCAGGCATGAATGAATGGTAGACTTAGACTCTGGTGAGAAAAATTGTCTCATGTGACACAGTGAAGCAGTAATACCAGCAATTGATGCAATGCAATCTTTCTACTCCATTTCAGCATATTATTTAACTGTCGTATATTTAGCAAGTATAAGTGTTTAGGTAGACATCCCTTTTTTTTTTTTTTTTAAACGGTGATATTAACGTATACTTTTTTTTTTTTTAATCATATCACCCCGAGCAAGGCGGTAACACCACTGATGTGCAGGGGGCTACATAATAGTGAAAAGATTGGAAAAGAGAAAGCCAGAAACCACATCCTAAACAGGGAACAAGGGATGAGCCTCTTAACCTGTTCAATAGACGTGGGTGGAGTGTGAACCGGGCAAAAGATGCCTCCCTTAATACCTACCTCAAGATCAATAATTTAATCTCTTGACAGAAATTTAATCTATATTGCTTTTAGATATCTATTAAGACTTTTTAACTCTAGACTGGTAGATACTAATTTCACTGTTTAAAAAAATAGAAATGCTGACTGAAACACATGTACCCGCTAAATGTAAAGTTTACAGTAATGAGAAAAATGTCTTATTAAATCCCTTAATCACTTCAACATGTGTACATATATATCAGTGGTGAGCAAGCTTTCATGGAGAGCTGCATTATTGTTGGCCCCGTGTCAAGTGGGATGTAACACAATTTGAGCTTCACAGCAACAATATAAATAATATGCACACATTTTTGTATATTTATTTGCATTTTGAGATTAGACTGCACAAATATATGAGAAGGGAGTTCAATGTATTTGCTACTGTTAATAAAATTTTTACATCAGAGGAAAAATATTTCACAATAACAAAAACTCTCAAACCTCATGAGACATTCACAGCAAAGTGCAGCAAAGACATCCCATGAACAGACAGACACCTAGATCCCTATGTTTGCTTATACTAGCAATGATTGAGCAGGCTGCATAAAATCATAAGGTGTAATGCAGTTTGCCCAGCCTTTGTGAGTGTGTGTTTGTGTGTATATAGGAAGTCCTAAAAGGATGAAACACATCACAAGAAAAATCTTTCCACTGGCATATACGAAAATATATACTGATCATTATCTCATTCACAAAAACAAAATACAACTTAAACAGTTAAAACACTGAAAAACTAACACCACAAAATATAACCCCATTCAAAATAGCTAGAGAAGTGACAAAGTGCTTGAGACAATAAAAATTATGAAAAAACTGCTACAAAACAGAAAAACAAGGATACTGGAAAAACTGATTAAAAAATTAATGAAATCTTCATTGTCTGCCATATTTAATGAAAGTTTTTTAAAAGAAAGGTTGCTGTCCAAATATACATTAATGTACAGGGTGCGATGGGTAAATTGTGGCCATTTTATATCTTTTATTGCATGCATGCACATTGTTTTTTATTTTCTCAACTGCATGGTACAGTGGAGTCAGTTGGGCACCGTTTGTGAGGAAAAGAGTACCATAACACAATTCACTCCACTAGGAATTTAGAAACAGTGTCTGGGTGTCAATCTGAAGAGAGTGCAGAGGATTTGGAAGGAGGTGGATTAGTCCAAAGGTGCTTGGATTGATGGCAACATTATGTCTCCATTAATCTTCCCACAGGGACTCAGAAAACATGGAGACCTACATCAAATTCTTGCTCTGGGTCAAGAGAGTGGCTGCTAGAAAACCTGATGTCTGGAAACTGGACTCTGCACCATGCTACACAAATAGGAGAATCCAATCATTGCTACCAGACAATTTATGCAACTACATCACCCCTTACATCTGGCCACCTAACTCCCCAAGACTGCAACACCCTTGATTATTATATGCAGGGGTGCAGTTAAGCGAGAGACCAACAAAACTCCTCGTAACACCAAAGATGAACTGAAGGCAAGGATTTCACCAACTTAAACAAGGTGACAAAGTCATCTAGAGGCTTTGGTTGAAGCCAATGGCAGATTTTATTTCAAGATATTTCTGTATAATTTTGGTAAATATATGTTAAAATTAGATGCCAGTGTTATTTTCATTTTTGCATAATTTAGACAACAATTCATCTATGACATCATATATAGTCCCTCCCATCTATTTCAACTTATGAGGATCCAACAACCTCATTCAGTTTTTATGTTGGTGTCATATGTGACATTTCAGTCCTGCTAGTGACCTGCAAAAAAAGTACTGTGTGTGTATATATATTTTTCATTAAATACAGCTGTCAAGCAAGATTTAATTAATTTTTTTATGAAGTTCTTACAGTATTGTAACATTTTCATATTCCTTAACGACTACAAAACACAAAAATGTTAAGATGCCAGAAAACTTCATAAAAAATTAATTAAATCTTTCTTGTTAGACATATTTAATGTGAGATGTTTGAAAGAATGATTGCTGCCCAAAAGTGTGTGTGTATATATATATATATATATATATATGTGTGTGTGTGTGTGTGTGTGTGTGGATACATGGCCAAGGGGTTAGGATATTTACTTTCCAACCATGAGACACTAGTTTGAGTCTCAATTTGTCTAGAAGGTAACTTCTTGATATTATGGATCTGGGAGATGATTTCAGCATATGTCACATTTGGAAAGTGCCTGAAAACCATACCACTGATTGACCCAAGCTCTGTGAGTGAAAATGAGTAGATGGAACTGTTCAAAATCTTTCAAGTTTGTGACAGAGTTTGAGTGTACTGGCATTGTTCAAACTGCTGATTATTTCTGCACTCTTCCAGAAATTTTTACTAAGGCCTGTTCAGTGTAGTTCAAGTGGGTTCTGGGTGTAAAAACTGTCCAAATATTCTACATATCTGAGCACTTTCATCTATTCTTTTAACAATTATCAAAGATGATTTTATTTCTTAATTTAATGTATGGATTTTTTTATAGATGTATATAGAGTTACATATTTTACTACTTTAAATGTTATTTTTAGTGGCCATTCATATTGGAGTAAATGATTCATTTATTTTCAACAATACTTTATTCCATCTATTGGCCTGAACATTCAAGAAATCTTATTAAAGAAAACTGCACCCTCCAGCAGGATTCAAACACGTGTTCCTCATTGATGACGACAATGATTTTTCCAGATACAAGTCTTATTATTTGACCCATAGTTGGAGGGAGGAGATGGATTCTGATCTTTCATAAGGGTATTTGCCAATAAGTGAATGCAGCGAACTTAACTCTACCTTCTCATTCCAAGCTGCTATCTATTGCACCACCTTCACACTTAAAAGTAAATGTCAAATATACAATACTTTTCTTTCTAGTTTCTTTTAATATTTACTCATAAAATTCTCCAGAATAACAAAGCATATGCAAATATACGTTTCTCTCTCATTTCAAAACAACCTAGAAAAACTTGGCATATCTTCACAAGGGAATGGAAAGTAAAAATATTGACTGTTATAGCAAAAAAAAAAAAATATATATATATATATATATATATATACACACTGTTTCTAACATATGGGGTTGGGGGGGTATTCATTCATTCATTCACTGAGGAGAGGGGTAAGTGACACTTGGGACATCTTCACTGACACTTCTCTCATGAGAGACTAACAGACTAGATCTTCCTTTTGGCCAGCAAGAACTCTGACTGCCTCACTGCCCATCTCTGACATCAACTGTCTACATCTCATCAGTGAGTGTCACTATCACAAACTGCTTCATTTCCAACCCACCTCTTAATGGCCAGTTCATAAATGACTTACTCTAACTATAGATAAGTCTATGAAAATGTTTTAGAATGGATTTTTATTAATTTGACAGATTTTGATAACTTTAAACCTTTTTATTAAATATTTTAGTAGGTATTCTGTTTATATTTTAAACAGTAATTTATTTATTTTCACAAACCGGCTTGAATGTTTGAGAAATCTTTTCAAAGAAAAATCTGTGCTCTTCGGCAGGAATCAAACCCATCAAACCTATGTCCCTCAGAGTAGATGAAGCCACCATTTATCCTGGTACATCACTAGATCCCAGAAAGACAAATGGTTAAGCAAAGCCAATTTCATGATTTCAAGTGAAATTTCTCCTATCATAGATTTCTTGAAGTTTTTTCATAACTGTACACAGTTTCACATCCAAGCATAAACAAAGAGAATTTTTTAGAATTGATTTTTATTAATCCAAAACATTTTTATCACTTTAACTTATTATAAATGGATACTCATATTTCAGTAGGCATGCTGTTTAAAGATTTTGGAATCAAGTGCCACTTGGTAGAAATATAAGGGAATCTTGTCTTGTATTTGTTATCACTTTAAATGTTATTAGTAAATACTTGTATTTGAGTAGGTACACTGTTTATATATTAAACAATATATTTATTTATTTTTACTTACTGGCCTGAATGCTCAAGATATCTTATTAAAGAAAAACTTGTGCTCTTTGGTAGGAATTGAACCTGTGTCCCTCAGGGTCAAGGAAGCTACTGTTAACTTTGAGAAAGCATGAAATTAGCTTCAATTGTCTGTCTCCCCATGACCAAAAAGTAAGGTGAACCAGGTTAACTAGTGGCTCCCTCCACTCGGAAAAGCACAGGTTCAATTCCTGCCATAGAGTGCATTTTTTTTTTATGAGATTTCTCAAACATTCATTTAAGTAAGTGATAATAAATATATTGTTTAATATATAAACAGTGTTTCTACCCAAATATAAATATCTGCTAATAATAATAATATTTAAAGTGATAATAAGTATAGGACAAGATTCCCTTATATTCCCACTAAGTGGCATTTGATCCCGAAAGCTTTTATTCATTTATTTACTCAGTTGGGCTGTAAAAGAGGCACACTGATCAGAAATTATTTTCCTAATAATATAGATTAAGCATGCCAGATCATCAACATAAAAAATAAAATAAAAATCTATTCAATTTTATAAAATTTAATGGAAGAGGGAGTCTAGTTTTCTATGTAAATTCATCCCCACTATGAAAACTGAAACAAAATATACTCATGCCACATGATTTCTTTATTCTTTGAAATATGACTAGTCTGGATAATGGTTTGGTGACACCCTGACAGGTGTCATCAGACCATTATCCAGTGTCTGTTCACATCAAACAAAAAACACTTGGGACATGGAACATTAAACAACTGTAGCCAGTTGGAAAATGTAAAACAGGAGATGAGTAGGTTAAATGACATTTTAGGCATATGTGAAACTAGGTGGTCAAACAACAAAGATTTTGTCAGTGACAGCCACAGGATTATATATGTAAGCAGAGAGGAAAATAAAAGAAGGAGTTGGATTTGATACTGAATCAAACCATGAAGAAATGCATTCTAGGGTAATTCCAGTTATCTACTGAAAGGAAATCCCTTCAATATATCTATTATATTTAAGTATGCACCAACAACACAAAGTACTGAAGAAGAAATCAAATTACTCTCTTATCAGACATTGCCAAGGCTCAGTGTAAATCACAAGAAATTATAATTACCATGAGTAATCTGAATGACAAAGTGGGCACGGAAAATGAAAGGGAAATAACTGGCAAATTAGAACTAGGAACCTTCAATGAACACAGATAAAAATGGGTCTAATGGTGCATAACAAATGACCAGAGAATAGTTAACACTGTATAATTAGTAGATAGCAACAGACCGTAATCAACTGTAGTGGAAGTTTAACTTGACTGACTAACCCAGGTAGGTGGTTTATGTAACAGCCTGGGAGATTCCACTCTGCTATCAAGGCAAGTCTATTCTGTAGGTTCTGATTGGCTGATGATTCCTGTGTGGATATTGTGCTCAATAAATATCAGCACAATATCCACCCTATGATTATAAGAGAGGGATATGCATTGAGTTACAACCCTGTTTATTTTTGTCTGCCAACTGGACGCTAGTTGGAAACATCCTTGCAAAGAAGAATCTCACGCTCTTAATTGTTAATCTCCCCACCACACCATCGCATGAGGGTAATGGTCTTTGAGGGGATACAAGTTCTTTGTGGCCTGGCTGATTGTATAGGAGTAGTCTTGACAATGCTCAGGCGATTTTTTGTGGATGGACGATGCTAGGTGATGTTGTCTGGTTTTCTTTGACATGTGGGACGTGTATTAGGCGCCTGTGTGTCCCTGATACTTGACAATTATGAACATCATTAAACTAAAAACTAACAACATAACTGTCAATGAAAGATTCAGGAATGCAGCTGTCCACTGCAAAATATATCCAAGTGTCGACTGTGGAAACAACTACCTTCCTGTTATATGTAAACTAAGAATGAATCTATGGAAACTGAAAAAACCTAATGCACCACACAAATTGCAATATTACAGACTCCTGAATGACCTGAATCTGAAGGAAAAATATACGAACAGTGTGAAAAAAATATACGAGGGACAAAATAAAAACAGAAACTCAAAATGAGACCCACTAAAAGAAGCTTTACTGACATCAGCAAACAACAACAACCCAAAGAAAAATGGACATAGAAGGAAAAAGAAAATGAATCACAAATGAAAATCTCAACATAATGCAAAGGAAACAGAAAACAATACCAAGACATGGAACAGAACACAAACTACACAAAAAAATAGGGAACAAATGTAGACAGCTGAAGGAAAAATGGCTTAACAAAAAATGTGCAAAAATAGAAAGGTTAAGGGTTTTCGGTAAAGAAAATATGAATAAAAAAAAAAACAGGACAAAAAAACATGCTCATCAACAGGATGCATAAAATCCAATGACAGAACACTCAATATTAGAGAAAGGGAAATAGTTCAATAATGGAGCAAATATATTGGATATATATTCCACAATGAAGCAGAACAACTGGCAATATACAGAAATACCAACAGGCTAGAAATATTAAAGACTGAAGTGGAAGCTATGCTGGCTAAATTGAAAAGAAACAAAGTGACAGGGCCAGACAGAATTGTAATACAGGCACTGAGAGTCTTAAATGATTCAAGTATAGATAAGATAACAGAAGTAATAAATGAAATCTACAACAGTGGTGATATACCGGAAGGCCTAAGCAGATCTATTTCATAGAACTGGCGAAAAAACAGGTGCAAATTAATGTGAACTCCACTAAATAATTAGCTTAACCCTGGAACACTAACCATCAATTAAAGTTACACCACTACTAACCATGGGTATATCCTACTAGATTTTGAAAATATCAAAAAATATTAAATATAAATCTTTATTTGAAATAGTGTACATGCAGACACTACAAAATTTGTACTTTAAGTTAACATTAATAGGAACTGAAAAGCATAATATTTAGGTAAGAAAATCAGGTAGGTACTGAAAATTTAATTAAATTTAATTAAAATGGCGTCATTTACACTGGGTACTACATACCCTTGCTGAGTGTTCTTGGGTTAATGAGCCATATAACTCATCATCCAAATTCTGATAAATAGAGTACACAATAGAATCAGGCCAGAGATGGGAACAGTACAGGTTCCTCAAAAACACTGAAATAGGAGCACAATTTTTATGCTCAGAATCTTATCAGTAAGAGCAATACAAATGCAGAAGGACAGGTGTTTTGTAGACAATGCAAAGGCATTTGACAAAGTACAACACAAAGAACTGTCAGAGCTATTTAGCAACCTTGATATGTTCAGAAATGACATTAAAATAATCAAGAATTTTTATTGGTAGTAAACCAACTGCATACAGACGAGAAAGCAGATATACAAAAATACCAGATTCCTCCGACTATCCTCTAGCTTTACAAGAGCCAAAAATGAACTACTGCTGTCACATATGGGAAGGAGCTGCCAAGTCATCACTTTCCAGTTTTGAGAGGGACCAAAAGCATCTCTGCATCCTAGTGAGTGATGGGTTGTTTTCCACTCTAAAATCCCCTTCCGTACAAAAAATATATTGCAAGCCTCTTGCTACTCTATTATTATTTCCATAGAAAGATGAACTGCATTCTTTAGTTTCACAACTTCTAACCTTCACGGCTAAGACCATGCCACACACATTGTAGCAAACCCCATAATTTTCTTTATATTCAATTGATGAGATTTAAGTTCTATTCAAGCAGATTATTCCTATGAAACACTACTTTGTAGAACCAACATCCAAAAAAATTTTTACCCCGATTACTACAATCTTAGCATTTATCTATATTTCTGAGATGTGGTAGTATATACATTATTCGGACTATTGTCCTCATCATTGTAGAAGTCAAATAACTTACCTTTCAACATGGCTATCTCTTTTTGTCTCCTTGCAGGAAGGTGTCTATTCAAAAGTGTGGATATTGTGCTCAATATTTATAGAGCTCAATATACACACTGAAATTGTCAGCCAATCAATACTTATAGAATGGACTTGCCTGTAACAGAATGGAATCTCCCAGGTTATTATTTAAACCACCTACCAATTTGCCCTGGGGGTTTTTTGGTCAGTCAAACCCAACTTCTATTCTAGTTGATTACTGGCTGATTGTTCTAGAAGACTTACAATCTTGGTTGCCATTTCTACAACGTTTTGGTCGTTGTACGCTCCAGCCTTCTTCAGGTGCTAAGAATTTCAAACTGATTCCTTGGAGAGTCAGATTAGAAGGAGATAACTCATGACCACCAAAAGAGGCTTTAAACAAGGAATGAGAATGACATACCCCAGTGATCATAATAAAAGGTTCAGTTCAAAATTCCTGGCACTTAAAGTAGGCCAGAGCATACAATGGCCGAAACATTGTACAAATGGCAAGCAAGATGAGGACAATAGTCCAAATAATGTAAATAGTGTACTACAATCTTAACCTGTTTAAGTCTAAGGCTAACCAATAGCCTCCCCACATATTCCCATAAATTGTGACCTTTACCTGCCTAAAAGTTAAATTTCCCATGAAAATTTTTGAGCATGATAAAACAGTTAAACCTCACAGAGAATGGCATTGGTAAACTGAGGTTGACATTTAGTCAAAAAAGTTAGCATTTCTTACAGTAAAGTCGTCACAAAAGATATGAATCCACTTCTTTCCTCACTTGTGAGTTAATAGGATGCTTTTTCTATCACAAGCGTAACCTGTTGAAGTCTAGGGTTAACCATTATCTTTACCATATATGTACATAAACTGTACCACTTACTCTGTAACCCTCTATATTGAGTGGCTTTTGAGCCTTGTACAGAGTAAACATTATTCAAGGCTTACTTTTCTAATCACAGCATGATCCCATTATATCACACATATTATAAAGATACCTCAACAATAAATTCATATGCATCTTTTTAATTTTTTTTTTAGTAGTACTAGATTGGTGAGGTGGTCACATCAATTTTACAATTGATATGGCTAATTGTATATTCAATGCTAACAGTTTCTTCTGTCACACTTCTTCTGTCGCACTTCTCACTTGTGAAACTCTTCCAGTGTTTTGATTCCCAATCAACGTTGACTTTAAAAGTTTCAATTCAACGTCTTCTGTCTTCTTGTTCTTTCATTGCCTTCTCTCCTTCACAGTAGTTTTCATATATTTTCTAACAGTTTGTAATCCCATGTATCCTAATGGCTTTGTTGCCTTGCTTGGGGTGAAATGATTTTTAAAAAAAAGAGAAAAAAAAGAAAGATAATTTATAGTTTCTTTTGAGATCAGTATCTGCAGAGAAGTGTGTTTTGTTACTCATAAGCATGTTTAGAATTTTTTATAAGATGTAGCATTGTCAACCATTATTATTTTTCAATTAGTATTTCTTTCACCTTAATTCTAGGCTGATTTTTTCTTTAACATTTTTTTACTGCAATTACTTAGGCCATTAGTCAAAATGGCAGATTAAAAAAATCAAGGAAAAGCTCTCAGCAAAACTCAAACTCTTAACTCTTTTTGCCTCTTGAAGCCTACATTTCTTTTTCTCTTCCAATAACAGCTGTTCTGTACTTGAGCTAAAACAGCTTTACAGTTAACAGAAGATTAATCATATAAATTACCTTTTTATCCCCATCCACCCTACCATTTATTGACATGTTTAATTTTATTTTTGCATACACGATTAATATTAATAATATCACCTAGAACTTTGGTTCTATTGAGCATTGTCAACCATTATTAATTTTTAACAAATATTTCTTTCATGTTATGATGAAAAGCAACTAAAATTAAGATGAAAGAAATATCAGTTAAACATTAATAATCATAGATAGATTTTGCATTAAATAGCTTTCACATTAATCTACTCCAGTTTTGTAACAGTTTTTTTTTTTTTTTTTTTAAACAAAAATTTTTTCCTAAGATTCCCTTTATGTTTTCATCATCACTGACCAAACCAGCAGTTTTTTTTTCCCCATCACAAGAAACCGTTACACTTTTAATGAGGCTCCCTGCTTCAATCACATGTTAGAAGTAAATTTCACTCCTGACGTCTATGATCCATTGCTGAAGATGTTGGAAATATGGTTAGATCCTTACACCACTGCAGAAAGTATTTAACTACTGCCATCACTTATACCATGTGCCATATGTGATACATGCTTAGATGATCATATCGCTTTTTATTCATGAATGACTCTGCAGAAGATTTTTCTGCAGTAGGTTGCAATTTCTTTCTGCAGTTGAGTGGTTATCAATGACTGCTACAGGGCTCAGTCTGTCCTGCTAGTCAACCTATAGCTGGGACAGTAAGAGATATATTCATACCTTTCCCAAGGTTATTTGCACATAAGTGAACATCAAGAACCTGACTGGAATTCAAACTCAGCTCTCTGATTTCCTATTCCTGGCCAATATCTATTACACCTAGTGGTGGAATCCTACCTGGTCACAGAAACTGATTCTTAAAATTATAAAAGCTTAGCAATCTGGTTATTGGATTATCCAAAAATAATCTTATATATTAATAGCCAATATATAATAGCTAATGCTTAAATTCCGTGCAGGCTAAAAGAGGGTTTTCTGTGATGGACATAATTTATTCTGACAAAATAAGTCACCTTGAAGTTAAAAATGTGGTAACTCTTCTTGTCATAAATTTGATAGTCTTCCATGGGATCTTTGGAACTGCAGCAGTTCAGTTTGAATGTGGCTAAGAAACCATAACATAGTCGCACATACTTCTGAACAGAAATATGATGAGAAAAGAAATTCAATCTGGAAATATATCTTTTTTTTAATCGTTTCACCCCGAGCAAGGCGGTAATGCCACTGATATGTAGGGGGCTACATAAGTGTAAAAAGATTAATTAGAAGAGAGTGAAGAGGAAGACAAACCAGTTAAAAAGGAGCAATAGAAAGATGAGAATTCAGGTGTGATGACAGTTTCAAAGGTGGAGAGAAACAAAAGGATATACGGGGTGGGGAAAGAACTAGAGTCAAGTGGTTAATAGATGAGTATTGACATTGCATTTAAATTCCTGGAGGTTATAGCCATCAGGAAAGCAAGAATATGGGAGCGAGTTCCACAGGCGGAAAGTGCGGAAAGCTGCAGGAGTAGAATTGTCGTCTGCATTTGGCTAACCTGACTGTGAATGGGTGGGATGCAGTTGCCAATCTGGTTGCACGAGTAAACACCAATGAATTAAGTTCGTCCGAGCAGAAACGATGAAAGTATTTATAGAACAGACAAAGGGAGGCCATATTTTATCAGTGGAGAAGTGGCTGTAGTCGAGCCGCCAAGTCAGTACCTATCACTTTACTGATTCTCCTTTGGAGTTTGTCGAGAACACAGAGATGAACAGCAGGGGCGCCTGACCATATATAGCAGCAGTACTCCATGCATGGATGAATGGTTGACTTGTATATATGCAGGATGGATTCAGGCAAAAAAAACATCTTGGCCCAACACAGTGACCCTTAAATAAATGTTTTCTATTAAATTATCAAAATGGTTTAATTTTTTTAAAGACTATATCAACATAGAACATAGGCGGTCATGACTCCCCACAACTTCCTTTTAGCTCTTAATAAATTTTGTTGCTTATTTTTCCTCAAAACCTATCTACTTAAGTTCACTAAATATGTCCATGTTGTTTTGTTTCCCTCTTGCCTTCAGTTTGTGCTGTGAGTATCATATTTTCCAAGTTCTCCTTCTTTGTTATGTGGCCTAAAAACTTAAACTATCTCTTCCTAAGGTTAAGTATATAAGTTTCCTTTTTGCTTCCATTTTTCTGTAAAACTGTCATTGCTCACATAAGCAGTCCATGGTACCATCAGCATCCTTCTGTAGGACATTTCTATTGGTTCAGGCCTCTTCATCTTTCAAATTATCCAGCATTTATTCCATAGAAATATAAGGGTTCTGCCACACAATCATTCTGGTGAGGAAGGTAGTAGTGGTTATGGTGAGCCATGACCACAGCATATTCAGGTGTGAACCAAGGTTGGTCATTTAGCTTTTGTTGGCATTTTTGTGGGGAAAATAAGCTTTCTTTGTTGAAATTTCAACTCGGGGTGGGGAAACAAAAAAAAAAAAAATCAAAGAGATAAGTTGAGATTAGTGTTATGTACACAACGACTGTTAACGCAACAGGTGTGAACTCCTGTCAAAAGCATCAGAAGAGAAGTGATTATTTTGTTGCTCTTGGAACTCTAAATGTTTTTTTAACTATTTGATCAGTTAATATGTTTGCTAAATATCCTAAACTCTTTGACTTTGCATTTTCTTTCTTTTTTTTTTTCTTAAAAGGCAAAACATAAAGAAACGGCTAAATATCAGCTTTGTTTCTCCTCTGTGAAGAGGTGACTACTTCCCATACCATTTCAGGTAAACAAACATGAGAGCTATCCCAAATAGCTGCATTTTAGTGTCAGGAAGCAAAAAAAAAAAAAATGTCCCAAGAGTGACCATCAGAAATTCTGGAAAGGGGGGAGCATCGAAATCAAGTGTTGTAAGGTTTAGAAAACAGCAATTGATGCTATAGAGAAAAATGTTTGCAGAAAGAGTGAAAGATAAACAGTGTCTGCTTTATAAAAAGAGTTGAGATTAAGTGAATAAACCAAATGGGGAGGGTTGTCAGTTTCTTTGAAAGAAGAAAAAAAAAAAAAAACTATAAAAGTGAGTGAAATTGACTTTCATAAATTCTTTGCTTCTTTCTGGGTGTTATGAATAAAAAAAAAAAAAAAACACAACTAAAGGTTTTTTTTTTCTTCTTTTTAACTTATTTAAAAAAATAATTCCAAATATGTGAAGTCAGTGTTATTGGCGCAGAAAGTTCACTTCACACTAACACACTTGGCAAAGGCAAAACCTACCTTTTCTTCCACGAGCTATGATTGAAATAATTGGATAGACTGGGCTCTTTAACCTTGAGTGAAAGCCAGTTTGGAAAAAGAGTAACACTGAATTCCAAACAAAGACGACAATGAAAAAATTATGAGGAAAGAGGGTTGGAAAATTTAACACTCATAGGACATGTTTAGGAAGGGAGTATTAGAGAGAAGAGAAAGTAGCTTGTGAGTTGCTACTTTTATGCAAAATTGTGGCATTTCTAATTTTTGAAATCTCTGGATTTCAAAGGCTTTTTAAAATTTATTCATATTATTACCCAGTCAGCAGTTATGAGTTTGAAGTTAAGATTTTTCAAAAAAATTGTTGCCAAAATTTTTTATGCTTTTCTCAGCATCTTATGTTACAAATAAATCTAATTGTAGAAATCAGCCAAAAAATAAGTATTTTTTTAATGGGGATTTTTGTTTTTTAAATCATTTTCCTGTCCTTAATAGCTCTTAATAAAGCTTGTCTTTTTGCTAGCTCCCCTAATTCCTACTCTGCCAGCCATTTTATTTTTAAGCATTTCATCCTAAGTAAGATAGAAATGCTACAGTTAGACGGGGGGTTATAAGCAGTGAGAGTAAGAGAGAAGACTGAATATAGGGAGGATTGAGGAAAGAACAAAAGATGAATGAGATTCAAGAAGATGGCAATTGATGTTGCTTTTTGAACACTGTAGTTATCAAGGAAGCAAGTAAATGGAAATGTGCTTCACAGGTAGGAAGTGTAAGAAAAGAAAATGTTGGAGTAGAAGTGGCAGTTGCATTTAGCTATTTCAAAAGTAAATGGGTAGGACCTAAATGCCAATCTTGTAGAGCACTTCAATTCATATACAGCATTTACATTATTTGGGCTATTGTCCTCATCTTTGTTGCCATTTGTACAACATTTCAGCCGTTGTATACTCCAACCTTCTTCAGGTGCTAGGAATGACTACCAATCGAGGCTTAACACAAGGAATGGAGTTCATATATCGCAGTGGTTGTAATAAAGGGTTCAATTCGAAACTCCTAGCACCTGAAGAAGGCATACAGATGGCAACAAAGATGAGGACAATAGGCAAAACAATGTAAATACGACCTCATCTCAGAAATATAGACAAATACTTAAATTCATATCGTCGGAGCACTAGGGGAACAAAAAGAACAAAAACAAGACAGAGCAGTTGGTAGGAAAATATTTGTAGAAAAGACAGGAAAGCCTAGTGATGTTGGTGACCGAAGTTGAGATATCTAGTCAGGATTGATTACATGACAAATCCTTCTTCGGATTTTGTCAAGAATTTTAAGATGTACAGTAGGAGCACCAGACCAGATATGGTAACAGTATGAAGGCTGGAAAATATATCTAAACTTATTTATAAATGGAACTTTGTCTGTGTGTGTCTGTGTATCCGTTACCTATAGACTCCGAAATGGCTGAACCGATTTTCTTGAAAATTTACAGTTGTACTATAAGTGTCTGCGAGTGTTCTTAGCTAGGTTTTGTGTTGAGGTACCCCCAATAAATATCGAAAATCGACAATCGAAAAAATCGGGTTATAGAAGGAGTGGTCCGATTTTAATCAAATTTGATACACTCATACACAAAGATATAAGAAACGATATTCAGAAGTTTCAAGGTTGCAGTTCTTACAATAGTGCAGAAAATTGATAATATATATATAAAAGGCAAGATGTTTGTGTGTGTGTGTGTGTGTGTTTATCTGCCTGTCTGTATTTTTTTTCAGCCCTTTTATTTTAGTTTTTGTTTCAGGTTTGGCTCTAAGTAGGTATAATTGTAGTTCTTAGTCTCAGCCATGATACCATTTACTCAGAGGACTTATTTAGCCTTCAAAATTCAGTTTATGATGAAAAAAACTTATTTGATATCGATACTAGGAAATCAACATTTGACTTACATCCATTCATTTTTCTTTTAGTCTATGGTTTTGTTTTAACTGAAAACAACTATTGCTTTTTAGTCTTTCGTGCCAACGTCCAAAGTGTCTGAGCACCAGGACCCTAGATTAGCTTTAAAGCTTTCAATACTCCTAAGCAACGTTGGGCTATACTGCTAGTTATTATATAAACACACATGAGATCTCTTACAAAACAACACATTCGTTGCATTAGTAATGAGCATAATTTTGTTTTAAAAGAAATTCTACTTTAATAAATAACAGAAAGAAATTAACTAAGCTATAGAAAGTGCTTTAATTGTGAGATTATCCATGTTTAATTTATGCCCAGGTTCTTACATTTCAGCTTTCCTGAAAGATTTATTATCACAATGTGTGATACTTAGTAATGAAAGTGATAAAAGCTAAAACAATAGTATTAGGAACCTTTCCTACACACACAGAATCTATCTATATATAAAATTCTCTAACTTCCATTTGTCTGTCCATCTGATCAAAAAACTAAATTTTGGAGAGAAGACTAAACCAGTAAGGGGGTACAAAGTACAGTTGGTTTTTGCATGGTTTAGTACAATAAATTGCCTTCATTTTTTTAGAAAAATTTAACATACAAAATACCCCAATTATTTTTTAAAAAATGATTAAAATACAAATACTTATTTAATAAAAATGCAATATTGTTTTTTGCATATTTTTCTTTAGGTTTTTATCTCATTGATTTGTTTGCAAAATTGGTTTGTAAATCTTGACAAAAAAAAGTTAATTTTATCAATATTGTGAGGATTTTTAAAAAATTCTAGTATACAAAATTCTGTGACTTTCGTAGTGCATTCATCTGTCACACTCTCTAAAATAGCCACATATTGACCAATCAAAACCAAATTTTGAGGAGAAGTAGAAACAGGTAAAGAGGTACAAAGTACCCTTGGTTTTACTTGGGTATGTAGTTTTGTACAATAAAGTTACATTCATTTTTTTGGGGAAAAATTTAATACTTTATTATGTAACATACAATATATATCCACTTTTTTAAAAACCATTTAATCAACAACACTAAATATTGTGAGGATTTCAACATGTGTCAGAAAGTTATAAAAAAATCTAGTTCCATCAAGAAAGACATTACTTTAGTCAGAGGAAGTCTTTCAGGACAAAACACATTATACAGATATTTTCCACTTTGTCACTCAGTTGCCTAATAATGATTTTTTTTTTTTAATTCTGGCTTTTACTCACAAAGCAACAGGATTTTTGAACTTCAATAGAAAACAGGAAGAAAGATCTCTGAGGCAGAACACACTGTACCTATATATAAGGTTATATACGTCACTCTTCAAGTGGTTTCATGCTGTTCTGTCTCACCGATTTGAAAAATTGCTCTTTTCTGTATTTTTAATATTTCGCCTGTCATATGCACGAAAATGTTTGCCCATTATTCTGGTCTGTCAATAAATTCAGTTGTCTCCTGTTGACAATATCCCATCACAATACAATAAAATCTATAGCTTTTGTTTTAGTGATCATTTATCTTTTTTCAGATGCAGGAATTTCAATCTTATATTGTTTCACATGAATACAACAATAGATTGCAGTTATTATGCCAAAAATGCTAATTTTTACCCCAAAACAGCAAGAGTCTCACAACTTCAATGGAGAATGTCACTTTCAAAATGACTTCACAAATATGAATCCAACAGACCCTTAACCTTCTCCCAAGTATTAGTCTCACTCAAATTATTCCCCTTCCTGGGTTTTGGGACCCAAATATAGAAATTTGGCTCCAGACCACCAGATTTAAGAAAAAGTTTTAAATTGTTTTTCTGAAGCACTGTCATCCTCAAAACATTATTTTTGCCATGTTATGATCAAATATCTTCAAAATCTATGTAATAGCCCACTGTGAAAGAGGAATGATATCTAGTCATACATGACTTACAGTTACAAGGGACAGGAAGTAGAGGAAAGATATAAGCACATACTATAAGGGATATAGCATATAAAGAGTTCAAATTTTAAATGTATGTTCATTTCATGCATATTTTTCTTCATAATACAATACAAAGAAATAAGATTAGAGCTGAATTTCACTTAGGTGAGCAGAGTACAAGGACTGGTTCAAAATACCCTTTGAAAACTGACTTTACTTCTCAAATGGTCAATGAGACAAGCTTGTTTTGTTGACCAATTTTAAATTACAGCTTTGTTGAGCACATCCAGTAAGAATTTAACTTGCAGGAGTTGTAATGGGTGACTAGGTTTAAAATGTTAACCATTGTTCCATGGTGAAACAGCTACATAAATACATGCCTAGATTCACCAAATAATATCATTACTTGCATATAGTAACATTTCTTTCAAATTTACTGAGGTTAGGGAATGATTGTTGTGCTCACTTTCTAATTATGAGATTGCTAACAAGCCTTGAAAATGACCATTTTTTATTTCCTTTATTCAAAACCGTGAAAACTAGTGCTCATACAAAAGTAATTAATTACTGCCAAGTCAAAGAGCAAAATAAGTTGTGACAAAAAATTTTAATGAATAAAAAAATCTTTCTCTTAACCTTCATTAACTTTTGACACTTACATAAATCCAAGCTAATTCTTTATCTTTTTTCTTCTATGTGATGTCTCCCTTCAGGACAGGGGTGATCATGGCTCTCTACAATTTCCTATCCTGGTCTGTCTAAAAATTAAGTCATCTCCTATTGACAATATCCCATCTAGATGCAATCTATGGCTTTTATTTTTAATGATTATTGATCTTTTTTTTTAGATGCAATAATTTCAAAACTTTAATGGAGAATTCATCACTTTCAAAATGACTTCATAAATACCTTAATAAGGTTTGTCTTTTTGCTATCTCTCCTAGTCCCTGTTCTACTAACTCTTTACACAATCTCATTCTATATCTGTCTATATTTCTCAGATCAGTTATTTACACTATTTACATTCTTTGGACTATTATCTTCAAATTCATGACATTTCAACCTCCATATTTTTGGTATACATATAACTGAAGCTGAGATATCCAGGAAAAGCATGGCACATGGAACTAGAACAATCTATCCTGGTATACAAAAAGAATTTGGTTCAAAATTTCAACATATCTCACTTGAAGAAGGCTGGAGCATACAACGATTAAAACATGACAATGAAGATGAGGACAATAGACTAACCAATGTAAATAGTGCAAAAGCTTCTATGTGTCATGTCCATTCAGAGCATGAGCAATCATGACTACCCATTTTCCAGTCCTTGTGAGCTCTTAAGAAAGTTTTTTTTTGCGCTATTTCTCCTCATGCCTGTTGTACTAAATATTTACCCAAGTTTGTTGTTCTTTTATATGCCAGGTCTCTTCAGGGTGTGAACAATCATGGCTCTTTCCTGTCCTTTGTAGCTCTTAATAAGAGCTGTCTTTTTGCTATCTACTCCTAGTCACTGTTCTGCCAACCATTTTTTTTAATTATTTCAACTTAAGCAAGACAAAAATGTCACTAATAAATTGGAGTGGGGTACAGGGAGTGAAAGTGAGAGCAAAGACTGAATATAAAAAGGATTGAGGAAAGGACAAAAGATGAACAGGATTCAAGAAGGCAGAATATGGCCATTGATGTGGCATTTAAATTTTTGAAGATTGTAGTTATAAGGGAACCAAGTAAATGGAAGGGAGTTGCATAGGCAGGAAGTGTGTGTAAAGTAACTGTTGGAATAGAAGTGAGAGTTGTATTTAGCTGTTTCAACAGTAAATGGGTGGGATCTTGATGACAATGCTCAAATTCATGTATTTGGTACATTAGGGAAAAAAGCTTGTTAGAGCAGTTGCCATGAAAATATTTGTAGAACAGGTGAAGTCAAGATGCCAATTCAGAATTGACTTCATTACAGATCCTCCTATGGAGTTTACACAAGCTTTTTAGGTAAGTTATGCACTACTTTTCTTTTAGCTTCAATAAGTCCTGTGAGTATTACATTTTCTAAGCCTCCTTTTCTAAGCATGCTCTATAAATTCTTACTCCCTCTTTCTGATGCTAACCATAAATATCCTTTCTGTTCTCATTTTCTCTAAAACTTTGTTATTGATTCAATGTTCAGTCCATGGTATTCTCAGCATCCTCCAGTAAAACCACATTTCTTTTCCTTGAAGTCTTATCTATGAAGTGATGGCCAAATATTCATTGCCATATAAGACCAATCTTATTTGATAGGTCGGTACTTTTTTCATTATTTGTAACAAAATTTCCTTTTTTCTTTTGGAAAACATCTTTCTCTATTCCAATGTCCCTTCGGATTTCCATGTCACACTTCCCTCCCACTTTTAAAGCACTTCCCAGATATCTAAACTGTTGTACTTCATTTTATTATCTCCAATTTGTAATTTGCATGTTAGGCTCTGATATTTATTGCTTCTTACTTTCCTTCACTACATTCTGTAGGCGTTCTAGCTATCAACACTGTCCTGTCATCTGCATATGCAATGTTGCTAAGACTGTGGCCGCTAATAATGGATCCTGGTAGGACATCGAATTCTTTAAGAATCACTTCACAGTTGAATAAGTCTGGTGAGAGGATATATCCTTGTCTTAGACTTTTTTCTACTTTTGTATATTTTTAACTCATTATCTATCTGTATACAGGTGATTGGCTGCCAATATGGATTCTGAATTATTCTAATATTCTTCCTAAATATGTTAATGGTTACCTACTTCTCTTACGAATCTGACATCATGAATATATCTTTAAAAAATTTGTTATCTACAAAAGCCACAATAAATGAAACATAATGCTCCCTTGAGTTAACAACGTTCAAAAAACAAGGCTGTCTTTTTATAACCTCACATAAATCAATGAATGAAGCCTACAAAGAACAAAGTCTTCACTGGGAACAGACATTCCTTTTGTCTCTCCATTGCGTCCAATCCATAAACCATGTTGAAGCAAGTGACTGACATTAGCAGTCCTATTTAAATTGAATCGAATTATAAATTCGAAGATCCATTTTGCCGGATGACAAGGCACTAATGAATAGGAATGAAGAAAGAAGAACTGATAAAATTAAATGATTTTAATAAACTCAGATTGAATAAACTGAGAGTGGGGTGGAGTGTCAAAGAACAGGCAAATTGATATGAAAAACGAAGGTGGTAAAATGCTGTTTGCCAATGAACAGGTGGTCAGATGAATGGAAAGTAATAAATCACATTTTGGTAATGGAGGTTAGAAAGGGGACGAAAGAGATGAAAGGAAAAAGAGAAGGAAACAAAGTATCAAAAGAAAGACAGAAATTGAGAAAGAGGAGGAAGAAAGTGTTAACAACAAAGCAACAGTGAAATAAGCTTGAAAGCAAGTAAGAGGGGGGGTTAAAAAAAAGGAAATAAAGCAAGCAAATTAATTTAAAAGAAGAATTCTACAGGCTAACAATTAAAGATATTGTTGTACTCTTAATCTCAGTGAGTTATTCGAGTTATTCCATTTCTCCCGATCAATCAATTACGCTCGTATTTTGATTACAATTTTCGAAAATAAATGCTTGAGCACTGAATGCAAATACACTACTTTTTTGACAGGCCGCTCTAATTTATTGTGAGCTCAGCCAGAGAGAAACCCCAGTATGGATTAACATACTGACATTCATCATCCTTGCAAGCCAAGTAAAGAGACAGGCCACTGATTGCACAGGAGAAAATCCAAGACAGTGATAAGTACTGAGACTTAAGCTCAAAATAAGTCCTATTTTGTTAATTTTTTTTTTAACACCCAAACTTTCATTACACTGTCTGACAAGTCTATTTCACAATGAATAAAACATTTATGCTATGTTACATCAACTGAATATTCATATTATGGGAAAATTGTTTCAGTTTTACAAATATAAATAGGAAAGCTTCCCTAATTACTACAATCTTAAACTGTTCAAGTCGGTTCCCTGTACCACTCCAGTAAACACCAGATTCCTCCTGCTATTCTAACTTTACAAGAGCCGAAAATGGACTACAGCTACCATATATAGACAGGAGCTGCCAAGTCATCACTTGTCAGTGAAGGATTATTTTCCACCTTAAAACCCCTTTTACCCAAACAAAACATTGCAAGACTATTGCTATTTCTATAAAATAGAGTTTTGTTTTTATTCATTTCACCCCAAGCAAGACAATACCACCCCTGATGTGCAAGGGGTTACATAAGGGGCACCGAGACTTAAGCTCAAAATAAGTCCTATTTTGTTAATTTTGTTTTTTTTAACAGCCAAACTTTCATTACACTGTCTATTTTCACAATTAATAATTTAATTTCCCATGAAAATTTCTGAGCATGACCAAACAGTTTAAAAACCTCACAGAGAATAGAATGAACCATCTGGCTAAGGAAGTTTGCATTTTTTACAGTAATGTTCTAACAAAAAACATAAATCCACTTCTTTCTTCAGCTGTGACTTAATGGCATGATTTCCCTGATCACAACAACCCTAACCTGTCAAAGTCTGGGGTTAATCATTATCTTCTCCATATTTTCACATAAACTGTACCTCTTACTCTGTAACCCACTACCTTGAGTGACTTGAGTCTTGTACAGAGTGAACATCATTGTAGAAAAATAACAGCTGGATCTTATTACATCACACATTTATCAACGATAAATTCATATGCATCTTTTTAATTCCTGTTAGTAGTACTAGATTAATAGCAAGGTCTCAGTTGAAACGGCTAAATGTTACCATAAGTCATATGCTAAGAGTTTCTTCTCTCACACTTCTCGTTTTTGGAACTCTTTCGGATTTTTGCTTCCCAGTCAACTTTGATCATCCAAAATTTTGTTGCTTTTTTTTTTCCTCCCCAACCTATTCTAGGCAGTATACTGATTGATTTATTTTCTATAGCTTAACTCTTTGCAGGTTATTTAAAGGCAGAAAATACTTTTTAAAATTATTAATTTTTTTTTTAGATAATGCTTTAGTGATACAAGTCTTACTAATTAACCCATAGTTGGGAAGAAGAGGCAGATTCATACCTTTCCACATTAAGTGTATGTACATAAATATGACAAACCCAACATGAATTAAAACTTGGCTCTCAGAAACTATTCCAAGCCAATAGCCATTACATCACCTGCCCTTGCTATTCCAAATTGTTCACCTATCTAGGTACTGACCAGACTTGATGTTGCTTAAGTGATCATACGAGAATCAATGTCTCAATATGATGTGGCCATAAGCACTAAAAAATATGAAAAGATTTCTAAAACTTTCAAAAGATCTTAAATATATACTTTTCCATTTAGTTATCAAAAAGCTACTATATTCAATTTGCCATGTAAGAGACACTAAAATAAAAAAGTAAAAAAAAATATTTTGCAAGAAATTTTCAAATACCATATAAACACTAAAAAAATTATGATTTAAAAACAAAAAAATATCTAATTCATCAAAAATTCAAGTTGTTATCTCTCCCTGGTTATAGTTTTGTGGAAATTTATGTATGATGAAGAGGCAAAAAGCAATTCTTAGCTTCAAATAGTAAAGGAAAGAAAAAGGAAAAAAAGAAAAGAAAAAAACAGGAAAAAAAAAAGAAAAAGAAAAGAAAAAAGGAAAAAAGAAAGAAAAAAAGGAAAAAAGATCACTATTTATCTGCAATAAATGAAGGCGACAGATTTTGTTAGTCATGGAAAATACTTTAACAAGTGTCCAGAGTTGATAGTAAAATTTTTTTTAACACTTGCTTTCTCTATATTAACATAGTATTCACTGCTCAACTGAAAATATTTCAAACCCTTTAGTTAATTTTTGTTTACCCCCCACCACCACCCCATTATTTACAATTAGATTAATGTTTTTATCTTTGTTGCTATCATCACAATGTTTCAACTGTTGGATTTCAACTCCGGCCTTATTCAAATGTCTGTCAATCTTGGTAACTTAAGGGGATTTGAACTGAATCCTTTACTGAATATACAAGGGTAGATTGTTTTGTTCCCCCTTTTCTTTTTTCTTTGTACTGCTTGGTTATTGCTATTCCTGTTTTCACAGAGACACCAATTGTTTGTTTTTCCTGATCACCTCCATTAGGATATCACATCAGGTCTCTACCAAATTGATAATTTCTATCTGAATTTCTGGGATAAAAAGGTATCATTATTTACATTGTTTACAAGCAGACTATTGTTCTCATCTTTGTTGTTGTTTTCATCACAACATACATCTGATGAAGGTCGAAGCATACAGCAACTGAAACATAATACCAACAAAAAAGATGAGGACAACAGTTTTGTAAACCCTATTGAACTATGATATCCAGTAATCCAACCAGACATTTAAACTATGACTTGACCCCCATACCCTATGCATTTACAAGTATAGATATTAAGTGATGGGATATTTCTATAGAAGTAAGCATTCATTTAAGCGTTCCATACCACAAGTAACAGAAGACACAGCAAACTCTGCTTTTCCTCCCAGGGACAATGTCCTGATTATGGCAGGGAGCTTATACCAATGACATATATTTAGTGTTAGGGTAAGAATAACCTTAAAAATTTCAGGAAGTATATTTGCTTCAAATACTTCTGTGCATAGATCAGTTATATCAATTTTAGTATGGGGTGGGACTGAACATAAAATAGGTTGTGCTAGAGAGAATTTTGCCCAATAGAACAAAGCCGCTACAAAACCAGAACATTAACCTGAAAACTCAAGTCATGTTTCTAAATAGCCTCACCAGATTGAGACATTCATATGGATGCCACACATGGTGCCAAACCCATTCAGAAATATCTGAACTATCAGCTCTTTACAACTGCTTCCTAAAATCAATCGTTAAAAATGGCATTGAGCAATTGAAGCCTGTGGATCTTCGTAAAAATCATCCTTCAAATAATGTGAACTGGCATCACAAAGAACTTTACCAGATAACAGAAGCCAGATCACTTGAGGACTTTCAACAGCAGTAACAGCTAAAACAGCAGCCCAAATGTTTCCTTGTAAGGAAACAGCTAATATTATTACCAGCGTTTATATGATGTACTTAGTAAGTTTTCTGAATGGTTTTGGAATGTTCTAGATTTTTTTTTTAATCATATCACCTCAAGCAAGGCAGTTTACTGCTACTGGTGCACAGGGGATTACATAGGAGGAAAGATATGAGAAAGTAACAGGTTATGGGGGTGTCAGGAAGTGGGTCAGAGAAGAATGAGAGTGGAGTGAATGGAGAAGAGAGCATGAGAGAGAGGATGCAAGTCAGTGAGATAAGAGATGACTATTGACTTTACATTTAAATTCCTGAAGATTGTAGGTGTCTGGGAAGCAAGTAAATGGAAGGGAATTATCAATGATTGAAGTTAACACAGGAGAGTTCATACTTTCTATATTATGACAGTATCCATGGATGTGAAAACAAAATTAAAATCCATTTTGATATTTTTAATCTATATTATAATCCTGAACAACCTAATAATATTGTTCATACTGATATACAATGTACCAGCAAATTTTCAAGGTTGGCACTTTTTTTATAGTAAAGCTGGTGTTAGATCATCTTCTATATGACATGTCCCTTCAAAACGTAGGCAGTCATGGACTTCCACATCTTCCTATCCCTTGCAGCTCATAAAACCCTTTCTCTTGTTACTCTCTCCTAAACCCTGCTCTGCCAGGCATTTGCTCAAGACCATTAAGCATATCATGCATTGTTTTCCCGTGTCTTTCTTTTCCTCTATCTGTTCTGTGAATATCAGATTCTCCAAGCCCACCTTCCACATTTCATGTCCCAGAAACTTCAGCTGTCTCTTTCAAATGTTAAATATAAGTATCCTTTTCATTCACATCCTATCAAAAACCTCATTGTTGCTCACACGTTGGGTCCATGGTATCCTCAGCATCCTTCTGTAGAATCACATTTCGGTTGCTTTAAGTTTTTCCTTCATCTTTGATGTGATTGTCCAGAATTCGCTGCTATATTGAAGGACAGACATCATATAACAATCCAGTACTTTTTTCTTTGTTTAATGAAATCTTCCTGTCTCTTAATACTCTCAAAAATGTACAAGATTCATTACCCTTATTTATGGTCTCATGATATTGAAAAATTGGGGCTGAAGTATAATCCATAATTATCTATGCTGTTATAGTCAAAAGTCAAAGGTGAGCCTATTGGTCAATTTTTATATATCTTGGATACAATTAATCTAAAAGATGTTTTTCCTTTAAATAAGAATTGTTTTCTTGTTTCTGTTTCCAACTTTTACTATCTGAAATGTTGAAATTCTCTGTAAAAGGCAAAAATACATTTTAATACATTTTACTGTTCCATTGAATGAGCTCTCCTCCTTGGTACCTTAAGCATACTAGTAGATTAGCTAAGTTTAATCACTTTACAATAGGCTATTTTGCTGGTAAATATAGTGTTTTAAAACTAAAAATATATTATATTTGAAATTGTCAACACAGTGGTTGTGCAGGCAGGACTTTAACAATATGGATTCTGAAGTTTGTAACTGTTGTCTTTAGTGAGTGTACCTGAAGTGTATTGCAAGAGAAACATGCCCAAAGGCAAGTTTGGGATTTGCAGTAACTGTTTTGCCTGAAGGACTTCAATATTTATTTTAATAGCTGATGATGAATAAATGATTATAACTTGTATATTAATAATTGATAGAGATGGTTTTAAATTGTCTTAACAATTGATGAGGGAAATAAATAAACTCCTGTGTCAAATCTGTGTGGTATTATTTTTAATATCACCTGCCTTCATAATAAATTATTTACCAGCAAAATAGACTGGGGTTCTATTTTATTGAGACTGGTAAAATGAGCTTAAAAAGCATGTTTGTCTTTTTTTACAAGGACTGGCAAAATGGCCTCTTCAAATCAATCTACTGTTAAACTAGATAGATGCAACTGAACATTCTATTCTAATAGTTTCTTTGCTTGCACATCACACCTGCAGGACTCTTCTGGTTATTTGCTTCCCTGCTACTAATAATCTTCAAAAATTTAAATGGAACATTAATCGTCACCTTCCATCTTTCTGAATTCAGTTCTTTTATTGTCCTTTCTCCTCACTTAATTTTTTTCATTCTCTGAGTGATTTTTTTTTGTGATTTTAAAAAAAAAAAAAAAAAAAAATCACAGAAAAAGTGAGATGGAAATAAAAACAAAATTAAATGATGCAGTAATAAAAAATATATTAATAATGATAAATAAAAGAAGCAAGATTAAATTCTAAACAGATTTCATAAGTCTGATAAAAACTTTAAAAACAAGAAGCTCTCTCTAGAAACCAAGATCAGGTCTAACAATTCTGCCGTCATCTCCATTTTATTCTGCAACATTGAAACATAGCACCGAAAATCCAACCTAGAGCAGAAACCAGATGCACTGGACATGGACCGCTTCAGGGAAATACTCCAAGTCAAGTGCAATCATTTTGTAACCAAAGACAAAGTTCCAAAACCAGCCAATCTATGTCCCATTTCAAAGGAAATCTTCAAACAGCAGACAAAATGGCTTGTCCATGCAGCAAGGTTCCTACCAACTTGCTCTACAAGTTCTCTAGTGGATTCTTAATGGAAAACCAGAGTCAGGCTGGCTGGAAACTAGAACGAAGAAAACCTGAGACAAGGGAATAAGGACTGAAATGACATCAGGTTGTTGAATGCTTACCCTTTAAAGTGAACAGTGTTGACTGCCTCAAGCATCTGACAATACCAAAGTGCTGCCTGACTGATTAAATAAAGGCCAGGACTGAATTATGACCTTTTGGGGATCCTAGGCTAATTAAATTATGCCTCAGACAGAGCCATGCTGTAACTCACTTGCACCCATCTTGAATTTTTTTTTTTTAAATCATAAAATATTTTGGCTACATTTACATAGCTTCAAGTAAACTTATTGCAAATTCTTTAAATAAATTAGAATAACTATCTTTTGTTTGTCAATAAAAATATCTTTTAAGAAATATGATTATTTTACTATTTATTGCAAACCAAATTAGCACGTATTTCAACACATCCATAGAAAGAAAAGGATTTTTAAATTTTTTTATATATTATAAATTATTATATAATTTTTTGTAACAATAAAACAATCAAAATAAATGTGTTTGTCATATTGATATCATTGCATTTTATTAAACTATTTAGAAATGACAACATCTAGAAAATTAAAACCACTGCTTTATAAAAAAAATCTCTAACATTTAAACATTCTTAGGGTCCATACTGCAGCCAATATTAACCTCTAGGATAATCCAGCCCTAATAAAGGCTATTTCTAAGAGTTGAATTTAATATATTAATGATGATCATTTTTTGACTGATTTGTTTTTTTTTTTACAGCTTAACCTTCTGTGGGACAATATGAATAATGTTTTTTTTTAGCAAGTGAATATCACATTAATAACTTGTTTTACAAATGACAATGATTTTTTAGACAAGTTTTATTTAATCTATAGCTGGGGAAAAAAGATAGATTCACACCTTTTCTGAAGTGAATGTAATGAACTTAACTGGAACTTGAACTATCTAATTTCTCATTCCGAGCCACTATTACATTATACCATCTGCACCATTTCTTTTGAACAGAAACCAGTTACCTTTAAATCCTTGAATCACATACAAAAAATATTTATTTCTAGTAAAGATATTTTTTTTAATCCTGAAAAAATTACAGTAAAGCTCTATTTTTCATAAAGGTTAAGGTATTGTATCAAAAATTGTGTCAGAATATTAGAACTTAAAAGATAAGTTTTGTCTATACTTCTGAGATGTGATAATATTTACATTGTTTAGATTGTTGTCCACATCTTTATTGCCATGTTCATGATGTTTCAGCCACTGTACACTTCGGCCTTCTTCAGGTGATTGGAATTTCAAACTGAACCCTTTATTTCAGTCACTAGAGTATACTGTTCTTGTTTCATGAGCCATGCCACTTCCAGATGTCTTATATCCCCTTAACTCTGTAAGTTATTTGTTCTCCACTGCTGGAGTCAGGTATTGAATTCACAATTCTTTGGGTCAAGTCACGGGATATAACCAATGCTTTTTCCACTGGGTCATGTGTCCTAGAGGACATTATTGGGATTTATAAACCTAATGTCTCAGTAATCATTTTTACCAGAACTCATATTTCAATCTTGAAACTAATGATTTTCCTTAGCACTCTATACTTACTGGTTCTAATATTGTATTCATTTCTATACTTGGGTGGCCTAGGAGATTTTTGTGGTCAAACATATGTGCTTATTCCTTAAGTTTTTTAAATTTCCAATGGTGTTTGGTTCAGTTGTAGGTAAATTTCTAGCCTATTTATCTCTTTGAAAATAGGACAATTTGGGTTCAAATTCTAAACCCAAATTGATTTGATAAACTTCGTCTCAGAGTGTGCCTTCCTTAGTAACTTGAAATTTTGAACAAAAATTGATTTAAGCTATAAAACATGCCTAGCAAGCAATTGCTTCCTGACACAAAACCTACCTGGAGAAGGTGATAATTGTAATCTAAAAATATTCAAATTATATCTTTTTCTCTAGCGGTAAAGGGGAGTAATGTCTAGCAGCACAAATCTAAACTTATTTATAAATGGAACTGTGTGTGTGTGTGTGTGTGTGTCCCCGTTACCTATAGACTCCGAAACAGCTGAACCGATTTTCTTGAAATTTTACACAATTGTACTATAAGCGTCTGCGAGTGATCTTAGCTAGGTTTTGTGTCAAGGTACCCCCGATGAAAATCGATAATCGAAAAAAATCAGATTATAGAAGTGGTCCAATTTTAATCAAATTTGATACACTCATAGACAAAGACATAAGAAACAATATTCAGAAGTTTCCAGATTGCATTTCTTACAATAGTGCAGAAAATCCATAATATATATATATATAAAAGGCAAGATGTGTGTGTGTTTATCTGCCTGTATGTATTTTTTCAGCCCTTTTAGTTTTTGCTTCGGGTTTGGCTCTAAGTAGGCATAATTGTAGTTCTTAGTCTCAGCCATGATACCATTTACTCAGAGAACTTATTTAGCCTTCAAAATTCAGTTTACGACGAAAAAGACTTATTTGATATTGATACCAGGAAATCAAAATTTGACTTACATCCATTCATTTTTCTTTCAGTCTAAGGTTTCGCTTTAACTGGAAACAGCTATTGCTTTTTAGTCTTTCATGCCAACGTCCAAAGTGTGTGAGCTCCAGGACCATGGATTAGTTTTAAAGCTTTCATTGCACCCGAGCAATGCCAGGCTACACTGCTAGTTGAGGAATAAAAGATCCAAGTTCTCATTACAGTCAAGTTCATTAAAATTCACTTACATGCAAATAGCTTTTGGAAAGGTACCTAATCATCTTTTTCTCTCTTGCTATGAGTAAATAGGTCAGACTGGATCTTGTAGCCTTGGTTGGCAACCAGTCTAGGTAAAAGACAACTGAATTCAAAACCTTCAATAGTAGGGCAGTCTGACTTCTTAAGCCTTGGTTGGTAACCAATCTAGAAGAAGGACAGCTCTGGCAAAGCACATACTATGAAGCTAGGAAAGGATTGTGGAATTTGCAGTAGCTTGATTTCAAGTATGGTTGTCTAATAAGCATCCTGATTTTTTATTTTGTAGACAGTATTGTACCCTTCAGTGTGTATCTTTTCATCAGTAACTTTCTTGAAATTTTTTGACTAAACCATTTATTCAATCAACAAAAGGTGCATTGTCCTCACTACACTTTTCATGCAGAGGTGATATGACAATCAATTAATTCCCACCTGTCAATTGACCTGTCTGCTTCTTCCACTGAATCATTGTCTGACCCAATCAAGATATTCAAGTTCAAACTGACAAAAAAAAAAAAAAAAAAAATAGCAAGCTACACTTTAACTGCAGCTTCACTCAACTAGGCCATATATCTATTTTTCAATTCAGAGATGTAATTTTGGAATCATAAACCTAATATCTGCACTCAGAATTTTTATATGTCCATTCTTCATCAGAGGCTCTCAGATGGTCTTTATCATGTTCTGAGGGAACACGATACATCAAAGATCAGAACTGGTGCATACTACTCCCAAACTGCCAACTGATTGAAGGCTCCAGGTAGTGTTTTGTGACCCTTGCTATATTAATAACATTTACTTTTTTTCTACCTATATTTATATATATTATGAATTTAACTAAGCACAACTGACTATTAAAGAATGATAATTTTTCAGATTCTAATATCATTCTAGAGTATTTTTTTTTTCATCTAAATCTATGATTTTGCTTTGTTCATGCTAAGTTTCAAAAGATACTATATAAAATTTGCTATTTTTATCCATAATTTTGAATGTGTTAAAATTATTCAACTTTCTAACAAGGAAAATCTCAAGTTGATGTTAAAAATTGCAACCAAACAATTTATTTTAAATGGAACAATCTATTATGACAAGTCTCTAATTTGTATTTAGATACATTGTATTTACTTTCAATTTTTCTTGTTGAATTCTTCACCTATATTGCATGTGATCAATTATTGTATATAATTAGGTTACAAAAAAATTTATATTTTTACATGAATATAACTATGAAAAATTGTGATAGAGGGGTGGTGGGTGTATCAGATTCAGGGTGAGGGGCACAAGATCCTTGCACTGGCCTTGAAGATCATCTATGCCTGCACACACAATTATAAAATGATTCACAATGAAGAGTTTCTATCTTTAGTAATTCATCTTAAGTAGATTACTGCCAAAATTACTCATGGATATAATGAAGTGGGAAGGTTATTAATATTATATTTCTTTTGTATTTGTTCAAAGATGGCCTATGTGCTGGAAAAAAAGAGTATGATTTGAGCAGTAATCTAAGATGCTGATGCCAACAGGATTATTTCACTATTTTTGACATAAATCTTTTTTTTTTTTAAATACTAAGTCTGATCAAATTGAATAAAGTCAAATTGGCAGCTGATCTCAAAAATTAACTACAACCTGCTGCTAACTGAAACAAGGAAGGGCTTATTAATTTTAACACCTTCAAAATTGTGTGAGAGAACCCTTTCTGCCTTTCAACAGTATGACTGATGCTAACCTCCAGGAGAGTGACTAATGTTTTCTAATGACATGAAAGAGAACAATTATAGTGAACTGATTGCTAAGTCTGCTACTGAAAATGTTGGTTCAATTTTTCTTACCTGAATCTATGTTATATATTTATGAAACTTTCATCCATGTTTTGAAGATTGTTACCATATATGCTTTGGTGCTCCTGCTATATACTTATAGATTCTTAAGAAAATCCAAAGATAAATCTGCAATTTTATTAGTCTTAACCTGGCATCTCAGAGGCCAATTTAATGATGATGAAAGAGATGCTGACTACATAGGTATTCATAGTTGGAATAAGAATGATTTTGAACAGAAAATATTCACTAGCAAGTGTTCCAAGAAACAGGACTCAAGAAAAACATTTCCAAAACAGAAACTATACTTTGGAATGGAAATGAAATCTGTGATGATACATCATAAGTTAGGAAGTGGAATTAGTAAATACTAAATACTTCAGACACCTTGGTGTATGGGTCAGTTATTAGAAATTTAGTATAGGTGATAAGGAAATCGAACATAGAATAAGCAGTGCTAGAGGTACTTTCACACAATATCACAAATTGCTACAAAACCAAAACATTAACCTGAAAATCATATTTTTAAACAGCCTCACCAGATCAAGATTTTCATATGGATGACATACACAGCACCAAATCCATTCAAAAATACCTAAACACTCAACTCTATACAACCTCTTTCTAAAGTCAATGGTTAAAAATGGCTTTGAACAAACAAGGTCTCTGGGTCTTGGCAAAGACCCTCCTTCTTCAAACCTTGTGAACTGGCACTACAAAATCCCAAAGAAATTTACTAGGTAAGAGAAACTGCATCAGTTGAGGACAAATGGATGTAACATGTAACTCAGAGAAAATAATAAAAGCAAAAGTTTAGGAAAGAAACCCCCATCAATACTGGGAAGGATAATAACAGCTACTGGGCTTGAGAACCCTATTTTCCTGAAAAAACTGTTTGAATAGAATGGTTTTATACAACCACTTCCTCAGATCAATGGTTAAAAATGGCTTTGAGCAAGTGAAGCATGTATTTTTTTTTCCCAAACCTTGTTAACTGGCATAACGGAATCACAAAGAAAGAAGTGTACCAGTTAACAGAAACCACATCATTCAAGGGCTTTCAACAGCAGCAACAACTAAAACGGATAGCACATGTAACTCAAAGAGAAAACAGTGGCATAATCAAAATGCTGATATTCAAACATTACTTCAAACAAGAAGTTACAGAAAGGAAGCCTCTATTAATACTAGAAAGAGTGGTAACAATTACTGAATATGAGAAATCTATTTTCCTGAAAAAATTGTTTGAATAGAAAGATTTTATAAATTTCAAATGAGAGTAGTACTGGCTGCTTGGTCAATAAATGCCGATTGTTTCCTCATAAGAAAACATTACCTTAAAAAAAGTTATTCATTTCTAATTCCTAGATAACATAGTGCCAGCAAATATTCTTAACACACAGCTTGCAGTATTGGGGAGGGGGTTTTAAATTGATTGGAGGTGTGAAAAAAAATTGCCAGGAGTGGGAGGGGGGTTATAATCTTTGATTTAAGTTAAATAAAGAATATTTCTCGACTCCATCATCTGTTTAAATCTTTCCCACCTCCTACCTGCAAAGAAGAAAAAAAATAAATGCATCCATTTGTGAGTAATAATTCTATATATTGGAATTCAATGCAAGTTAAGGATTAAATCAAGTTTGTCAACTTGCTTGTCAAATCTGAAGAAAGTTTCTTTTTCCCCTCGTTATTTCATTCCTAATTCATAAATTGCATTTCAAAGAGACATGGTGAGGCTTTCAAAGTTTGGATGGTCGTGAAAGTTAAGTCTTATTGAATCATTAAATATTAACAATCTAAGAACGTTTGGATAGCAAAGTGACAAGGCAGAAAAACAAAACAAAAAACAAACAAATAATTGGAGCTACAATCAAATTAATGCAAAAGCTTCAAAGATTATATCGGAAATAACGAAGCTTCAAGCTATTAATATTTCAGTTTCCTAATTTCAACTGCTTTATTCAATAGTCAAAGTAAATATTTTCTAATTTTTTTTTTTTATCACAACTATTTTACATCTTCCTCAAAGCAGTGGTTTTATTCATTCAAACCTGGAAATCTCCACACAAATTAAGAAGTGACACGTCACATCTACAGCAGCAGGAACATATGGCAGATATCTGAACACATTGCTGCAAATTGAAAGTCGTTAAGGCAGTGGTGTTCAAAGGTTTGGAACTGCCTGAAACCAACTCCTTGATGTATGCTCCTAAGACTCAAGCAGGGTGAGGCTTAAGTATTAAGAAATGTGAGAAAGGAAGATATTTTAAATATGTAAAAACAGATGAAACATGAAATAAACACTTTATTTCAAAAACTAAATTTTTCTTTCACTCTGACTGAATGCCTTGCAAATATGAATGGCAGGAGATTGGGAGGGAGGTCATTTTTCTCTCTGATCAAGCCCCCCACTCTGCCCATTCTGCACGCTTCTGTATTAAGGAGAGAGTGGTGACTTTTCTTTCATAAACTTCATGCTGTTAAAGCTGAACTCGTCACAATACTTGCCACCATTTCATCTTTCCCTATAGATGGTATATATGAAAAGGGTTGTAGAATGGTAATGGTAATATTAAATGTTTCCTCATGATGAGACAGCATTCATTGAGGAACAGTTCGTGTGACGTTCTGTGAAATTCATAAAATCCTTCTCTCAAAATAGTTTTCCAGAAATGCAGGATTCTCAAGTTCACTAATTGTTATTGCTCTTTCTAGTATCGATGGAGGTTTCCTTACAAAACTTTTGTTTCGAGTAGCATGGAAAGTGCAATATCTTGATTCTGTCATTATTTTCTCCAATTTGTATGTGCTAACCACTTTATTTGTTGCTGCTGTCAAAAGCTTTCAAGTTAGTTTCTGATATTTGGCAAAGTTTTTTGTCCATGATTTTGTCGCACCAGTTCATGAGATAAGACGAAGAAAGTTACTCTATAACATCTATAGAGTTCATTTGATCAAAGCCATTTTTAATCAAAGATCTGAGCAACAGCTGACCGTTTAGATATTTCTGAATGAGTTGAATGTGATGCATGACATATGGGAATCTAGATCTGACAATGTTAATAACAGGAACCAAGTTTTTAAGCTAATATTTTGGTTTTATAGCATCTTGAGGTGTTGGACAAAACTACCCCTCCTTCTTCATGTGCCTCAGGATGGAGATGATCCTTGATCTCCACAAGTACTTGCACTTCATAAATTTTGTCTTTTCATTATTTTTGTTAAACTGTTCTGCCGTCCATTTAGACAAGCTTACTATGTATGTTATGAGCTATTTTCCTCTAATTCTCTTGCCTGTAAGTATCAGATTTTCTAAGCTCTCTCTCCTCATTATGTTTCCTAAAACTTTAGCTCTCTTCCTATATTAAATATAAGTTTTCTTTTTGTTTACATTTTCTTTATAACTTTGTTGTTGCTCATGTATTTGGTCCATGGTACCCTTGGTGTCCTTCTGTAGAGCAACATCAAACTGTTACAATAAGTCTTCTTCATCTTTAAGGAGACTGCTCCACGTTCACTGTCATATAAAAGGACAGATATCACATAGCAGTTCAGTATACTTTCCTTTGTTTCTCATGAAGTTTTCCTGTTTCTTAATACTCTGCTCAACTTTTGGAAAAGCATCTTTGGTTATCCCAATGCACTTTCAAATTACAGTATTGCTCTTCCCACCCTCTGTTAAAACACTTCCCAGAAGCCCTAGCAAAACCTATTTTGTATTCTATTTCCTTATTTTCCATCCTAAACTTATAACATGGGGTATTTGAAGGATTTAGCATTTATGAATGGATCATAGAAAACAACATAACAACCAAAACAAATATTAAGCAAAAATGCCTGAATTTTATTAAGCACACTAAAACACATGTTCATCTCTCACATGTTTCTTCCAATTTATTTCTCACTTGGCAGCTAGGATACAGTTGCTTTCTCACCGACGCAGTGTGGCTTCCCTGTGCCTCTTCTACAAATACTTTCATGGCGTCTGCTCTGATGAACTTAACCCCCTATATATGAATTTCCTCGAGCCACAAGATTAGCAACTAGGTCCCACCCTTTTACTGTGAATCCAATAAATTGTAAACACAAATTCTACTCCAGCAGCTTCTTTTCTCACACTTCCCACCTTGCTTTCCTAACAGCTAAAATCTCCAGGAATTTAAATGTAAGGTCAATAGTCATCTCCTGTTTCACTAACTTACATCCTCTCTCTCTCATGCTTTTTTTCTTAGTCCACTCCACTCTCATCAGTATTCTCTTCCTTCTCTCTTCCTGACATCCCCTGCAACCTCTCACTCCTTCTCATAACATTCCTCCTATGTAACACCCTGCACAACAGTGGCAGTAAAATGCCTTGCTTGGGGGCAACAGAATTATTTTTAAAAAATATTGTTTTCTAGGTTTGTTCTTTTATTACAACTGTTTTGTTCACTTCACCGGTGACCACCTTGAGTATTTGCACTTCACCGGTGACCACCTTGAATATTTTCACTTCATCTTTTCTGTTCTTTAGTATTTCTATTTTAACTGTTCTTTTCTTCTTTTATTTCAACTGTTTTCAGCATTGAGTGAATGCTACTTGTTTGCATAATAATTGCATTGTCTCAGCCATTTTCTCTAGCAATGCATGTTGCCTTCAGTAAATTTCAAAGAGAACACATTTTGTTATCGGGTTGAGGACAGTGAAACTAACAATGTGTTATGTACTGGCAACCAAAATTAAATGTGATGATTTGGTTGAGAATATAGACAAATACGAATCAAACAAAAGATATTAGAATAAAAAATTATCAAGGTAGTTTATCGTGTAGAGAAAATTTTGAAGTCAGTTCCTGAAGGAAAGGGCAAAATTAATTAATTTTCTTAAGAATTTGTGTAAAGAATGAAAGAAAAGTCAAATTTACTGTTGGTAAATTAAAGTTTGAGTGAGGTATATTGTTTACACCATGTGCATTTATTGCATGGAGTGCTAATTTTATTGTCCTATTCCGATCTCAGTCCAAAATAAAACACAGCTAGCCTATTGGGATTCACAATGCGCATGCTTGCAATTTTAGGGGTTTTTTGTTGTTTTTTTTTTCATATATACATATCCAAAAACTGAAAAGAGGTTGATGCTACTGATAGTGTTATCAACATATGTAAATCTCATGAAAAGTTTTAACAACTGTGACAATTTTATTAGTGGGAGTAGATGTTCTTGTCAACTAATCATGTCTGCAGATTTTTTATTTCTTCCTTAATACTGCTCAGTTGCTAGTAGTTTCCACTAAGTTTGTACTCCCTAATTCAGGGATTGAACTTAGAATTTAATATGCCAGTAAATTCACAAAATCCTTTTGTCCTAAAGATTATCCAATTGCAAACAGGACTTGTAATAACTAAGAATCATTTAAAATCAAAGAAAATAAAAAGCATGGATGGCAGAATAAAAACAATCTACCTCTGTACATTAAACAAACGGTTCATTTTTAAGTTCCTTGAAGGCTACCTGTATCAACAGATGCCTAAAACAAGTCTGAAGAGCAAAATAACAAAAATATTGTGATGCTGAACGAGGATGCAACCTTAGTCAAAATCTAAGTAAGAACTCTTCATCCTAGAAACACAGACTGAACACTGATAGTTTCCAAAGAACATCTCTGTATTCAACACATACTGTATCAGAAAGTGACTGTTACCTGAACCATAACCCCTGCCTTACATGATGCATGACTGGCAATTATTTCAACCTGATGCACCTGATCAGACACACCTGATATGACAACAGCTATATAACATGCTGGCCCTCAACCAAGCAAAATTGGCACACAGTGACACTACCTTCTTGGTAAAAGTAGTCTACATTCTCATTTCCAACAAATTCTTATATTTATATCCTGAATAAGATACAAAAAGCTATAAAACCCACATTATTATTATTATTATTATTATTATCATTGTGAACTTTCAATATTAGTTGGCCAATGATGTTACTGTTTCTGCCAAATGATCTGCAAGTCTGTCTTAGCAGAGTGCACTGTTCAGATGCCCTGATGGGAAGGGAACATTATTTTAAATCAGCAAGCAAATGCCAACATTGCATCAAATACCATTCCTCATGATTTATAATCCATCTGAGGTTACAGTACTGCGTATTTTATGATTACGAAAATGTGTTATGACACTTGAGTATGTCTTCTTCCAGGAGATTAACAATTTCACCGGTTTTCCGAGGCATGGTGAAAAATAATACCAGATTCTGAATAACCCAGTCATTGACGAAATGCTTTATTTCTATTAGAGGTAATAGTCTCAAGTAAAATAGCAAATACATGTGCAGTGAATGAGTTATCATAGACAATTCATAATAAATATTACTTATTACTAAAATAGAATATTTATTCTATACCAAATATACTTGCGCTAAGACTTTATCTGTCTTTTCTCTTCAAATCATGACTATCCACAACTTTCCATCTTTGGGGTGCTTTAAGCAAATTCTGATCATTTACCATTTCTCTTCAACACTGTTCTAACATCTATTCAGATAAACAAAAGCAAATCCCGATAAAAAAAATCACATTGAAACACATCTTAACTGATCTCTAAAGTTATGTTGAGCATTATTAGTGTCTAGATGGTGTAGAAGTCAAATATGTTACCTTTCAACATGGTGGTTTTCTTTTGTCTCCCTGTAGGAAGATGAACATTCAAGATTGTGATACTCACCTTCCTGATGTGTCCAACTAGCGTCCAGTTGGCAGACAAAAATAAACAGGGTTGTAACTGAATACATGTCCCTATGTGGTCCAAAGACAAATGGTGGATATTGTGCTCAATATTTATGGAGCTCAATGTACACACTGAAATTATCAGCCAATCACTGCTTACAGAATAGACTTGCCTGTAACAGAATGGAATCTCCCAGGTTATTATTTAAACCACCTACCAATTTGCCCTGGTGGTTTTTTGGTCAGTTGGACTCAACCAGCCAGTAATCAACTGGAATAGAAGTTGTTCTGTAAGATTCTTACAGATGGGTGACCTTTTTTTTTTTAATAAATTTAGCAATTCCCTAAGTTTCTGAAACTAGTTAACATATTCTTTGCTTACAGCCATATCACACTGAAACACCATTTCTTATCTGATCACCAAAGTAATGTTGAGCTGGGTTCATGTCTCGATAGGTGACCACTTAGGAATACCAGGTGCTGTAAGCCCCTACAAACATGCATTGGGCCATCATAGTAGGGTAATGGTTTATTCCTCTTCATGAATTGCAAAAATGGAAAGATCTAGGGAAGAGCAATGAATGACTCTCATGAGGTGGTTAAGAAGAACTGGTTCTTTATGCTGCTTTTATTATTATCCACTATTAGGACTGATGCATTAACCAGTCTTCATACTGTTGCCATATCTGGGTATGATATTCCTGCTGTACATCTTGATATTCTTGACAAAATCCAATAATCTGTAATATAATCAATCCTGACCAGACATCTAAACTTCTTCAGTCACTTTCTCACCAGCATAACTTCCCTTTGTCTTTTCTACAAATATTTTTACAGCAACTGCTCTGACAAGCTTTTTTACCTAGTGCCCCTACTACATGAACTTAAGTATGCTACTAGATTGACAACTAGGTCCCACCATTTTACTGTTGAAATAGCTAAATACAACCACCACTTCTATTCTCACAGTTTCTTTTCTCAAAACATCCTACCTGTGGAACTACTTTCTGTTTATTTGCTTTTGATAACTACAATCTTCAAAAATTTAAAAGCAATATCAATCGCCATCTATCTTCCTGAATTCTGTTCCTCAATCCTCCCTATACTCAGTCTTTTTTTTCAATTTTACTCCCTGTAAACCCCTATGCACTACTGGAATTCCTACCTTGTTTGAGACAAAATGAAAAAATGAAGATAAATTCAGTCAGTCAGTTAAGTGCCATATGTGATCCACGCTTGGGCGATCATGTCTTGAAAGAGACATGACTGACTGGGCAGAAGATTATCCTGCAGTAGGTTGCCATTGCTTTCTGCAGTAGACTGGTTGCCAGCCAAGGCTATAGAACCCAATCTCTCCTGTTATTTAACCCATAACTGGAGGGAAGAGACAGATTAATACCTTTCCAAAGGGTATTTGTGCATAAGCGAATGCGAGGATTTCAACTGGAATTCAAACTCGATATGCTGATTTGTCGTTCCGAGTCGATATCCACTGCACCACAACACACATCCGCGTTTCAATAACTAAACATTGTAAATGGATAATAATATAAAATATTGTAATATAATAAACAAAAGAAACGTATAAGAATAACAAAATGGATAATTCAAGTGAAATGCAATGAATTCATCTGGAATTCGAACTCGGCTTCCTGATATATCGTTCCGAGCCAATATCCACTGCACCTCAACGCACATCCTAAGATAAATTACATGTTTCAAAAAAGAAAAAAAAAATGTATTTTCTCCAGAAAAATCAATGCTTAATTATTATACACATAGCTTCTAGATAATGGTAAGACATTAACTTGATAAAAATACCATTGCCTCATGTCATACCATTATGTGGATGGTATTTCTGGTGCACCCTGTATTTGTCACCATTTCTTTTTGATGGATCACTTTCTGAAGGAAGAGATCTCACCTACTCACTTTCATAACAAGTACAACTGAACAAAGTGAATTAATCTGCTCGTGAGGGCAGCAAAGAAAACTATCAATAGTCTGGACATTTCTTGAAATGATTTCTCCAAATTGAAAAAAAAACTCAAGCGGTCTATTTCATTACTGTGCTACTTGGAAAGTGTTAATATTTTTTGACTCAAATCAATGTCCATTAAACTGCATGATGTTTTGATATCCAGGTCTTGAAAATTTATTCAAAGTTTTAATTATGACATTTTATCAACTATGGCATTTTTTAACCAATGAAGGAACCTGCTTTAAATGAAACATTTAGGAAAAATTACATCCCTCAAATTCTCCAAGAAGCAGTGAATTATTCTTACAAACAAAACTGTATTTTTTTTTTTAATTTGGGGACTATACTAAAAAAAACATTTGCTTATTTTTTTTTTTAATAAATGAAAATTTAAATGATACAACTCAGAAAATATTAATTGCTAAAATGATTTTTCTTTTTAATTTCATTTTTGTTTTCTCATATTTATCTAGGCAGTGAAGCACTAATTGTGTTCTCTTCTCTAATGTTGAACTGCAGAGAGTCAATAATGCATTACTTTTGAAAAGGACAGTGTACCACTTAATTCATGTTTAGGCTTTTAGGTTTAAACTAAAAGTTTCAGATAGAAGTGATCTTTGAAGCTAGAAGGTTATGTTAAAAATATTTATTATTTTTTTAAATTGGTTAAAAGAAGAAAAATAAAAACAAACTGTTCCCAACATCAAATGTTAAAAAAACATTTTCGTTTTCTATTTTTTTTCTTGTAGAAAATGAGTTTTCAAATTCACAAATGGTTTTTACATAATAAAAATTTGTTGGATTATGGAGTAGGGGAAATTAAATCCAAAATATTTTCATTAGCCATATTATCCAAAAATTAACCTATTGTTGCTAGCCAACTCTGGGAAGCACAACTGAAAAGTATCATTTAGTTCAGAGGTATAAAAAGTTCTATTGTCCAAGTCTTGCAAAAGTTCCTTCATATGAGTGCCTTGTTTGGACAGATTTCTTCATGAAATTCTAAATGATCCCTAAAAGAAATGAAAGCACAAAGCCAGAAACATTATCAGGAGGTCAGCAAATGTCAAATAGAGATTCAAAGAACGACAGTCACCTAAGCAACGAAAGGGTGATTATTGGAAACCACGCATAAAGGGAGCCAGAGGTAAGTGGATTATGGGCAGCTAGAAGAATAAAGAAACAGTTTTATGGCTTCTGCACAACCGACAAGACCTTGAAGAATGACAAGGCAGTTAGATTTTAAACCGTGCAGCTCAATAGCAAAATATCTCAACAAATGCTATCTGAAGTCAGGCCCTGAAGGCAAGACAAGGCTGGTGAAGATCATTGTCGCGAAAAGCACCAACATGTTCTCAGTTCCTCACTTGCCAAGTAAAACTAACAAGGAGAAAAATATATAATAATAATAATTAAATGAAGTCTTACATCGAAGTTCAGTCATTTCTTTTTCTAAACAATCCTGAATCAATATTGATTTGATTTTCCCCACCAGAAGCCTTTGCAAAATTCAATCTAGACTTAAACAAGTGAAGTATGTTTCTGACCATTTCTGCCTTTTAAAATCTCTCAAATTTTACCATTCACTGCCATCATGAATACTGATGGGGGAGGGAAGATCCAAGAAAAACATTTTAACATACTCCTTTGGGATAGTGGCAAATTTTTGGCAAAATTGAGGTCAGGCATTTTTCCTGGTTACATGCCAAATCCAGCAAGCATTTGCAATTCTGTGCAGTACTGAATTTGGCACACAATCTCTTTCTTCCCCAGTACATCAGCCATCAAGATTCAGAAAAAAAAAGATATTTGTTCATGCCCAGCTTATGAGGGCACACAGTTTATGTCAAAAAAAATCAGAGAAAAAAAATACACATATGCAATTGCTAATACTGTAGTGCAGTCACATGCATTGCTCTCATACACAAATAGAAGTTTAGCAGCAAAGAAGAGACATTTTGCAATTGCATAAGATTCTTCTTTTATGTTCCAGAAAGGGTTTTAACCGTGGACAGAAATCCTAGAATGCATTGGAACAGTGAAAGATATCTTGCAAAATCCTATCCACTTATCCTTTCTTTGACATCCCCAGTCAGTTAAATGCCATACATGATACACACTTAAACGATCATGTCTTGATAAAGACATGACTGACTAAACAGAAGATTATCCCGCAGTAGGTTACCATTACTTTCTGCGACAGACTGCTTGCCAGCCAAGGCTATAGAACCCAATCTGTCCTGTTATTTAACCCATAACTGGAGAAAAGAGACAGATTAATACTTTTTCCAAGAGTATTTGCGTGAAAGCGAATACAAGGAATTCAACTAGAATTTGAACTTGGCTCCCCCGATTTCTCGTTCCAAGCTGATATCCACTGCACCACAACGCATCCCTGGTACTCTGCTTATTTTCTCTCTGTAACTCCCTATATACCAGTGGCAGTCTTGCCTTGCTTAGGGTGAAATGATTATATATAACAAAAACACACCCATATATATATATATATATATATATATATATATATATATGCAGACACGCACACAAAAATAAATTCCCTAGCCTCTGTACAGAGATCTTCCCTTGTTTTAATATGAATGCCTAATGATATGTGCACACATAACTTTGTAAGTTAGAGAAAAAAAAAAGAATTGATAACTATGTTGAAGCAGGAGAATAGTTGCAATCATTATCAATTGTCTGACTAAACTAATCATTGAGATCTTTTGAGGAGAAAATGGGTTATTTTCACCTCAGCTGTCTAGAAAAAAATGTTTGTGTATTGAATAGATGTGAGGTTCCCTAAACAGCATGATAATCACTTTATTGTTTGTACCCCAAAATAAAAGTGGCAGCATAATCAAAAGTCCTTAATTTCTCTCCCTCTATATTTATATGTAAAATGAAGGAAATATCAAAGAAATAAGGGTCTTTAATCTCTTCCATGCTTTTTTTTCTTAAGAACTTTTTGTACAATAACAAAATTTGAAGTTGTTTTTTGGCACATCTCTTATCAAGAAATAACAGGTGATGTAGTAGTAGATACATGTTTTGTATTTTTTTTTTAAGCATTTCAGCCCAAAGAAATCAATCAAATCACACACCGACAATAGTTTACTGAATGTGAAAGAATGAGAAAAAGAAAAAAACTTTTAGGTGCAAAAACATCTAAAGAGGAATCAAGAAGACAGTAGTTAACAACTGACACTGCATTTAAATTTTTGAAGGTCAATGTTGACTGGGAAGCAAGAATGTAGAAGAGAGTTCTACAGGGTAAAAAGTACAAGGAAAACTGTTAGCAAAGAACTTACAGTTACATGTGGCCATTTCAAATGTAAAATGAGACCTTGCTGCCAATCTAGCCATATGTGATCATGTCTTGAAATGAGATTTAGGAAAATAAAAGAAATGGTAATTGACATTGCATTTAAACTTTTGAAGATTATAGCTATCAGAGAAGCAAGTAAATGGAAGGGAGTTCCACAGGCAGAAAGTGCGAGAATAGAAACTGTTCAAGTAAAAGTTGCGGTTACATCTATTTTAATGATAAAAGGGTGAGACTTTGATGCCAATCTAGTAGCACAAATAAATTCATGTGGTCAGGACACCAAGAAAAGAAGCTTGTCAGACCAGAAACTGTTAAAATATTTGTAGAAAAGAGAGAGGAAATTCACATTCCACTGATAAGAAAGTGATTCAAGGCAAGATACCAAGTCAGATCCTCCTCTGGATTTTGTCAAGGATCTCAAGATATGTAAACAGTATTCAATGCACAGACAAATAGTAGATTTATAAATGTGAAGAATAGATTCTGACGAGAAACATTTTCTTTCCTTGCTGTAGATGCAGCTATAGATATGATGTAGTCATTCCACTTGAGGTTGGTAGAGAGAGTGAGGCCAAGGAGGTGCAGTGTGTTCTTTTCTAGGAGACTAAGATCATTCGTACTGAGGGAAAATAAGAAAGTTTCTCTCTGGGGGTTAAAGGAAAGTAATTTTGTTTTGGAGGCATTAAAATTTCCTGTTCCAATTAACCACTGATTGGAGGTCCTTCTAAAAGCAGCAGCCATGTTTACTTTGTCAGCTTTGGCAGATTTCCTTTTGAGATGGGAGTAAATGGCAATGTCATCTGTATAAATGCCTACTTGGGAACTGATGACATCAGAAAGATCATTGATGATGATCAGAAACAGTGTAGGATCTAGAATAGAGCCTGAAGAGATACCATCATTCATGTGAAATGATCTAGAAGCATGCCTGTTCAAAACAACCTTCATTTCACAATTTGATAGGAACGATATGCTTAAATCAAACAATCCTCCTGAAATAGTATAGTCCTGTAGCTCTCAGACTGTTGATCATGCTTGATAACAAGCTCTCTCTGCTCAACATAGTGGCAGTATAAGCTACAGGTGGGCACTGTTGGTGTTGAACAAATGCAAATGCCTGAGCAGGCATTTGCAACAGGGATTAGCTAGTCACCTTAGTAGACTGGTATCCTTGAATATGAGTGACTATATATATATATATATATATATATATATATATATCGTGCGATGGGTAAATTGTCGGCATTTTAAATGTTTTAAAATGTCACATGTGTATAGTTTTTGTTCACTACACAGTATAGTAGGGTCAATTGGACACAATCTGTGACAAAAAGAGCACCATGACACAATTCACTCTACCATAAATCTGAAAACACCATGCTGTGGCTCTTGGCATTCATGGCAGAAGCTTCAATATTAACATTTCAGAGTGTTTGAGTGTCAATCTGAGGATAGTGCAGAGGATTCAGAAGGCGTTGGAGGAGTCTAATGGTGATTATGAAAGTACAACAGCTTCGAAAACTTACTCTGATCATTCTGATAAGAAAAAAATCCCCCAAATTTGTTGGTGAGAACCAAACCATGATTGAAAATCTCTCCAAGTCAATCAGGTCCATAGTGACTGAGGTAGCACTGTCTGAGTCAAGAGGGTGGCTACTGGAAGACCTTATGTCTGGCAACAGGACTCCACACTATGCCACATATACAGAAGAACCCAGTCATGGCTCTCAGACAATTTCTGCAACCACATCTCCCCAAATACCTGGCCACCTAACTTCATAGACTGCAGCCACCTACAATTATGTGTGGAGCATAGTTGAGTGAGAAACTAACACAACTCTTTGTAGCACCAAAGTTGAACTGAATGCAAGGATTATGGCAACAGTCACCAACTTATCCAGAAGAGATGCCGGAGATTCCAAAGTTTTCTGGAGGCCATGGTTGAAGCCAGTGGTGATTTTATTGAATAAATTTACTTTTTAGTATTTCAAGATATTTTTGTGTAATTTTTGTAAACATATCTGTTAAAATAAGATGTCAGTGTTCACATATATAGCTTTTTATTTTTGCTACAGTCTTACATTCTCTTGCACAGATGTGGCAATTCTGGGTATCTTTTGCAGTACTTGTTACATAAATGCCAAAATAATTTGAAATGAATGATTTCTCTTTTCGTATGGTGTGTCTGATAATTTTTGAAGCCTGCCCTACTTAGATATACACAACCACATTCAATATACATTAGATCAAACTTCCATGGCACTTTGATGCAATCATATTCATTACAAGTTTGAGCAAATATTTCAGGGCAATTAACATCAAACACACACACACATATACACAGCCATATTTTCACTAAAACAGACCACTTAAAAGCATAATAATGTTGCATAAAGTAGATACAGTTAAATAATACTGTCTTTATATTATGGGTGGTAAGAGCTAACATACATAGTGAATGTAGATTTATAAAGACATTAGTTTTATTATATATATATATATAATAAACTGAGTAATGAAAAGGAAAAATTGAGAGATGAAAATGATAATATTGATAATACAACTAATAATATTAGATGTTTTCGACCCAATGGAAGCATGAGAAAGAAATTAAAAATCAGTTTTGAGAAATGACACAGGCTTGTCCCAATGGAAAATAAAAATGAAGTGAAACTTTGCAAAGTTGGGGTGGAGTGAAGGTCACACGTTATATTACTGAAGAGATCTAGTAGATTCGGGCTAGTTGCTTGCCACAATTGGTGTTTGAAGAAGACTTTTTTGCGGAAATGAATTTAAGCGCAGTACTTGACTGGTGACAATGTCCCACCAAAAGCTGATTAGACGTACACCCTAAGTTCTATGCCAACAGTTTCTTCCTCCAACACTTGTAAAACTCTCTTTAGAGTCCATGTTTTCCAGCCAACTTTTATCTTCAAAAACTCAAATGCAATGTCAGTCGCTTTCTACTGTCCTCCTGATTACTCTTCTTTTGATCTTGCTCCTTAGTAAAAATTTCTGCCTTCTAATTTTTCTACACTCAGTTACCCCTTGAGTCCTAGTCAATTTACTACCTTGCTTTGGGTGAAGTTGATTAACAAAGCTATATATGTATTTTCATTGAGTAGGCCAAAATGCACTGTGTGTGTATATATATATATATATATATAAACTTATTTATAAATGGAAGTGTGTTTGTGTGTGTGTGTGTGTACGCGTTACCTATAGACTCTGAAACGGTTGAACCGATTTTCTTGAAAATTTACACAGTTGTACTATAAGTGTCTGTGAGTATTCTTAGCTTGGTTTTGTGTCGAGGCATCCCCGATTAATATCGAAAATCGATAATCATAAATCGGGTTATAGAAGGAGTGGTTCGATTTTAATCAAATTTGATACACTCATAGACAAAGACATAAGAAATGATATTCAAAAGTTTCAAAGTTGCAATTCTTACAATAATGCAGAAAATTGATAATATATATATATATATATATATATATATGAAAGGCAAGATGTTTGTGTGTGTGTGTGTTTATCTGCCTGCATGTCTGTATTTTTTTCAACCCTTTTATTTTAGTTTTTTCTTTGGGTTTGGCTCTAAGTTGGTATAATTGTATTTCTTAGTTTCAGCCATGATACCATTTACTCAGTGGACTTATTTAGCCTTCAAAATTCAGTTTATGATGAAAAAAACTTATTTGATATCGATACCAGGAAATCAAAATTTGACTTACATCCATTCAGTTTTCTTTCAGTCTACGGTTTCGCTTTAACTGGAAATAACTATTGTTTTTTAGTCTTTCATACCAACATCCAAAGAGTGTGAGCTCCAGGACCATGGATTAGCTTTAAAGCTTTCATTATACCCGAGCAATGCCAGGCTATACTGCTAGTATATATATATATATATATATATATATATATATATATATAAAGATACTCACACCCTAAAAATATATACTCTTTAAGTGACAATAAATGCAGTGTTTATTGACTTGCAACAGGATTAATGGTTAAAATTAAGAAACATTAATGTTTATTAACCAATAACTAAAGAAGTTTACTAGTTTAAATTAAATAAAAGTTATATTTATAAATATTCAAACTGACAATCACCACCACTTTCCAAACACAGCCAAGTGGGTATATATTTTGGGGATACTGTATACATATAAGATGGACATAGTAGGAACTAAAACTGCATGGTAACTGTCAGTTTCACACCTCAAGTGATCTACAGACCATGTGTCGCTTCTCCTTTACCATGCTCTTCCTTTGGTCTAATGCTTATGCTAGTGATAGCTATGACCTTAGACAGCTTATTTTATTTAACTGTCATTTTGCTGGCAGTAGCATGATCAGACTTCAAATCTGAATTGTTTGTCCATTTAAAATGCTGCATTGATTTGAAAGTAGATTTAAGAATCATCATGAAAGATGACCTCAGAAGGCAACGCATTTCAGTTTATGCTCTTTTCCTATTGCCCAAGGTTCATCGCCAAATAGAAAATGAAATTAGTTTCACTGATGTACATTGCCATTTAATTCAAATTGTATGTGCATGCCCATTTTTGTATTTTTAAATTCAATGACAACCACTATCTTGTGAAACCAACTTCCTAGAGGTTGCTTCCTTGATTACTATAATCTTAACCTGTTAAAATCTAGAATTAACCATTATCTTGAACACATATCTACATAAGCTGTGCTTTTAACTTTTTAAACCTCTACCTTAAGTGGTCATTAAACCTTGTAAGAAAAAAATAATGTGTGTGTGTGTGTGTGTGTACATATATATATATATATATATATATATATATATATTACACACACACGCACACAATCCCAAATATATTTCTACTAAATTAAAAACAAAAGCTTTAAAAATAAATTTTATTATCAAATATTTGCCAAAACATTCAATATAGAATTTTATAAGCTTCAAGTCCTTCCCCCATCACTACCCCCCCCCCAACTTTTGTCTTAAATTTCATGCTGTTATTGATCAACCCAAAGTCAGAATTATTCAGAATGAATTGAAAGGGAATATATTATTCCAATGCTTTATTTCAAACTTAGTCAAATTGTGTGCATATGTCCACACACAAATGCAAATATACAAAGCTGTATTCAGACAATGTGTGCAATGGACAGAGGACCAGCTCTTCTTATATAAGTAATTATTTTTTTTATTTTATTCATTAATACATTTCAAGACGTACAATGAAGTAATGGATAGTTGCTCATACCGAGGAAATGGAAAGTCATGTTCAAGTTCCAGTTGGGTTCATAACATTCACTTAGGTGCAAATACTCTTAGGTAAGGTATGAATCCCTATCTATGGGTAAATAGCAGGCCAGAGCTTGATAGCTTTGGGTGGCAACTGGTCTAGGAGAATGACAACACTGATTGCAAAATGTCCAACTATGGGTTAAATAGCCTCACCAATGTGCAATTGGCCAAGCATGATGTATACTGCTACATTCCTAAAGATATTGTTAATCAAGGGGAGGTTCCTACCATAGGAGTGAGAAGACCCTGGATTTGGATATTCTATATTTTCTTTGTTTCTAAATTTTGGTATTTGAAATAAAATCTATCAGATTTAAGTTCTGGGATTTTATTTAGCGTTTTTGATCCTTGTGCAGTATAATTTGTTATGCACATGAATGGGGGATGCTGGGAATTTTTTTTATTTTTTAATCTGCAAGACTGACCACAACTTTGACATAAAAATGTTACTCTATTCAAGAGAGAAAACAATTCACTAAGATCAAAATGTCTAGGAGTGCATTAATTGTAAGGTCGCATTCAGTGAATTTATGCCCTGGCTCTTACAATATTTAACCATTCCTGATAGATCTTCTATTATCACAGTGTGGAATATCTAGTAATGAAAGGGATGGAAAAAAGAAAAGAAAAAAGGAATCTAAATAAAATAGGTGAGATTAAAAAAAAAAAAAAAATTTGATTACCAGCATCCTTCATTCACATGCATGTGTAGATGTGTAGTCACACCAACATAACAAATTTATTCTGATGAATTCCTAAAGGATGAAAGTATCACAAGAAAACTTTCCACTTTTTCAGACATTTTTCCCCAATATTGTTCTTGATACATAAATGTGTGTGAGTGTGTGCGTGAGTGAGTGTGTGTATGTGAGATAGGCCGATTGTTCGAAGCAGAGGGCTTAAAATTTTGTTATGGCTTTTGCCAATTTGTGGAGAGCGCTGTCTATTCCTGAAATAATGGGTTGTATATTGAGATGCTGGTTTAATGGTTTTTAGGAAAACTGTAAAATTTGGGTATTCTAAGGCAATATTTTTATTAGAAAATATGATTTGTTTTCATTTTTAATTAGTTTCCAAATCACCTTGTTAAATTTTTGTTTTGGCAATTATTTTCTATTCATTTAATTACTGAAACACAGAAATTCAGAAACTAATTAAAAACAAAGCCAAATCATGGGATAGACTAATGGAATATCACCCGGAATATCCAAACTTTATGGTTTCCTTAAAACCAATAAAACAGGCATCCCAATACAACACTATTTCTAAAATTGACAGTGCTCCCTGCAAACTGGTGAAAGCCATAACAAAAATGTTAAATCTTCCTCTGGAACAATCAGCACATCTCATCTTTTATATAACATTGAGCACTGTTCTATTTACACCTGGCTAATATTTATATATTGATGTGTATCTGCACACACACACACACACACACACATATATATATACACACACACATTTATTTCCTTACCTATATATATATATATATATATATATATGATAGATTGATAAAATGTTTGCTATTGTGTGCTTTATTCTAACCTGTTTCATTTTTATTAAAACTTCATCAGAAGATGAGATATGGAGAAAAGAAAGAAAGAAATTCTGGTATTTTCACTTTTGTTTCATGTGCATTTGACTTGTTAAAATTAGTATAATTTATGGCATTCCAAATTCAAAGAGAAACTGTTCTTTCCAAGCTACAAGAAATTAATGGATTCTATGTCTAACTGATAAACTGTAAATATTGCTTTATGTAAGTAAGTCTATCATAATTCTAGTTTGTCTAGATAAGATTGAGAGGATAATGTATATTCATTAGTGTGTGTGTGTGTGTGTGTGTGTGTGTGTGTGTGTGAGAAAGAGAGAGAATATCTTGTAGACAATACTTATGTTTGATTGTTGATTTTGGAACACTGTGGTAAATAAATAAGGTATACGAGACAAAACACACAGACATATATGTGTATATATATATATATATATATATATATATCACAGATTCTAATCCATATTTGATATGAATTTGATCCTTAAATATATTTTGTGATGTCTGGGATTCAAGGTTTTATAACTTGAATCTACAGTAATATGAGAATTATATATGTCCATCTGCTCATATAATGCTTAAGCAAGTTTCATTTCTCATCTGTGTGCCATGTCTTTTTAGGATGTTTGCAATCATGGCTTTCCACAACTTTCTGTACTTTGTAGCCTTTAGTAAAGTTTGTCTTTTTGCTCTATCTCCTAAACTCTGTTCTATCAACTATTTACACAAACTCCTGAGATGGGTTAGGTGCAGTTTTCTTATGTTCCTCTTGTTTCAATATATCCTGTAAGTACCAAATTTTCCAAGCCCTCTTTCTTCATTATGTGATCTACAAATTTCAAGTGTCTCTGATGATAAGTATTAGTACACTTTGTTTCCATTTTCTCTAAGACTTAGTTGTTGCTCACATGTTCAGTCCATGACATTCTCAGCATCCTTCTGTAGAACCTAATTTCTGTTGCCAAAAGTCTTTTCTGTATCATTCTCTGCCATATAAGAGGCTTAATATTACATAACAGTTTACTACTATTTTCTTTGTTACTAAGTACATTTTCCTGTTTCTTAACATTTTGCTTGTATTTTGCAAGGTATCTTTTGCTATTACAATGTACCTTTGGATTTCAGTGCCATTATTTTCCATCTTCTCACAGCTGACTAATTGTCCTTTCTTCTCACTCTTGGGACCTTTTTTTTTGATCTCACCATAGATTTGTATATCAGAATTTTTTTTTCTTTACAGTGAAAGTTAGTTGATTAACTTTATCTCAAATCTTGCAGGATTATTTTGGTATGTGTGTTGTGGTGCAGTGGATACCTGCTCAGAATGAGAAATCAGAGAACCGAGTTTGAATTGGTTGCATTTACCTACATGCAAATACCCTTGGAAAGATATGAATCCATCTCTTCTACCTCCAGCTATGGGTTAAGTAGCAGGACAGATTGGATTCTCTAGCTTTGCTTGGCAACCTGTCTACCTCACCTGGAGGATAAAGGGGTTTGCATAGGGTCAACACCCACTACCTGTAAAAAAGACAAGTTACAGAAGCACCAATTACCCCTTCATCAACAACTTATGTTCCACTTTGCTAGGTTATTTAATGTCAGTTTCATTTTTCTATAGGGCAAGCACCCAATGAGAATTAAACTTATTATTCAGTCAACCAGACTAGGAAATAGAAATATATTTAGTATATGCAAATTTTGTGTGCATGCAAGCAATTTATTTTCTTACAAATATATTTCTATATACTTGCTTCCTTGACAACTAGAATCTCCAAGAGTTTAAGTGCAAAATCAATTGGCATCTTTTATCTCCATGATTCCCATCTTTCTCTTATCTTTTTTTTTGGCCTCTCCTGTACCTTGTTCTCTTTTTCTTTTTTTTCTTTCCCCTCTCCTCTCACTGCAACACTCTGTGCATCAGTGTCAGTACTGCCGAGCTTGGGGTGAAAATATAAATTTTTTTTTTGTTCTATTCATTATATCCAGTACATACATATTAAATATCTAATAAACACTTGATTTTTTTTTAAGCAAAATTACCACCTATATGCGACCTCTCACAAAACATATTTCAGACATCTACAAAGTAAAACATGAATATAGGGTCATAAAAAAAATGAATTTGCACACAGACAGACACACACCTAAGGGCTTCTCTATATGTATAAATGAGTTTGAACCAACATAAGACTTGCTTGAAAAGACATAAAGAGTTTTATAATGTCTGCAGGGAGGAATTACCTGCCATTACAGAGCTCTCTGGAAAGATTGAGCAAAGTGACTTACACTGACCAGGAAGCTACAAAATGGCTGACTGACTTACTATTCCCCTAAGTCATGCAGAAAAGAAAAAAATTCCTTATCACAGTATGCAATCATGGTACAGGGGTCTTATTGTTTTTATAGAAAGTAATAAAAGCACAGCTATAATGACCGTCTTTCATGTCTGGTACAGGCAGAGCTCAAGTTGTATTACTAAAAGATTTTTTTTTCCTCTCTCATAAAGCTGTTAAGAAGTTAATGTTTTTAACTATACTCATTTGATAGCAAGAGATCTTAAAAAGACATCATCAGATTTGCAGGTGAAACGGTTGCACACTAGTTGGATTTGGTCCAAAGTCAGAACATTGAAAAAGGCCATGTTTTTTACTAGTTGTTTCATGACCAAAGGAAACCAGAGAATTTCTCAGAAGTAAGATTTCACTTGTACTCTATTGCTTAATTCTTTTGATTATCTATGGTATTCTTAGACTACTGAAATACAAAAGCAAACAAAGCCTCATCAACTGCCAACTTGGTGAATCTTGAAAATTTCTCAAGGGAGAAATATAGTGGCCTTTCTCATGGCTGAAGTCTGCATCTGTAAAACACTGGGCACACACACACACACACATATATATATATATATATATATATATATATATGCAAACATACATATACACACACACTTAATAGATAAGGTGCATTTTGACGATAGATAAATAGATAGAGAGAAAGTGTATTTAAACATACATAAAATATAGATTAGGTAACATTGCTCATTTTGGATGCCTAAGTTTTAAATTGAATTTTTAAGAATAATAAAATTTTTCTTGAAGCTTTAATTTTAGCTTAATTGAAAGCTAAATGATTAAATTTACTATTTCCCATAAACAAAATACTCTGGTGTATTTTAAACAGAGATTATATTGATTGGAATCTAAAATTTTGAGATTTTTAAAATTATTTTCAATTTTTCAGCCATTTTTGAACACTCAACACATTTGTAAGCAAAAGTTAACTCTCGGTTTTAAAAATCTTGGAAATATAAAATATACTTCTGTGAAACAAATATTATTTTCAAAATCTTCATGCATGAAGATTTGTATTGAACTTTCCAATTTTCACTTAGTAAATATAGCTTTCACTTGTTAACTTAATAACCTAATTGGTATAATGATTAGTATGATTGGGAAAATGTTAAAAGATTTTTAAAACTCTATATTTATTATAATTAAAAAAAAGTAAAAAAAAAGCAATCTTTCTCAAAATTTATTTTTCATTGAAATTTTTTTTCTTCTCAGACTATGATCTGAATATAGATTTGTTTTATAAAAGCTTATCTAAATAAAAATTCACTATTTGGAGCAGATTTTCTGAAAAGGAGTAACTGTAAACCAAAAAAAAAAACTGCAATTTTCATTTCCCAAGGAGTCCTGCATTTAACTAATAAAAAAAATTTTGGTACAATAGTCAATTTCTAGAAATTTCATAAAATTAATTGAAGAGGGAGGAGTAACATACGTAAAAAAAAAAAAATACCATTTTTAAAAAGATTTTATAAAATTAATGCTTTCAAAAATAATTTCAGTCATTTATGAATACGTTCTGAAAGTTTCATATATCCATAGTAATCTTTGGTGCACCACTGACACAAAAAAATGTAAGATTTTAACCAAAATTTCAAACATATTAGAAAAGATACAAAAGTTTCAAACAATAACTAAAAAATATTTTGATCTTTCCTCTTAAACATTTGTAACAATAAAATTTTGTTTTTATTAATTTAGAGACTTTTAACATCATACTATGCGAGAGAGAAAATTCTTAGACTTTTTTGAAACTGGGCCTTTCCAAAATATTTTATGAAAATCACCAACATATTTCTCATATATTAATGTTACTTATTTGTTTGTTTAGTGGCATATCAACTCCTTATGAGTCATTTAATGCTGAAATTTAATTTTCTTAGGAGCATTAGTAATTTCTTTTACAAAAATGTATTGTTGGTAATTTTTCTTCTTTTTAATATATAAATTCTTTTATACTTTCAGAGTGTTTCAACCCTAGTTTGGGGATCAACCATTTGCCTATAGCTAGGACCCTAGCTAATACTACCAGGGCAGGCCTGGGAACAACAGCAATTAAGAGTTGGTTCCACACTCCTCGAAACCTCTTGATCAGAGGCCTTGCTGCCAAATGTAGTTTATCATCATACCCAGAATGCTGATATATTGATGATATTGATTAATGTATCACCACAAAACTACTTTACCTAACCTCAGAGATAAACTAAATAAAGTTGGACATATGATAGAAGTCACTTATGAAACAAAAATTAACAATATTTTACTTTTCTTAAATATGTTAGACCATAATGACAATAGCCTAAAACTAAGTGTTCATTACTAGTCAACTAATAAAAATTAACACAAATTACTATTTGCACCATAACAAAATAAAATCCGAAATAACCATTGAATTCTATTTAACAATACTCAGAATTTATAGCCTTCAATATTTATATAAATAGAAGAAATATATTGAGAATACTTTTAAGCTCCTCCAATACCCTGATTATTTCATATTCAACACAAAACAAAAGGCTCATAAAATATTTAAAAATAGATGAGTGGACCATTCTGACAAAACCAACAAATCAAAATATAGTTTTATCCACCAACTCTATCACAATTAAAGTCTTTAAGAAGATTTTAAAATGATTTAAAATGCTATATGAATGGATGTGCATTGTGGATATTAGCTTCAAACGAAAAAGTTTAGAGACAAGTTCAAGTTAGAGTTCCAGTTGAATTCATTGTATTCACTTACATGCAAATACCCTTGGGAAAGGTATTAATCCTTCAGTATCTGTCTATATATCTGAGATGAGGTAGTATTTACACTATTTACATTATTTCAACTTTTGTCCTCATCTTTGTTGTCATTTTTACAACATTTCAGCCATTGTACACTCCTGCCTTCGTCGAGTGCTAGGAATTTCAAACCAAACCCTTTATTACAATCACAGAGGTATATCATTTTTATTCCTTGTGCAAAGTCACTTCTGGTAGTCATGAGTTATCTACCTTTAACCTAAATCTCTAAGTTATTTGTTTACCACTGCTGTAGCCTGGTATTGAACTTACAATTCTTTGGGTCAAGTCACTGGAACTAACCAATGTCTATATCTACTGGGCCTTTTGTTCTTGAGGACACAAGGAATGAGAATGATATACTCTAGTGATCCTCATAAAGAGTTTGGTTCAAAATTCCTAGTACCTGAAGAAGGCCAGTTCATACAATGGTTGAAACATTGTAAAAATTACAACAAAAATGAGGACAAAAATGGTATTAATTTTCCATCTCTTCCTTCCAACTATCAGTCAAATAACAGCACAGATTGGGTTCTATAGCATTGGTTGGCAACCAGTCTACTGAAAATATTTAAGGCAAGAAAATATTCTGCCCAGTCAGTCTTGGCTCTTGAGACATGATCACCCGAGTGTGTATCACATATGGCACTTAACTGACTGACATGAATTAAAAAAAAAAAAAGCAATTTACTAAAATGAAAATGTATAGAAAATGCATTATTCACTACATCATCCAAACTGTGTTCAGGTTTATACAACATATCACTTTTTTTGGCAGAATATAGGATATTTAACAACAAAAATGATTAAAACAAACAAAAATAAACTAAATGAAATCGGATAGACTATATACCCAAACATATATTTTAAAAATTTAACTGAAAATTTCAGCATCCTCTCTCCTTCATGCAAAGGTGTAATCACATCAGTGTGAACATCTTTGTAGTTTGATGTAGTCCTGAAGGAGGAAATGCATCACGTGAAAAATCTTTTTTTCCACTTTGTCATAGATTTTCATGAAATTGGTCTTGATATAGAAAATATGATTGGTGAGAGAGATATTTGCACAATTAGTAAGTTTTGTGAGTTCATACTTTTCCCACTGGTATCTGCACAAAATGATTTATAGACAGTAACCAAAATTGAGATTGTGTTGTTACTATAGACAGGCTGAACAAAGTCTGAGAAAACAAATATTAGAAAAATAATCACCATGGTATTCAGATTCTTAAGAAAATGAGTATCTCAAATTTTAAGAAAACAAAATCTCAGGCTAACTTTTTTTTAATTATCTTAGGCTATTAAAAAAAAAAAAAACAATTACTTCAGGTAAAAGAAAAAAAAATGTCTCAAATTTCTTGGAGTGGGGAAGAAAACAACAATCATGACCAATAAATTTATTGGATTCAACTGGGAAAAACAAATACACACTACCAACTCCTTACATTTTATACAGTACAATCTAATATGATTAACTCAAGTAAATATATATGCAGATGTAATTAACCAACAAAATAAATAAAAGTCATCTACTCAAATATTGGCATCCCTAAAAATAATGTCAGAAAAAAAAAATTAAAAAATGACTCTTTACAAATATATATTTGTGTGTTCCCAAGATACAGCTTAAACAATACATAATACCCCAACCAATTTAGAAACAAATTGTACCTTGAACTCCTGCCTAATGCAATGCTAAATTTGATTCAAATTAGATAAGGGGTTCTATAGCTGTCTTTCTGTTTTTACAGCATTTTCAAGAGGAAATTTTGTATTATTACTTGAATGGAAATACTTTTTGTATCATGAACCACTTTTAAAAGGAAACCAACAGGTTTATGGGTGGTCTAGTATATATATATATATATCCAGTTATGGGTTAAATAACATGACAGATTGGGTTCTATAGCCTTGGCTGGCAACCAGTCTACCGCAGAAAGTAATGGCAACCTACTGCGGGATAATCTTCTGCCCAGTCAGTTATGTCTTTTGAGACATGATTGCCCAAAGTGCGTATCATGTATGGCACTTATCTGAGTATATATCTATACATATGTATATAAATATATATAACTGATTTTAAAAGGGAATCAGCAAGTTTATATAAGAAAAATTAAGACAGAAATGTTATTTCGTGGTGAATCGGAAATATAAGCTTATTTCAAGCCAACCATCATCAGCTTCCCTCTTTATTTTACAAAGGATTTTACACGAATAAGATTCACAAAGACCTAAAAAAATGAATAGAAATAACAGCCACTCCCTTAAAAAGAAAATTTAAGAAAAAATACATCAGTTCAGCGAACACATACATATAATCAAATGACATGCGCAAAAGTTCGAAGATACATTTGTCTAACAGTTAGGTTGCAGACCCATAGATTTGAAACGTAAAGAAAGTGGATTAGGTGAGAGAGAGAGAAAAAAGAGAGAGAGGGAGAGCGTTAAAAAGCGAGAGAGCGTTAAAAAGAGAGAGAGGGAGAGCGTTAAAAAGAGAGAGAGGGAGAGCGTTAAAAAGAGAGAGAGGGAGAGCGTTAAAAAGAGAGAGAGGGAGGGAGCGTTAAAAAGAGAGAGAGGGCGTTAAAAAGAGAGAGAGGGAGAGCGAAAAAGAGAGAGAGGGAGAGTGTTAAAAAGAAAGGGTAAATATCTTGAAGCATAAATGAAAAGGGAAAAAGAAAAGGAAATAAAAAAGGAACAGAGGAATAAATTTAAAATAGAAAGAAAAGATGATAGAATAAATTTAAAATAGGAATAAATAATAAAAAAGTAAATAATAAAAATATAAATTTAAAATAGGAATAAATAATAAAAGATGATGGAATAAATTTAAAATAGAAAGAAAAGATGATAGGAAAAAATGAGAAAATAAAAAATAAAATAAAATTTGTTTCAGTTAAATCCTTATTGAATGGCCCACATTGGTACCCTTGTGCCAGACTCAGCTGAGCTTGGTAAATTTCAACAATATAATCAAACATTACTTTTGATTAAAAACGGTCACAGAAAAAACATCTCAGCTTTCACTGATTATAATAATAAAATATGCAAAAACACAAATAGCAATAATTGTTAATTTTTCCTTTCAGATTATGTTGATAAGGGACCACATAGAATCAACAGGAATAGAAATCTTTTTAATTTCCTTTTTACAATTATCATATGTTTTATTAGTGAATAGAAACTTTATTCAACATCAACTTTGTGGAAACACTAATCCTGCAGATACTCCTTATCAACATATTGTATTAGAATTTAAAAAGAAAGAACTTTTGGAGCCGAGGTTTGACCTTCTGCAAACTGTTCAAGCTTGTAAACCTTGTAAATTAAGGTTTTCAAAACAAATAAAATAAAGACTTAGCATTTAGCCCACATCTCTCTTAAAACTAAAGTTTCTAAAATCAATCTGTAAAATTAAGTTATCATTATTTACAGTATTTCAGGCAGAGGTATTGAATTCAGTTGCGTTTGTCTGTCTGCGGTCAAGATATCTCAAAAACCACCTGACCAATAATTGGTTGAAGTGGAAGCTTCTTGTTGAGAAAACCACTACGCATGGGTTTTAAGACAAGATGGTTAACAAGAAGACTGTTGAAAATACAGTGTTCCAAAGGATGAATTGTCTAAATTACACAGAAATGAAAACAACACTGATATCCCATTTTAACAGATATATTTGCCAAAATTACATAAAAATATCTTGAAATACTAAAGTTCAAATTTATTCAATAAAAATCATCATTGGCTTCAACCATGGCCTCCAGACAACTTCAGAATTTCCTGCAACTTCTCCAGACAGTCACCTTTTTTAAGTTGGTGAATGCTGCCATAATCCATACCTTTAGTTCATCTTTGGTGTCATGAAGAGTTTTGTTAGTCTCTCACTCAACTGCCCCCCACACATAATCCAGGGAATTGAAGTCTGGGGTGTTAGGTAGCCAGATATAAGGGCTTCCCCTGCTTGTGTGGCATGGTGCAGGGTCCTGCTGCCAGTTATAGGATCTTCCAGCAGCCACTCTCTTGACTCAAAGCAACAATTCCTCCTCTTGATATAGGCCTCTGTATTGAGTCTGAGGCCTTGTGTAAAGATGAATGGCAGCATAACATTTCCCATCACTAGTGATCACTTCAAAAACATTTTTAATTTCTATTAGACGCATGCAACTCTTTCCAAATCCTCCATATTGTCCTCAGATTGACACCAAAACAATCTGAGATGTTTCTATTTGTGCCGGAAACAGTACAGCATGCCATTTCCAAATTTCTGACTGTTGTGGAGGAATACACGGCTTCTGCTCCAATGAACTTAATCACTGCTGCCCTCTAGATACGAATTTGCACGAGAAACTAGATTAGCAACTAGATCCCACCATTTTACAATGAAACCGATAAGATGCAACTGCAACTTCTACTCCAACAGTTTCTTTTCTCGCACTTCCCGACTGTGGAATTCCCTTCCACATGACTGCTTCCCCGACGGCTACAATCTCCAGGAGTTTAAATGTAAGGTCAATAGATACCTCCTAACACACTAACTCGCTCCCATTCTTTCAAACACTCTTCCCATCTGCCCATCCCTCATCCTCGGTATCCTTACTCATCTATCACCTTCCTTCTGATATTTCCTACACCTAACCACTCCTCCTCTTTACCTTCCCTTATGTAGCCCCATGCGCAATAGTGGCAACGGAATGCCTTGCTTGGGGTGAAATGATTAAAAAAATAAATATTCTGTCTTACCCAGGAATGGCTATGGCCTGGGTTATAAAAGACCAGGACTAGAACGAACTACAGAGTGATCGAGAGTGTTCGTCATTAAATGAGAGTGTTCGTGATTATACGAGAGTCTTCGTCATTACACGAGAGTGATCGAGAGTCTTCGTTATTATACGAGAGTCATTGACTTTAGTCGAGAGCCATTGGCCTTAGACGAGAGTTAGACATCACTAGACGGAAACCTTCTTCTCAAGACGGACGCATACATTCTATGCAGAGACATTGCCTTCTTAAATGTTAATCTTGTTAACTGTTTGTTCATTGGTGTACTTGTATTTGGTTTATTGTACTGAGGTATAATAAATCTATTTATATATCCTCAGTGTTAAGAGTTATTTCTTGCACTATTCTTTCTGTTTATCCCCTCTCGGGATATAACACTGACAGTGCATTGTAACATGGTGCTCTTTTTTTTCACAGATAGTGACCATCTAACCCTACTACACAATACAGTCAACAAAATCAAAAACAAACATTCATGTGCAAAATCAGAAATGGCGACACTTTACCCATCGCACCTTGGATAAATTGTAAACAATCAATATTTCTTTGTGATTCATATTATAGTCACTGTAGCTATGTACTCACTGAAACATATTATGAAAATTTTAGCATCTGTTTATTTCAGAGCTTTCAAAATGGGTCTGTCGAGACATTTTACTATAATTAATTCCCCATTCTTTCTTAAATTCTTAACTAAGTTTTTCATGACATTATATATATATATATATATATATATATAGGTTCCACAAACAAAATTTGATTAATCTGTTGCCAGACATTTTTTTTAAGCTCTATCTTTTGGCCAAAGTCAGTGTCTATTAAATTTAAATACATTTATAGATCTAGGTCTTGAAAATATATGTAAAAAAAATTCCTTTTATCAACTATGCCAAGTTTTTCTTTTATACCTATAAAGACAGCTACTTAAACGCACATTCTTCATTCTCTTTAAGAAGCAAGTAATTCATTCCCACCCATCTTTTTAAATATGAGCCAATAGAAAACAACAGTTTACTCAAATGTTCTTAACCCAACTCACATCCTGAATCTCACCACATGTCAGAATTTTCTTTTTAAATACCTTCTTGACCAAACCAGAATCTACTACGTACCCATATATATATATGATTTTACTATTTGCTGTCTCTGACATAATCATTAGAGTGAGTGTATTCTACCTATGATATCACAGGTTACATAAACAGTCAATTTATCAAACGCTCTGTTAACTATGCTATTTTTCTAAGGTTTTAAGAAAGGCATTAAAATATTTTCAGACAAGCGACATTTCACGACTAAAGCCTTTAGTTACAAATCTAAGTTCATACACTAAGACAAGGCTCCGGCCAAGACTTTACACAAATTGCAATGAACATAAAATCAAAGAACAGCAAAGTAATTTAAAGCAGAGGCTGACCATGAATGTCCATAACATCTTCCAGACAGCTGCATCTCATTTTAATTACTGTAATCCTTTGGCATAAAGAATGTATTCCCAGAATGCACTCAGACCAGAATAGCAAATTCTCCTTAAGTTTGAAAACCAGTAACCATTTTCTTTTAGTGTTGTCATGATGGCTTTTCCATCAATTAATCTCAATTGATGGACAAAAAGCTGCCCACAGATGTTAAACAAATCTAGAAATGAGGATTTCAACTTTATAGCCAGTAATGTTGAACAGGCTTTGTCTGCAAAATATTTCTGACAAAATCAAAAAATACCATGTCCCTTCAGGAAGTATTTTATAATTTTCTAGAACTTTGTTTATTACTAGATATTTTGGTTTAATTCTTTTTTTTTTTCCTAAATGCTGTGAAAGAAGCAATCATTATGCAAGATGTGGAGGTAATGCAACAGATATTGGTATGGAAGGTGTGATCAGAGAGCTGATTTCAAATTCCAACCTTTATCTATTATCTTCATTTTTGTACTAATGACTTAGAATAGACATGAATCCCAGCTATGGATTAAATAGCAATGTAGACTTGGGTCTCTAGCAAGCAGTCTAAGAGAGAAAAAATTCTGTATTTTTAATTGAAGAGAAGGCAACAGGAAACCTGTCCATTATCTTTCCCAAGAAACCGTGGCAATTCACAGATAATAAACGAAATCTGTTGAAAGCCATGATCGCATACATAAAATGAAAAGGAAAACTGAATTCCAAACCATGGAGAAAGCATTGAGAAACTGCTCTATCCTTCCCAAAAATGCATGACAAATTCACAGATAATGAAGAAAATCTATACAAAGTTGTAATTGCTTACAACCTGAAGAGACATGACATTTTTTAATCATCTTTCTCTTCCCATTTATTATGAGAAAAAAAAATGATAGAATATTGAAATAGTAACAGTTTATATAACCTTATAACAATATATCATGATCACAAGCCCTGTAACTTCTGAGGATCATAGGGACACCCTATGTACTGCAGCCATAGCAGCAGTGTTGTGTCTTGGGCAAGATGGCCTGGTGGAGCCCAATTTTCTCCAGACTGGTTTGAATTTAAAGTTTTTTGCCTCTTTATAGTCTTGTTAACCAAGACTTAGAGTCCTAGTCTGTTATTTAACACAAAGCTGGGGAGCAGAAACTATTCATACCTTTCCTAAGGGTATTTGCATGTAAGTTTATGCAAGTGGAATTCAAACTCAGCTCAGTTACTGCCCATTACACCACTCACACATCATTACCTATATATTCCAGATCAAAATGCACTCAGGGATCATTTCATTCCACAATAAAATGTTCTGTTTTGCAATATATTAATCATTTAAAAGTATTGTTTTTAAATATATAAGAAAATCCTACTTCAATTTCTTGAGATGCTTATCATTTTACATCTGAACAAATGTCTTTATCTTCATTGCTTTTGTTACAATAGTATCCTAAATAAAAAAAAAAAACACTAATAAATAAAGGGTTCTATAGTCAGTTTCTTCTGGCTTGTAATAAATTTCCTTCAACCAACAGAATAGCATAAGTCAAACAATCCAACAACATATTTCCTGTTTGTTACCCTAGCCTCACTTCTCCATCACTTCTTTAAGCACTTTTTATAGATTGAGATAAAATTAAAATTTGTACATATTGTAAGACATTCTTGAACATCAAACTCAGAGATGTCTTTTTTAAATATATGACTTGTAAAGCCACCATTTTTTTTCTTGGGAATATTTTACATGCAAAACACATTCAAATCTGTTTTTGTCCCAGAGATAAGCCATTTTCTCTAGTGTTGCAGGTTCAATTTAAAATCTCCTGCAGGTTACCTACATTGGGAAACATCTAAAAACACCTGAAGGATTCAACTGCTAAAATGTTATCAGATGAGAACATATAAATAATTGATGAATCCTACCCATGATATCACATATTACATTAAGAGATAATTATAACAAGATATTTTTATCAGCATATTTCATCAGATTGTTTTTCTCAAAGAAAATTTTCTAATTTTGCTGGAACAATTTCTTGAGAATATAAATGTACATTGTCAAAGAGGATTCCAATAAAATCAACTATATTTCATGTAAACAGATACTATTATGACTATTTTCAATATAAAAGGTATAAAATCATTCCTTTTTAGATAAACTCAATAATTCTAAATGTTGAAAGCATACTTGTTCAAGTTTAATTATTACAGAAGGCCAGCAATATATGGGGTGGGGACAAAATAATGGAAATACCTAATCGCATAATTTCGAAAACTGGATTAAACTGTCAAAAGTTTGTCTATTTTTATGTTTGCTGATTTAATATTAGTAATACTTTATTTTGTGACTAAAAATGTTTTTTTTAGATATTATTTGAATAAGTTTATTAAAATCAATAGTCATCAAGACTTCTCGTTGAAACTGATATTAAACAGTCATTCTAATGTAGTCATTCTCCAGAATTGAAACTCAGCTCCCTGATTTCCAATTCTAAACCATTATATATCACACCACCTGCACATCCAAGCTTGCAGCATCCGTAATTCTCAAGTGGTTACTCATCTTGCTACTAACCAGATGATGCTGCACAGGCAAGAAAGATTATGCTGAAAAATATTTGTAATGTAAAAATCACTGCATTTTCTCCTCATATTATTTAGGTTAATTTATTTTATCGTATATAAACCATTGGTGGGTTAGTTAATGTTTTTATGGGGCACCCAGTGAAGATCAAACTCAACTACTCAGACTAGCCTTGTTAACCATTACTTGATGTTAAAGTGTCTACTTAGGTTGATTGATTTTACGTTAACACTTTTAGGGTTGTCATCAAATTTTGTATTGAGGCACCCAGTGAGTAGTAGTAATAGTACTTGGTAGTAATAGTTAATCAGACTAGCCTCATTAACCATTTCCTCCACTCCAAGATGGACATCTAGGTTTTGATTGAAGTACCTACATATTCATGACCATCACCAACCATGCAGAGTATATGATACTAAGAGTGCATAGCACACTAACCAAAATGGTGCTATGAAAACAACAAAAGACGAGGATATTAGTCTCCAGTAATTAGTGGCAATGATGCTAGTGGCCATAAATAGAGACACTTAAAATGACTAATTCTTACCATTTTGGGAAGTAGTCCAACGTAATGTAATGACTGAACACTCAAATGTCATGACCAATGTTAATTAAAACTAAGTGAAATAGCCACAGAAGGACACTCATTATTGTTAATTACATCATATCTTACAAGAATACAGATATTCAATGGACAAAGACACACTGTGGCCTAATTATGCATACATCTCAAATTTTTTTTGTGTGTGTGTGAATGTGTATACACACACAAAAACTTTTTATATATATGGTGTATATCATACATTTGGTTTGTGTGTATGTTGGCTACTCATTTTTTTTTTCCAAGTACACCCATCTGCTAAGGTGGCTAGCCAATCCCTGTTGCAGGCACCTTCTCAGTCACATTCTGTAGTTTGTACTAAATCTATGCTGAATAGAGTTTAATTACTGTTTCTGAGAAGAAAATGATAATCTCTCAGGATCAACAGTTTAAACAATGCCAGTACACTCAAACCTTGTGACTGTATTAGCACAGCTATTGATGGCTTCCAAAGAGATCCTAATTTCACTCAAAAACCTTGGTCAACCCATGGTATGATTTTCAATCATTTTCTAAATGTGCTGCATCCTGGGATCATCACTTCAGATCAATTACAAAAAGTCCTGATATGCTGACTATGATGAGATTCAAACCTTGGTCTTGTGGTCAGAAATTAAATGTCCTAACCACTTGGTGACATGCCCACATGTCAATTTGGGTAGGTATAGAGCCTCTCTGTACTGTGATGCTCTTAGATGAGCAGTAAAACACACCAGGTAAAATTGTGGTTTCAAAGACAAGTACCCATAATAACAACATCTGAAGTAATAAAAACGTCAGACTAAAAACTGATCCATTAATTGCTTTGTTTACTTTATAGGTTTGAGAAAAATATCTTCATGAAGAGGTATGCTTTCCTTAAAAGGAGAAAATAGAGCCTTGCAGTATTATGATGCTCTTCATAGTCAAACAGGGAAGCAAACTTGATCAAATGGTAGTTTCTGTTACAAAGAGGGATGCAAATTCATTTACTGCTGAAAAGCATATTTTCTTCATCGTTATTTCTTGAATATACAAGTCAATACACTGTTTAAAGTAAAAATGAAAATGTGATATCTATTTCAAATACAAGTATCCACTATAATAACATTTAGAAATATATACTATTTACATTGTTTGGACTATTGTCCTCATTTTACTAAAGTGTTTATGATGTTTCAGCTGTTGTACACTTTGGCCTTCATCACGTGCTAGGAATTTCAAACTATATCTTTTATCATGGAGTTATATCATTCTCATTTGATGTGTGATGCCACTTCTGGTGGCCATGTAGTTATATCCCCTGAACTTAACTTTCTAAGTTATTTGTTCACTACTACTGTAGCCTGGTATTGAACTCACAACTCATTGGGTCAAGTCACTGGAACCAACCAATGTCTATATCCACCCCCGCCATGTGTCCTTGATGTTGGTTGATTCCAGTGACTCGACCCAAACAGTTTTGAGTCCAAAACCATGCTACAGCTGTGGTGAACAATTAACTTAGAGAGTTAAGTTAAAGAGATAGCTACATGGCTACCAGAAGTAGCTTTACACAAGGAATGAGAATGACACACCCCAGTAACCATACTAAAGGGTTCAGTTCAAATTTTCTAGCACTGGTGAAGGCTAAAGCATACAATGACCAGCCAAAACATTGTAAAGATGGCAGTAAAGATAAGGATATTACTCTAAACAATGTAAATAGTGTAAATACTACCTCATCTCAGAAGTATATATATATATATATATATATATATATATATATATATATATGCATAATTAGGTTGTATAAGCAAGTGGTTCAGAAGAGGTTTGGTTTTTGGGGCTTTTTTTTTTTAAATGAAGTTTAATTAGTACAAGGTGCAAGAGCCATTTTAGGTATAATTCACAGAGTAAGAGACACAGTTTGTGGGGAAGATAATGGTTAACCCTAGACTTAAACAAATTAAGAGTGATCAGGAATGGGAGTTGGTTCCACAAAGCAGTGGCCCATGAGCAGAAGCAGCTTGAGTGGAAGTTACATCTCACCAACAGAATATGAAAGGGATGAGGGTGGTTTGCTACAATATGTGTTGTATGACAGGTCATTGCTGTGAAGGTTGGAACTGGTGAAACACAGCAAGGTAGTTCACCTGAGCACTTTCCATGGAAATAGTGATAGAGCAGTGAGAGGCTTGCAATGATTCATCTATGGGAATAGGGTTGTAGGCAAGAATTCATCACCCACAAGGACGCAGACATACATTTTGGATTCTATTGAGACTGAAAAGTTAAGCATAGGATTGGGAAAATTTGATCAGTCTTCACAAATGTGGTACAGACTTTTGCTACAAACCTTTATAAGCAGTACTCTACTGCACAATCAGTAGTTAAGCTAAAAAGCCATATACTCAAGTTTACAAATGTATTTTTTTTCTTTTAAGAATTGTTTTAATGGATGGGTGATTTCTACTTCCATCTGGAATGAAAGACTCAAAAGATTATAGAATTTGCATCAATTTTTGCTTTAGCCTCAAACTGCGGCAGAAAACCATTAACCTCAAACTGCTTCAAGTAACATTTGATTTGGTGACGATTCAGTAAGCTAAACATTTTCAGTACAAATGGTCCAAGGGCAGACTAATGTCAAGAAGCATGACACACCAAAACACCATCAAGGTATGTAAAATCTTGTTGGTTATCTTTTCTGTCCCTTCAGAATGTTGGTAATTATGGCTCTCCACAATTTTCTGTCCTTTGTAGTACTTACCAAAGTTTTATCTTTTTCTTATCTCCACTAAAACTTATTACACCATCCATTTACTCAAGTTTGCTAAGCCGGTTATACATTGTTTTCCTCTGTTCCTCTTGCCTTCAATCTATCAATGTGAGTATCAAATTTTCCAAGCCCTCTTTCACTCACACTAATGCCTTTAGGGAAGAATATAAATCTATTTTCTCCTACTTTGAGTTAAACAGCAGGGCAGAGGGAGCTCTCTTGTCTTGGATGTCAGCCAGTCTAGGATAAGAAAAACTCTGTATTCAAACCCAAAGAGTGTTGCTTAGAAGCTTCATAGTACCTGCGTATTGTTTTCTGTTGTCAATTCATGCAAAACATGCAGATCTACACAAGCCTTCATCCATGTTTGAATCTAACCATAGTTGATTTGTCAGAAAGGTAACTCTTGACACTATCAGTCTCAGGAAGTAATTTTTGTTAGTGAAATTGGATAAAGAGAGCTGTTCAGAAGACATTGATGACTGTGCTAGCACAAACTCATAAGTCATTGTGACTGAGAGTTTGAGTGTACTGATCTTGTTCAAACTGCAAAGTATGTGTGTCTAAGCAGGTGTCTGTGACAGGGAATGGTTAGTTGTCCTGGAAGCAGGAGTCATATATATATATATATATATATATATATATATATATATACTTAATTACAATAAAGCAGCACTAATTATTATAGACTAATGCCCGAAAAACCAATGCTAACCTATCAGTAACTTAAATCGTCAATAACCCAACGAGAACTACCTTGTAAGTTAAATAAAGGGGAAGAAAAAAAAAGAAACAAACCAAGCACAAGAACAATGCGTCAAGTGCTTGTTTGAAAGAAAAACACCCCAAGACGAAACCTTAACAGTAAAGTGCTTTATACGAAAGTAGAGCAAAAAATACAATACACTAAATCTAAAAATGAGCCAACACGATCCATTGTGTGAAACCGAAGTCAGTGTTGGCTCATTTTTAGATTTAGTGTATTGTGTGTGTGTGTGTATGTGTATATATATATATATATATATACACACACACACAAGAATTGCTCCCTTTCTTTAATGCATGCTTTAATTCATGACCACTGACCAGCTCTTCAACCATCACTCCATTTTTCAATTCCCAAAACATGTTTTAAGTTTTAAATGATAAAATTTGCCTATTGCCAAAAGTATTTATGAAGTTAATAAAAATCTAAAACTCCAAACACATTTTTAAAAGACAAAACCTCATTAATGCATACAAAGTTAAATTTCTATACCTAAAAATACAGCTATAATATTTTTTTCTTTCTCCTTTCACCAGAATTTGCTCTTGTATGTAAATATTCATTCAAATCTTTGATGTGTAAGCATTAAATTAGTAAAAAAGTAATTGTCATTTTTATTTTTACATTTGAGGCTTCTGGAGTAAACCATTATTTAACTACACTCTTGCGATTGCCATTTCAAAGTGTGAATTTTATTATTGATTTATGCTAATGGTTTTATTTTCTGTTTGTCTTTTTATTCAAGTAAATATTAAATTAGTGTGACTTTATTGTTCAAGTCTGAAATGACTTCAAGCAGCAGAAACTGCCCGAAGTCACTTCGGGCAATGAAATCTGTCTGAAATGACTTCAAGCAGTGGAAACTGCTCACAATATCAACCAAGCATTTGACAAAGGTACCATTTCTGAACATACAGCTCAACAATGGTTACAATTTTTTTCTAACAGAGTAAAAAGCATTGAAATTGAGTAGAGTTACATATGTTCTTTCTACAATTCAAGGCCATTATTGAAGAGAACCCATGCCAAATAACTTGTTGCAAAAGGACTAAATATTGACCATTTAACAGTTATTATTTTTCACCAAATAAAAAAAGTCACTCAACTAATGAATACTGTATGAATTGAGCAGCAACAAGAAAAAAAAATTAATTATTTAGTTTGTTATGATTTATAAAATGGCGAGTGTTCTAAAAATAGAAAAAAATAGACACACTGATGCCAAGAATTCAAAATTGGGCGGCAAAATAAGGAACCGTTTCTTTTGGTAGGAGTAGGAGTAAGAGTAAGAAGTAGGAGTTAAGGACAGTAGTTTTGTGTAGGAGATTTGAAAAGAGGAAGACGCTAGGGTTGACCACTAGAGTCCAGAAGGGATAGGCTTGTTTACTACTAGTATCCCACAGTGAAGAGAATTTAGCTAGTCTGCTCCTGTATCCACACACCAATTTAAAGGTTGTAACTTGATGTAAAAATCAAGTTTTATACCAAAAAATAAACATCATTAATTCAAGTTTGTGTTATCTTCTAATTATACCAAAACAAAGCAACACAAGTTAAATAATGCAAGAAAAGGGCAGAACAAAGTGGTTGAATTCAAGATCACATTGTTATATGCAATAAAAATGGATTCTAGACATCTAGTGATATTCCACACAGCGTGTAGACAAAAATAAAACACCAAAACAACCCCCATAACCAAATCTGTTACAAGATTATGGTCAGAGTTTGGTGATTAGCAAGTTTGATCATCCACCATTTCTTTCATTCAAACAAAAACCAACAGTGCTTAGATACACCATCAGAATATTCATTAAAATACAGGCCATAGGCAATTAGGGCTCTCCATGAACTCTTAACTCATCGTAACCCTTAGCAACATTTGTTTTTTTGCCAAGATTCATCTACCATCTAATTCATTCAGTTAATTGGGAAGTTGGCAGTCAGGTGTTCTACCATCCATTCAAAGAAGCTCATCAGGTAGGTAAGCCTACTGCTTTCCTCTGTCCCTTTTAATATGTCCTGTGAGTGTCCAATTCTCCAAGCCCTTCCTCAGCAAACCCAGCAAGAAGCTCTGTCAAAAATCAACTAAATACACCAAAATACTCAAAAACTGCAATGTTTATACCTAACATTCTTTTATGCACAGTGTCCCTTCATGACATGGATGATCATGGCTCTCCACAACTTCCTAACCCATTGTAGATCTTAGCAACATCTGTCCCTTTGCCAAGCCTCTTGCCATCCCCACTTGTCCAATCATCCATTCACACAAGCTCATCAGGTGGGTGGCCTACTGCCTTACCATATCTCTTTTGCTTTCAATATATCCTGTGAGTGTCAAATTCTCCAAGTCTTCCTCCCTCATTATGTATCACAGAAATTTCATCTGTCTTTCTAACTCAGAGTATAAGTGTCCTTTTTATTTTAAATATCCTTAGGACTTCTTCATTGCTTATGCACTCTGTCCATGGTATTCTCTCCATCTTACTGTAGAACCACATTTGTATGATTCCAGTATTCTCTTCATCTGTCAAAATATTTTCCAGGATTCATTGCAATAGAAGAGAATTGGTACTAACAGAATCTTTCGATTTCTCACTGCTTTGCTATGTGCAACATTAGTCAGTTGGAAAAGACCAGTACTTCTTCACATCAACACCTGATTGCCAATTTCACAACTGAATGAATTGGACTATGAAAAACTAACACCCTACTAACCCACTCAACCTCTCTCCAGCTGTCTACCACTTTTTAAGGCCTCTCAAAAATTTCCTGCAAGTGATGGTTTTAAACAACCAAAGTAGCATTCAAAAACACCTTCATAGAATTTATTGGTTCCAGGACTCTGAAATTCTACGCTACCAGAATAAATAAACTTGTTTATCATTGGCAACAATGTATAGATTCAAATGTTTCTTATTTCAAGTAGTAATTTTTTTTTTTGTATATATATTATAAGCAAAGATATCCAACTTTAAAGTTGATAGTGAAAAACCAATTATTCTATCTGACTACAGGCTCCATGAACAGCATGCAGATGTGTTTTACAAAATTTAAATCAAGATTTGGCCCATTTTTAAACTGAAATAAAGGTTTTATAAAAGCTGTGTCCAGAAAGACTTGTCAACTCTGAAGTTTACAGAATAGGCAGATGCATTTTAAAAGCAATCCAAATATTCAAAGTTGATCGAGTGGTTATGGGTGCAAACCAGACTAATTACAACAAGTAGCATTATTACATTTTTATGTCTTGCATCTTTCTGCAAAAAACCTTTTAAATTCTGTGATTTTTGAGAGAAGATTGTAAGATGATGCCATCAATGACAATCGACTTGCTTTTTTATCCTTTTTATTTTTTTAATAAAAATGATTATCAGATTTTAAAATAAATTTTCTTGTTTGTTGTTCTTTCGAGTTATGTTTCAGTCATCAAGTTCCCATTTATCCAATAATCCAAACATAAAATACGCAGTAACAAATGAGACAAATATTGCTTTTAATACTTTACTAATAAGATGACTTGTAAAGTAACCACAGTTTTTAAACACAGATTATTCTGGATAACTTTAAATTTGGAACCAAAAAAAAAATAGTAACCTATGAAAGTTGTGCTGGAGAGTTGATAAATTTATAAACAAAATAAATTAATCAATGAAGAAAGAAAAAAAATGCTAATTTTGTTTTATAGCATAGCAACCATTTCTTAGTTAATTAATGCCAAATTCTGTGAGGTCTAGTTTGTCTCAGAGACAAAAAAAATAAAATAAGTAGGCAAGGTCCAGTTCGTACTAGAAACACAAGAAAGAAAAAAAAAAACATACGGTTTGTACTAGACAGAAGTGACGGGAGGTAAACACAAGCCAGGTTTGAACCAGAAACAAATATAAAGTAGGTAATCTGATTTGTATCACACACAAAAAAAATGTTAGGCACATGTCTAGTTTGTTTTTGAGACAAAAAAGTTAGACAGACATTTGGTTTCAACATAGACTAAAGAGGTAGATAGAAAACAGGTGGCCCCTTCTGGGAGTGGAGTTACCTCTAAGCCCTCAGATATAGTTAGCATATTCTTGGCCCTAACCCACAAAGCAATAGGAATATTTATTTGTAATCAATTTAAGAAAGAAGATTACCAAGAGATTCTCTTAATAAACAAGACCTGTTTATTTTTAAATCTTTATAGGATAGGGCAACAAATGACCAAATTTCATCTGAATTCATCAGAGAGGATATTGTTTCAATTAACCCTTGAGTAATTAATTTACATTTCACATTTTAGGAACTATACACTCGCAGTGACATGCAGAAGTGTATGTGGAGGGGGTGACAGCTCCAGACCGCCATATCAAGAAAGCATCCAATCAAACAACAAGACAAGAATTTAGTTTGCATTTAATTTAAATGAAGTGTTTATTACATGCTTCATCTTTTTACCTATTTAAAATGTCATCCTCTCTCACATTTCTCAGTACTAGTCCCCCACCACTTGAGTCTTAGGGGCACCCTATCAAGGGGTTGGGCCTAGCATCACCAAACCTCTGCACGTTACTGTACACTCCCTATCTCTACAGATGTTTATCACATTCAGTAACCTTCCAAAAAGGTTGATGAAACCCTTCTGATACACCAATCATCCTCCCTTGGGCATTTCAGGCCCCATATTGATCAGTTCTTCCTTATGATACTACTCTCTGCCATATGTTCAACACTGTCTCTCAACTCATAACTTCTACGAGAGCAGATGAGCTGCTTACTACCAGCTTTATCCGGGAGACTATATTCTATATAATACTCGGACGCTAAAATTATGGTTATGAAAATCCAGCACCCTCCTTCCCGATTTGTGGCTTCCATATAATACACATATCTACACTTGATCTACTGGTTGGATGATTTGCAACTGATGAAGACAAAGAAGGAATCTGGTCAGACAAAAATCAATATATGACAGACAGTAATTCATTAAGAGATTTATAGTCTTCAGCTATAGGACACAAACAGGTCCTATCTTTTTTTCTTCCGTCTTTTCTATCTTACAAGGTGACATCTATATGATCAGTCTGTTAAAACCTCAAAAGCATGCATCAGTGAAATTCAAGCAGACAAAACATCATTCTTCTTGCTCTCTTTATGTTAGATACCCTTTGTTAAAAGTTGCTTTGAAAAAAGACAATTACATTCAACTGATAACCATTTTCAGGTTGCAATACTGTGATACTCAAATTACAGATTTTTTTATTTTTCTCACTTTGAAAGATCTTTAGGCTTACCATCATATCATATTAAAACACTAGTTCTCATCTGATCACTCAAGTTCAGCAATGTTGAGCCTGGACAGTACCTAGATGGGTGACCACCTGGGAATACCAGGTGCTGTAAACTTGGTGGTGTAATAGATGACAGCTTGGAATGAGAAAAATTCAGAGAGACAAGTTCAAATTCAAGTCAGGTTAGTTCATATAGAATCATAAACCTTTGGATGACTGTGAATCAAAAAGAGACATGGTCACAATGTGTGTCACATCCTTTCCTACAAACATACATTAAACCAGCAAAGTGATTGTGTGTATATTTATGTCCTGTACAAACATTGAGTACCTCAGTGTCATGTTCTAAGAGTATAACATAAGAATATGTATAATTGTTACTTACTATTCATATATCAGTCTGGCACAAAGCTACACTAGTTAGATACTAAACAGAATTAGACTGAGTACCACTACTTTTTTGATAAAAAACAACATAGCATGATAAAAAAAAAAAAAGGCCCCAAAATTAAGTTCTATTGTCAAAATGTTTATGTTATCATTATAGGAAAAGACTAAATTATTTAATATATTTTTTAATCCTAACACATTCAAAATTTTGGTTAATTTTTTTTTTTCCAGTAGTGGTGTATCAGAGCTGACTATAGGAATTTTAGAACCTTTCTTTCTGATGGTAAAATGCATTAATTTAGAAATTCTTGCAAAAATAAAATAATTGTTGAAATATATTTAAACTTTCAGAACTTATTCACAAATGAATTAATTTATTTATAAAATCATGGTAAAAAAAAAATATATATATATATATCTGTTACCCTTCCCGCCAACTTAATTTCATGAAATTTCTAGAAATTAAATTGTCTGCAAACATTGCTTTATTAGTTAAACACGACTTCTTGAAGAATGTAAATCATTTATTTCTTTTATTTTCAAACAGTGATTTTTTTCTCAAAAGTCTGCCTTGAATAGTAAAAAGCAGCAAATATTACCATTTAAGGTGAGGAGAACAGACACTACACTTTGTTGTTTTTTTTTTCTTTCTTCAAAACTGTATTGTTGGTAATATTTTTCTTTCAAAAATGTATCTTTTTCTATAAAAGTCTATTTTTATACTTTCATTTTGTTTTGACCCTAGTTTGGAGGTTGACTATTTGACCATAGCTGGGACCCTAACAGGTGCTATCACTCCGGGTCAGGGCGGACCTGGGAAACAACAGCAATTTAGAGGTGGTTCCATGCTCCCCACAACCTCCCAATCAGAGGCCTTGCATAAAATGCAGTAAACTATACTCTACCATGACTGATGAGTTGCATGATTCCAGCATTGAATTTGTGTTTTGCTTGATGTAACATTACCCCTTTGTTGGGTGGGTATTATCTTATTAACTTTTATATGGATGTCATGTATGACACCAAACTCATTCAGAAATATCTACACCCATGATTTTGAACATGAGAAACATGCCCCACTGAGGGGTAATCGAAGAATGATTTATTAACAGTGAATTTTTTTCTAGTGAGCCTGTTTGAGTATGAGTTAATGTGTGAGTTAATATATACGTTGCATATACAGTATGCATACATAAAAATATTTGTGTGTATGCATATACATATGTAATTATATATATTAAAAAAACAATATATTTTTGTAAATATTGTAAAATTTTCAAATTAAATGACAGTACTATTGTATCAATGAAGTCTCGAGTTCTTAAGAAAAGTTAAGTTATTGGCCTCCTTTTAGACTTTCTCCATGTAAATAAGAGTTCACATTTTGAATAATCTGAATTAAATGTGGTGGAGAGGAGCATCATGATTTTAAGAGACACTTAAGTGCAGCATAACCAAAAAAAAGTCGGGACCACTGATCTTAACAGTCAGTTTTGTCTGCAGTTGTCATGTGTCTTTGGTGTCTGTCTGGAATCTACACATTCACTTGCAACTCCCTCCCCCACAAAAGAAAAATCTATAACAGCTACCAGAGATTGATTGCCCATCTTCCTTCTTTTCTCATTATCCACAAGGATCATAGGAATTGCAGCATAGTGGTTTGCTTAACAAGAGGCCTCCACTTGATTTGGTCATTGGCCAGCACCTGGGTCTGAGCAAAACTTTCACCTGTCTAGTCAATGATGTCAGACCAGCTCTTTCTTTGGTGTCCCCTTCTTTCTTCTTATACCAGTTCTTATATGATAGTCTTGCAAGGCCTTGCAATCTGGTTACATACCCATACAACTTCAACTTCCTCATGGCAATTAACATGTTCTTATAACCATTTATCTGATGGCTCACCCTTCCCGCACACCTCTTCATTTGTGGAATGTTTTGTATAGTGAATACCAAACAGACCAACTATTGGAATACTGCTGTTAGATTTCATGAATTGCCTGCATACAGAACTGACAGAAGAGTGCATATAACAACCTCATTTTATTTTTTAGGGTGAGCTTCTTTTTTTTCAGATCAGTTTGAACAGTGACATTGTAGCTGTTGCCAATGCAATTCCCACAGACTTCTGGTTTGGATTCATCTTGGCTGATGATTGCACTAAGATATTTGAATTATTTCCCTGTCTCCAGTTGCTAACCATTGGCTGTATTCAGTGCCCTTACTAGTCCTAACAATTATTCCATCATCAGATCCTGTTCCAAACTCATGTTATTAACCTCTTGAGATCAGCAAACCTGTATAACAAGGCCTACAAATATTTCAGGATGCAGATCAAAAAAAAAAAATCCCTTATCTGAACCCTGGACAAGGAATACCAGTTGTTAGCGTTAGCACCTACATCAACGGAGAACTGATAGAAGTCGTTGATGAATTTCCCTACTTTGCATCATCATCTCGAATAATGTCACCTGCAAGAGAGCGCTTGACAATGGGATCAAAGCAGTTCATATTCACACATCATACTCCTACATCACATCTTCATAAAAAAAAACAAAATCATTGTCTTCACAGCCATGGTTCTCTCCACTCTCCTACATGTTGCAAGACCTGGACTTTGTGCTGCCAGAACATCAAATGTCTAAAACAGTTCCAAAAAACTAAACTCCAAAGAATCATCAGTTGGGAGGACCACATCATCAACAATGAGGTCCTCTCTCAGATCTCTCTCCCTAGCATCAAGGCTACCATCCTTCAACAATGCCTCTGCTAGGCAATTCACATCTTCAAAATGCATCTCACTTTACTTCCATGTATCCTCCTGTTTAGAGAACTTATCAACTATGCTGAGACCCAAAATGATGCTTCAAGAATCAGTTGAAAACATCCCTGATACATGCCAAAAATTGCAAATTGGCCTTCCTGACATAGAACCATTTGAAGAGGGGGGAACAGAGACGTGCTGCCAGGATGGCCGGACTCACTATAGTGCATCCACCACCTCTGTGACTCCTGCTCATGTAACTGCCCCCAGAGGTGTGAAAGGGATTAAGGAGAGAGAAGGACGATCCTGATGCAAGTGGGTGCTGATGACAACCATTTGTATTCATGCTCTGACTCCTTCATCTGATAGTTGGCAGTCCACTTTCAGTCACTTTCTCACCAATGTGATATGGCTTCCCACAGTCTTTTCTACAAATATTTTCATGGCAACTGCTGTGATGAGCTTCCCCACCCCTGGTACCCTGACCACATGTGCTACTAGATTGGCATCAAGGTCCCATCCAAATTCCATCACTTGATAGTTAAATCCTGTTACAATTATAATCCTGTTCTGTAGTCTGTATTACATCTACACTGCCTGACAGAGACCAGTTCTTGTGATGAGGAAAGCCACAATGTGTATTGTCATTAAATTGTTTTAACTCTTCAGTTTACAAAGAAATAAGAAACACAAGCATCTAAGATAAGATCTATTTCTTATGCATATAATGACTTGTTTAATGCTGGGATAAACAAGTTTCAGTAAAATTATTTCCTTTAAGTTTCTGGACATTTTATACTTTCAAAATAAAGTTTTATTCTTTAATAAGGCAGAGAATGTGCAGGTAGCCTAGCTGCTATTCCATAAACAAGTAAAATTAGCAAGCTAAGTTCAAGCTGCATTCATTTTTGCACTAATATCCTTAAAAAAAATAAAAATGAAGTCATTTCTTATCCCCTTCAAGCTAGGATCTATAACCTTGGGTGACACTCAGCCTAAGAGAACAACAACTCTGGCTTTAAGCCTGTGAAAAAGATAATAGGAAACAAATCCACTATCTTACACAAGGAATAATGTCAGTTAGTAAATATTAAAAAAGAACAGAAATCTGTGGAAAGTCATGGTCGCCTACATCAAGAAGGAATAAAGTATAAAAACACAACAAAAAATTGCATCCTCAAGATGGTACTGCCATGATTATTATACTTGAATGAAAACCTTATAAATTGATCCGAACAGCTAAGTTCCAGCCTTACAGATCTAATCTTCAGAAAAATAATAAGAAGTATTGGGCACCTTGATGTAGTGTAATGGTTAGCAAGCTTGTCTTGCTAGAACCGTTACAATTGTGTAATGAGTTAGATCCTCACTGGGTGTCCCATATTTTTGTAATGTTGTGCTTAGAAAATCACTTTAACAAGCAATATTTTGCTGTTTTTAATTAAAAAACTGTCACCATATATTTTTTCCGTCAAAACACACACACACATATATATATATATATATATATATATATTAGTTAATCATCATTTGGGAAGAATCAGAGACTGCCTTGATGATTAATCAAAGCCTGAGTCTCAATTAAGGGGTCAATTAGTAAAACTGCATTTTTGTTTTTGTGCATACCCATTTGTATAACAAACTTATTACATTCAAGTAAAAAGAAAAAAAAGAGAAACTAGAAAGAAAATCCTTCTGTATTCTCGCCCTGAAACTTAATTTCAATTCTAAGATGAAAATCATCATCTCTGAAAATGAAACAAATCAATTTTATTTATTCGTCACTTCACTGATTTTTATCGTGTTTCAGCTAATGTGTTCTTCTGGCTTTCTTCACCTCTATGTTGCATTTGGCAGTGAAGATTGAGATTTGCAAGAATTTGCCATCACCTTAATAAGAACACTTCAAAGACTTGAGTGCCAAACCTTTGTATCGAGAGTGAATTTAAAATAAAATTAAAAAAAAAGACAACATTATTTACTAAATAATATCTCTTCTGTTTGTTCTTATTGTTTTACAGAATCAAATAAACAGCCAACTCATCAACCTGATTGACAGCAAAGTTATAAATTCACAACATTCATGTGAACCAAAACATTATTGAACAGCCATAAATCAACTCAAAATTACATTTTATCAAATTTACACACACCATTAGAATGTCTCAGGTACTTTAAATATTTATAGTTTTTTTTAAACATATCATTGTAGTCATAAAATGAGAAGGGTGAGGCAAAGTCAAAACAATTATACATAGTTAAACAATCCTCGGGCTTATGGTCACATCATGTTAAAACAGTGGTTCTTGTCCAATCATCTAAGTTAAGCAACATCAAGCCTGGTCAGTATATGGATGAATGATCAATTGGGAATATCAGGTGCAATAATGTGCAGGTGATATATATCCATAAGCTATATCACCTGCACATTATCAAAAATGCTATATCACCTGCACATATCCATAACATGCTGAGAGACTAGTTCTGATCTGATCACCAAAGTTAAGCAACATCAAACATGGTCAGTACATAGATGAGTGACTACTTAGAATACCAGGTGCTGTAAGTATAGGTATGCAGGTGGTATGGCATTATGACCATATAACATTGAAACATTGGTTCTTATCTTATCACCAGTTAGGCAATGTCAAGCCTGGTCAGTAACTAGGTGGGTGACTGCTTGGGAATATTAGAAGCTTGTAAGCCTGGATATTCAGATATGCTGCGAATATCATGGATCGAGCATGTGAGCAATGATGAGGTCTTACAAATGATGGAAACAAAAAGGAAATTAATACTGAGCATCAGGAAGAGACAGCTGAAGATCCTGGGACATGCAATGAGGAAGGAGGGCTTGGAGAACCTGATACTAACAGGCCAGATAGAGGTAAAAGGAGACAGGATAAAGCAACAGATAACATATTGAAGGATCTAATCAGGTAGATGACGGAATGAGGGTTGCATGGTGTAACAGGAGAGGGCGTGCTCAGAGCCACCAGGGATAGGTAAATGTGGAAAGCCATGATTGTCTACGTCCTGAAGGGGCAGGGCACATAGAAGAAAAAGAATGAATATCAGTTCAGAATAAGAAAACAAAAAGCTGACTCAATTCCAGTCACATTTGTTATATTCACTTATGTACAAATACCCTTAGGCAATAATCCATTCTTACACATTAGGCCTTCCTAGGGAAGGCCTACATCCAACAAATGACTGATACAGGTTGACCAGAAACAAAAACTAAATCAAAACAAACATGAATGTCAAGAGAGAAAAGTTCTGTCAAACCAAGTTTTCTTATAAATCTACCATTCATCCATGCATTGAATACTGTTGCCATATGTGGCTGGGTGCTCCTGCTATTCATCTTGAGGCTTTCAACAAAATCCCAAGGAGAATTTGCAATATGATTGATCCTGACTTGGCAGTCTACCTTCAGTCACTTTCTCACCAATGTGATATGGCTTCTGCTGTCTTTTCTACAAGTATTTTCATGGCAACTGCTCTGATGAGCTTTCCACCCTGCCACGGGTACTCCGACCTCATGTATTTACCCATGCTACTAGATTAGCATGGAGGTCCCACCCTTTTACTGTAGAAAAAGTTAAATGTAATCACTTCTTCTACTTTAACAGTTTCATTTCTCGCACTTCTCATTTGTGAAACTAACTTCCATTCGCTTGCTTCCCTGATAGCTACAATCTCCAAAAGTTTAAATGCAATGTCAATTGCCATCTTTAATTTACTTGATTCCCATCCATCTCTTGTCTTTGACATCCCCTGTTCCTTTTTTTTCTCTCTCACTGTAGCCTCCTGCACATTAGTGGTATTTCTGAAACGATTGTAAGAAAACAAAAAAAAAAAATTATTCTGTCGCTACACATTATATATATATATATATATATATATATATATATATATATGCAAATTTTGATTTAATATTCCATGGTTTTACAATCTAAACATCAAGATTACCATTGAAAATGTGAAAATTTAGTGAAGAGAAAGGACAATAAAAAAATAGGATTCAAAAGGACGGAAGATGAAGATTGATATTGCATTTAAATTTTTGAAGATTGTAGGCGACAGGGAATCAACAAACCAGAAAAGATTTACACAAACGAGAAGTGCAAAGAAAGATTCTATTAGTATGGAACTTAGCATTTCCCCAACTGATAAGAATTCAGAAATAAACTTGCAAGCCAGGTTTATTTGTTTCTTCCAATTTTTTTTTTTCTTCATTCTACAAACCAGAAAATTTCTTCGAAAATATTTCCTACCAAATTTTTAGCATTTTCAGTTCAATATGCATTCACTAAGATATATCGGAATGTAACGTTCTCCTACCAATTCAAATAATGACAGGATATCTCCATCTCATGCAGGTGTTCACTAATCATTAAGGAAAAAGAGAAATCTTTTTGTCATGAAAGCAAGTAAGAGGGGTGGAACAAAAAAAAAATATAAATAAAAAGTCATCGACTCAAAGAATCAGGACCTAAGAACAATTTTATCTAATCATATTACTCTAGTTTTAATTACCACTAACAAGTCATCTTGGTTGAGTCAGTTTTTTGCCACATGTCGTCAAAAATGCAGAAAGGCAAAAGAAAAAGATTGTTTCAAAGTATATGTTTGAATATCTTATTCCTATTTATTAATGTTTATTCCTGGGCCTCAATAAACAGTGTTTGATCTGAAAAATTATAAAACATGATCCTTCAAGTTTAACTTGTAGCTGTGAACCAAAATACATTAGCAGAAAGCATCTGCACCTTCCTCAACATAAAAGTAGTTTTAGTCATGTGCATGATTGAGCGAGTATATTTATAGAACTTTTAAATAAATTGATTTTCATTCAACTGTTCTGATAAATTGACACATTTTTCATAAATCTCTTCTACCATTAACAGGTATTAAAACTTATGAAAACAGAACTAAAATTCTGATTAGCCACAAAGAATGGCTAACTTGCGTTAGTATCAAATTATATTTCAGAATACATCCTATCTGTAATATTATCTTTAAGTCCAGGGCACTAATAATAGCTTCCTTTCTCATTTTGAATCCATACAACTTCATGATTTTAATTTTTTTTTTTATCAATTCACCCTAAGCAAGACAATAATGCCAAGGAGCTACTGGAAATTAAAGAGAATGAAAAGCCTTTAGAAGAAACCAGAAACCCAATTCTAAACAGAAAACAAGGGATAAAACTCTATTCCTGTTTGAAAGAACAGGAGGAGTGTGAACTGGATGCCAAGCAAACCTATTTACTCCTGTCGGGAAAGAAGAAAAAAAATTACTGAATAATATTTCGGAGCTCAGACAAAGATGCTAAGATTGTAGAGTTGAAATAGACTGCTGAAGAAACCAGAAACCAGAAACCCAATTCTAAACAGGAAACAAGGAATAAGCCTCTACTCCAATTCAAAAGACAAAGGAAGGGTCAGTCAGTTAAGTGCCATACGTGAAACATACTTTAAGCAATCATGTCTTGAATGTTGCTTAACCCTGTAACATGGTCACAGGATATCTTATATATTATCTATAATCACAGAAAAAATGAATGTAGAAATATTGTATTTTCTTATAGTTTTTTTTTGTTTTTTTTCAGATTTAATAAAGTTTTATTACAATTATTTTTTCGTTATTTTCCAAAATAGGGTTCAACATACCCCACAACCGTGTTAACAATACTATTGCCATGACTGTGTTCCAGGGTTAACTTTGGTAATCAGACTAGAACTGGTGTTTCAACCTGATATGGCTGCAAACCCCATTAATCCTGAGAAGAGAGGGGGACAAATATTTAATATTTTTGTTTAATAAATCTCTAAAGTTTAACAAAATTTTATTCTTTATATGCACAGTGGGTGTAGAAGAGAGAGTCCCTAGAGTAGAGTAATTGTTCCGAGTGAATATCAATAGTTATGAATAAGTGTGCATTTGATTCTCACAAGGCATCTCATTAATGTGACCATATACGAGACTATCTATCTACCTGAGTAGCCAGCAAAGACTTAATGACTTGCACAAAGATTCCCAACCCCCCAACCTGAGCATATTTTTAGCATTTTCCCTCCTCCTTTGACAATGATGAAGAAAGAAAAAATATTCTTATCCATAGCTAAGAAGAAAAACAACTCATTTATGAGTCAGGAAAGATTTAAACAGAACTGTAATTGCAAACTAAAATCGGAACCATTTGAGAAGCTTATCTTTAGTCGTTTGTTTAATGGTTGTAAGATGATCATTATCAAACAATAGGCTGCCATCAAAAAGCAGAGACTGATGAAGATGGTTTTTATCTTCCCCCTTCATCAGGAATTTACAAATCAATACAGATGGAGTTTATTTTCAAGCTCTAGCAAAAATTTGAAGATAAACTGGAAACTGAAGTGAATAGTCAGTTTAGTGACACATCAATCTCTTGGGTTATTTAATGCCAAAATCTAAATATTTTCTACACAATTTTAGTTTATTTTTGTAGATAATTGTTTAATGATACAAGTTTTACTAATTTACCCATAGCTGGAAGGAGAAGAGGTGGATTCATACCTTAGACACAAATACCAGGGGTATTTGTGTTTAAGTGAATATAAAAACCCATCTGTAACGTGGCTCTCTGATTAACAGTTATCCATTACCCCACCTGCAAATCTAAGGTTATAGCACCTGATATTCTCAAGCAGTTACCTATCTATGATGTTCAGTGATCATCTGGGAAGAGGTTTCAACATGATATGACCCTAAACCAAAGTGAATAAGTGTGTGTGTGTGTATATATATATATATATATATATACACTGGTTAATAACACAATCATCCTTGATAAATAATGTAACAAAAAATATCTTGCTGTCAGAGAACCCTCTACATAAAACATCTGGCACCCAGTATTAATCTCACCTTATTTAAGCATGAAAATCATGTGTTAGGGTTTTTTTTTATTTTATTTTTTTTATTTGTTGGGTTTTTGTTTCAAATAGAAAGATAATAACTCAAATTTTAGTCACATTCCTTTCGAGGCATGGAATAAATGCTACTACTATATGAAATTAACAACACTCAGAAACAAACTCCTTGAAAATGCCTAAAGGAGTGACCAAGTGTTCTGGGGACCATAGACACTGACAATTTTTGCACTCTTTTACCCTCGCCAAACAAAAAAATATCACAATATTAAAAAACTAAAACAATTTATCAAATTTTGTCTGTCATATTCAAGAAAACATATTTGAAAGAAAGGTTACTGCCTAAATAATCATTAGTAGCTACTCTATCATTTATGCAGCAGTCATTCAGAAATGAATTAGAACACTCTTAGCTACTGGCATATGTTTACATGATATATGACACACTAAAAGTCCGCCTTCTTCTACCGAGCGCTCAAAGCTCAGAGGTAGAATCACCAACTGATGTCAATTCAGTCAGGTTTCAATCCTAGCTAGAAGCAATCGGATGTCTAACCATACTGATGAGCTATCATACAGTGAAATAGATCTATCTGTGGATGACTATATATATATATATATATTATTGTACAAAATTGGCTTACTATGTGTAGAAATTGAAAATTAAAATATGGAAAAGACCTGGACATAACATGGAGTATAGTGAAAACAGCCAAGTCTTACAACAGTGGCAAAATATGTAGACTGTACCAGGAAGAAAAGTTAGCAATTATGTTATTCCCAAACAAAAATGAATTATTGAATGAAAGAACAGAAATTATGACTAAGTGTAACCATACCATAAAATACCTATTAGGTCCATACAACCATGGATGAAAACGTTATTTCTTTTAATTTTAAAAATTGTGCATTCAAAAATTCCCCATCATGTGAGCGTTCTTAAAAAAAAAACATAAAAATCACTTGAAGACGCTACATGGTAGAAACCTAGGTCACGTAATAACTCGTTTACAAATGAAGAATATTCAAAAGTTCTACAATATAATTATACTGAACACTTGTTAATACAACTGTGTACTGGTCTAATTTATTATGACCAAAAACTAAGTAATTAAACAATCAATATATATAAACACACACAAAGAAAAGCTTAAAATAATGAAAGCACTACTAATAAAAAAAACAAATAAAAAGCCAACACTGAATAATAACAACTATGAACATGGCCACAATATGCTGAGTGTGTTTGGAAAATAAAAAAACATCTCTAAAAAAACAAAAAATCCAGACATTTACTTAAAAATAATTAAAGAATTCCCGATAATGACTAACAGAATAACCAAAAGCAGTTGGACATGTAGAATGTTTGAACAATTTTTACACACTTTATGTCTAGAAACGAAAACTCATATGAAAATGAAAAATTAAATAAAAAGCTGAATTGCAGTACCTTGTCAGTCATCTTTAATGAAACTTGTATTAAAAAAAAAAAAAACTGCTGCCCAAATACATACACAAATAAATATGTGTGTGTGTGTGTGTGTGTGAGAGAGATATTAAAAAATCAAAAGCAGACCAAGAAAAATAAATAATTTAATGCTTATATTGCATGAAGTCTACAAAAATGTCTATTTTTTAAACCATCGAAAATCTAAAATTTTCCTTTAATTTTAAATTTTTGTTGATTTTCTTTTTGAAAGAGGGAGTATTTTTTCTTTTCAGCTTATTTGCTAATAATAACCACACCTTCTTTAAAAAAAAAAAAAAAAATTAAAAACAAACACCAAAGAAAAGCGATTAACACAATGTGCAATTAAAAGAACAAATATTTCATACTTTAATTATTAGCTAACTCCCGCTAATGAGCAACACTATTTAATATAGCTCAAGGTTGAGAACTTTCATCCCAAGATCACAAAGTCTGTGTGACTGATAGCTAGGAGAAGATAAACTTACTTATGGCATCTAATATATATATACCTTGCAAACCTAGTATTGTAAAATCAGCAATTTATTTTGCTGGTGAACTGCTTCATTTTTTATGCTTTATCAACCCATTCTGGGTCATTTAAAGCTTAAACATATTTTGGAATTGTAAAAAAAATTTTTGGAAAGTGAATATGCATTAACAATTTTTGAGGGAATATAATTTTTCTATATACATCCAAGTCCTACTATTTAACCCATTTCTGGGAAAAGGAGAGAGGGATTCATACCTTTACCAAGGGTAATTGCACCTAAGTGAACATAATGAACTGAAATTTGAAATCAGCTCTCCAATCTCTTATTCCAAACTGCTATTCATTACACCAGCTGCACACCCCCAAGTAAATGACAAAGGGATAAATCAAATTTAAAACCAATACACAGGAATTTAAATAGATGAAGGGATTGGAATAAAAGGGCAGCTTGAATTTTTTATGATATTTTAAAATAGCATATTTGCAAAGGAATTCTAGTTTACACATGTTGAAATCCTCACAGTCTTGTTGAAGTTATCACTAAGATTTTTTGTCAAGATTAACAAACTATGTTTCATTCAATTCCATAAACCAATCAATGAAAATTTAATAAGCTGATTGTTTTGGAAAAACTACTTCGCAATTTAATTTCTTTAATAGGACTTCATGGGAAAAAAATAATTAAGAAAAATTTTTTTTCACCCGTTTTAACTACAAAGAATAAATTCATATTTCTTACTCTTGAGCATGCAGCATACAACTAGCCATGCATAAATATTTATTTCTGGAGTCAAATTCAATCTTTTTGAAGCATTTGGATTTAGGATTTGTTTATAGTTCTCGTAAATACAGGGCAAACTGGAAACTGGATTCTTTTAACTTAGAAAATACTTATTTAATAAAGATGCAATTATGCATTAATATTAATTAATGAAATTTTATTGTACTAAACTACATATCCTAGTAAAACCAACTCTACATTGTATGCTCTTAACTGTTTGCACTTTCCCACAAAATTTGGTTTCAATCCGTCAACGCTATTTTAGTGGGACAGATTAAAGGAAGTCACAGAATTTTTATATATATATATATATATATATATATATATATATATATATATAGAGAGAGAGAGAGAGAGAAAGAGAGAGATTTTCTATAATAAAACACTAACCTATAACACTCACAGGCTAAATTTAGGAGTGGGAGGAAATTTCCTGTATATTTCATAAAAGGTGATTAAACTAAGCAAAAAAAAAAAGTAAATATCCAAGCTAGTCTATTAGAAAACCAAAGGTGATTTAAGTATCACTTTGAAATGACAATGGACCAGCAGAAATCCTCTTCGAATAAATATACTTTCTCTAAAAGAAACAATCCCCAAATTTTTTCATTTAAGTACAAATCTGAGAAACCTACAAAATCAACTCCCCTATCTCTGCTCAGAAGAGATAAATTTATCACAAAGCAGCAGTTCTGTGTTGAAACCATGCAGTTGTTTATCCCATCTGGATAAACAAGTTTAAGACATTCTCATATATCAAAACTAAAACAAGAAAAAATTAATTTTTAAATAATCAATACTTAACAATTCTGTTCACAAGATTCCAGTGAAATGGGCAGCCAATTTATCAATTTTTCCTGTCCCAAACAATCCTGCACATATACAAATCTACCATCCGGTTGTGCATTGAGTATTGCTGCCATATCTGGTCCGGTGCTCCTGCTATCCACTTACGTGTCCTCAATCAAATCCAACAGAGAATCTGTAATGTGATCGATTCCGACTTGGCAGCTAGGATACAGTCGCATTCTCACCAACGCAGTGTAGCTTCCCTGTGTCTCTTCTACAAATACTTTCACAGCTTCTGCTCCGATGAACTTAGCTCACTGGTACTCCCTATATATGAATTTCCTCGAGCCACAAGATTAGCAACTACGTCCCACCCTTTGACTGTGAAACCAATAAATTGTAAATGCAAATTCTACTCCAGAAGCTTCTTTTCGCACCTCCCACCTGTGGAATTCTCTTCCACATACTTACTTTCCTAACAGCTATAATCTCCAAGAATTTAAATGTAAAGTCAATAGACATCTCCTCTCTCATGCTTTTTCTACATCCACCCCACTTTCATCAGTACTCTCTTCCCTCTCCTATGCTCTTCACCCCCCTGCAACCTCTCACTCCTCATAACATTCCTTCTATGTAAACCCCTGCACAACAGTGGCAGTAAAATGCCTTGCTTGGGGCGATGCGACTAAAAAAAAAAAAAAAAAAAAAAAAAAAAAAAAAAAAAAAAAAAATTCAAAATATTTTATTGAATTTGTCACTTTCCCATTGCCATAATATAGCTTACCTGCACCTTTTCTACACATACTTCCATGGTAATTGTTCAGATGACCTCTTTGCTATGGTATCTGGACTTTACAAATTTAAGCACAGTACTAGATTGGTTGTGCGTTGTGGCGCAGTGGATATCAGCTCAGAATGAGAAATCGGGGAACCGAGTTCGAATTCCAGTTGAATTCCTTGCATTCACTTTTTTTTTTTTTTTTTTTTTTTAATCATCTCACCCCAAGCAAGGCATTTCACTGCCACTATTGTGCATGGGGCTACATAGGGGAAGGTAAAGAGAAGGAGTGGATAGACATAGGGAATGTCAGGAGAAAGGTGACAGATGAGTAAGGATAGCGAGAATGAGTGTCGGGCAGATGGGAAGAGTGTTTGATAGAATGGGAGCAGGTTAGTGTGTTAGGAGGTGTCTATTGACCTTACATTTAAACTCCTGGAGATTGTAGCCGTCGGGGAAGCAATCATTTGGAAGAGAATTCCACAGTCGGGAAGTGCGAGGAAAGAAACTGTTGGAGTAGAAGTTACGGCTGCATTTTATCGATTTCACTGTAAAAGGGTGGGATCTAGTTGCTAATCTAGTATCTCGTGCAAATTCGTATTTAGGGGGCACCAGTGATCTAAGTTCATCGGAGCAGAAGCCGTGAAAGTATTTATAGAAGAGACACAGGGAAGCCACGTCTCGCCGGTGGGAATAAGACTGCAGGCGGTCTGCCAAGTCGGTATCTATCACATTACAGACCCTCCTCTGAACCTTATCGAGAAGCCCGAGGAGAACAGCAGGGGCACCCGACCAGATATGGCAGCAGTATTCAATGCACGGGCGGATGGTAGATTTGTAAATGTGCAGGATAGATTTAGACGGAAAAAACTTCCGGGCCCTACACAGAGAACCGACTTTCATAGCAGCGGATTTAGCAATGGATTCGATATAGTCATTCCATTTGAGGTCCGCTGAAAGTGTGAGACCAAGGAGGCGTAGTGTTTTACTCTCTGGGAGGCAAGCCTGGTCCATGCTAATGGGAGGTAGGTGAGATTGTCGATGATGGTTAATTGACAGTAGCTTCGTTTTAGAAGCATTAAAATTTACTAGCCATTTCTTACCCCAGTCCAATATGGATTGGAGGTCTTTTTCAATCTCGGCTGCAAGTTTAGCTTTGACGCCTACACCAGATTTTTGTTGGAGGCGAGAGTAAACTGTGGTGTCATCGGCGTACAAACCTATTTGGGTTCTTATGGAATCAGGGAGATCATTAATATATATCAGGAAGAGTGTAGGACCTAAGATGGAGCCTTGGGGGACACCTGCGTTTGTATGGTAGTTCTGAGAGGCATGTCCGTTTAATACCACTTTCATTGTGCGGTTAGAAGGAATGACTGGATTAGTTCAAACAAATGTCCAGTTATACCATAGCTCCGCAGTTTACATAGAAGGCCAGCATGCCAAACTCTGTCGAACGCCTTAGATATATCCAATGCAACGGTTCGAGCTTCGCCATTCCTGTCAAGTGCCTGGTATATGTACTCGGTGATGGTCGTTAGCATATCAGCAGTAGACCTGGTGAAGCGGAAACCATATTGCTTGTCCGAGAGGAGCCTGTGTGCTGTGAGATGCTGAACCACCTCGGCGTTGATAATGGCTTCGAACACTTTGCCAAAGATCGGAAGAAGGCTGATAGGGCAGTAATTTGCAGGGTCAGAGGGTTCTCCAGTGTTTTTAAATATAGGAACTATAGAGGAAGATTTCCAACAGGCAGGAAAGCAGGAAGCAGATAGGCAGAGGTTGTAGAGCTTAGAAAGGATAGAGGAGAGTTCAGGGGCACATTTCTTTAAGACTATGGTTGGGATTCCGTCACCACCGCTCGCTTTGTGAGGGTCAAGTTTTAAGATTATCTTAGAGACAAGCGAAGGTGTAATGTGGACATCATTCAGTTGTGCCAAATATGTGCAAATACCCTTGGTCAGCAACCAGTCTACCACAGAAAGCAATGGCAACCTACTGCGGGATAATTTTCTGCCCAGTCAGTCATGTCTCTTTCGAGACATGATCGCCCAAAGCGTGTATCGCGCATGGCACTTAACTGACTGACTAGATTGGTAGCAATGTCTTATCAATTCAGTTGAGGTGGCCAGATGTAACCCTAAGTTCTACACTAACACTTTCTTCTACTTCTATGCTTTCCAGCCATTTTTGATCTTCAAAAATTTAAATGCAAATGTCAATCATTATCTACTATCTTCTTTAATACTTTTCTGAACCTTTTAATGTTTATCAAATGAAGCAAAACTTAGTGAAGATATCCTTTGTTTCATACGTACTAACATGTTGAATCAAATAAAAAAAAATTTTAAAAATGGTGTATCATCTAAGTTACATTTCACAAAGGTGTTCACAAGTTCATAAAATTATTACCAATATCAAAAAAATGCAGACCAGAGTTTCAGCATCAAGTAATTCAATTCAATGTTTGTTTTGTTTTTATCATTTTACACCAAGCAAGGTTTTTATAAAGCCACCAAAACACAAGGTGTTACTGGAAAGTAGTAGGTGATGTTGATATTTTCCACAATTAACTTTCAAGATAATGAAAAATCAGGATTCAGAAAGACAAAATTGACATTTTTTGAATATTGTCGGTAGCAGGGAAGCAAAATATCAATGAAGAGTTCCACAGGCAGGAAAATGTACTGTTAGAATAGAACTTATGGTTACATCTAGTTATTGCAACAGTAAAATAATGAGACCTAATAACCAATCTAGAAGTATGTTTGAATTTCATGCAGTGAATGTACCAAGGAAAAGAGCTGATTAGAACAACTGCCATGAAAATATTCATTGAAGAGACAGAGGGAAGTCACGTCATAGCAGTGGGAAATCTGAAGTTGTGGTACCAGATCAGGACTGATGTACTGAAATTTTTCAATCATATATTTTTCTTATCAGGTTTCCAATCTGTTGCCCCTTTGAGCTGCTTGGTTGGTTATAAAGATAGATTAATTAGAACAAAACTGATGCCTCTTGCTATTGGCTATTAACAGTCAGACATCAAAAGAAAAAATTCAGTTTGTTGTAAAATTCAAATGAGATTTTGTTTGACACTAGAACTCAATTGTAAGTTATCCATTGAAATATTCTCCATCACCTACTCTGTTTAGCCTGCTTTTACTAATATGTCGTTTTTAAGCACCTTTCTAAGACTAGGTTATTTGTTAAAGATCTGTTTACGTCTATAGTTTTAATGCAAACATCAACATTTAAACTATTTTGATGGATAAGTAAAGAAAAAAATGCTTTTATTCTATTTTTCTATGTGCCATGTTCCTTCTGAACATGGGCAATAATGGCCTTCCACATCTTCCTATTGCTTGTAGCTCTTAACACCCTTTCTCTTGTTACTTTGCCCAAACCTGGCTCTACCACCTATTTGCTCAAGCCCATCAAGTATGTCAGTCATTACCTTTCCGTCTCTTCTTCCCTCTATCCACCCTGTGAGTATCAGATTCTCCAAGGTTTCCTTCCTTATTACATGTCTCAAAAACTTCAGCTGTCACTTCCTGAGGTTAAGTATCAGTTTCCTTTTCATGTCCATTCTCTCCAAAACCTCACCTGTTTGGTCCATGGCATCCTCATCATACTTCTGTAGAACCACATTTCAGTTGCTTCAAATCTTTCCTTCATCTTTAATGAGTTTGTCCTTCAATATGGCAGTGAATGTTGGATAACCATCACATTACAATCCAGTACACTTTTCTTTGTTTCAAACAGAATTTCCCTGCCTCTCATTACTCTGCTTAGCTTTAGGAATGCATCCTTGGCCATGCCAATACACCTTCAGATTTCAGTGTCACATTTTCCATTCACTGTTAAAACACTTTCCAGGTATTTAATTTCTGTACCTGCTTGATTTTAGTATGCCTGACCTGTAGTTGTCATTTTTGGCTCTTTTTAATGCTGACCATGCATTCAGTTTTCTTGTAGTTTAGTCCTTTCTTTTCACTTTCTTTAGCTACCTTCTGTAGGAAGTCTTATAGTTTCCTTTCCATGTCTGCTATCAGCACTGTATCATCAATTCAGTTAAGTGCCATATGTGATACATGCTTGGGCGATCATGTCTCAAAAGAAACATGACTGATTAGGCAGAAGATTATCCCGCAGTAGGTTGCCATTACTTTCTATAGTAGACTGGTTGCCATCCAAGGCTATAGAACCCAATGTCCTGTTATTTAACCCATAACTGGAGGGAAAAGACATTAATACTTTTTCCAAAAGTATTTGTGTGGAAATGAATGCAATGAGTTCAACTAGAATTCAAATTTGGCTCCCCGATTAGTCATTCCAAGCTGATATTCACTGTACCACAACGGCACATCAAGATCAATAAATCTAACTTGATAGTTATGAGATCATTTTTAGCCTGAAATTGTCACTATGTTTGATCTATATGATGAATGGAGATGTTTTAGGTTAAATATATTGAAAAATATACATTGTGTAATTTTTTTTTTATTGTCATCATTTATCTACAATACAGTCTTTGATTCTGAACTTCTGGAAAAAGGGTCAGTTCTTTATGCCACCCTAGTATCTAACTCTCTCTGCTATACTCTATCTTTACAAGAGCCAGATTAGACCAAAAATGGAGTATTGCTGCCATGTATGAGATGGAGCTGCCTTATCTTCACTTGTCACACTCATATACTCAATTTATCTATTGCTAAATATGCTGGAAAAATATTTGGTTCATTGTATCACTCCAATAAGTATCTGACTCCCCCTGCTATACTTTATCTTTACAAGAGCCTGATCAGACCAAAAATAGAGTAACCTATAGACCTTCCCAGTCTTCACTTGCCTGTCTTGATAGAGTTCAAAAGCATCTATCCATCTTTGTGGATGATGAATGGTTGGTTCATTGTATCACTCCAATAAGTATCTACATCCTACTACTATACTCTATCTATACAAGTACCCGATCAGACCAAAAAGTATTGCTATCATATCTGGGATAGAGCTGACAAGTCACTACTTGTCTGTCTTAATAGGAAGGAAAGACTTCATATGGACGTGTATGTGATGAATTTTTTTTACAAGTCTTCCCTCGCCCCCACAGATGAAACTTCTCTCTACTCTGTTAATATTTCTATGACAGGTGTTCTGTCAAGTGACATTCCTTGCTTCCACCAGCCCTGACTATTGCAGTTGGAACCTGCCCTGCCACATACACATGGATGGATTGTTCTCATATTCTTTGTATTCCATTATTAAGGAACAAGTTTCCCCTGGACAGCTTCTTCCCAAGAATTGTAGTTTTGTGAAAGACTCCTGGCAGAATATTTTTCCAATCACTACAATCTTCACGTCTAGAGTTAACCATTATCTTTCATGCAGATGAACTTCACCTCTTGCCTTTTCTTACTCTTGTACAATAACACAGAGTAACCATCTACTTTGAGTGGCTTTTGTGCCTAGTATTGGGTGAACATTTGTATTAAAAAGAGTTCATTTTTGTTCCAATTTTCTGAGACTTCATTTTGTTTATGCTTTCAATAAAATCAATATATCATTTTATGCTGTATTCAAGAATTCTTTGTTTAATTATATAAAAATGTAATTTTTAACAAGCATAAAAAATTCAAGCCACTATTTAAGCAACTTTCTACCCATTTTTACACAAACATTAATCAACAGGCATACTATTTAAATGCAATATCAATTGTTTTATTTTATTTCCTTAATTTATGTTCTTTTATTGTCCTCACCCCTTAATACCGTCCTTTTCTCATATTCTTTCAAACTCAGTTACCCTTTGTGGCTTTAGTGCCTTGCTTGGGGTAAAATGATAAATGTAGCTTGTGGAAATCTATTCCAGCTTCTTACTTTCCAATTAACTTTGATCTTAGAATATTAAAATGCAAAGTTAAGTGGAAAGCAAGAAGCTAGAAGAGAGTCCCACAAGTGAGATGAATAAGAGAAGTAACTTTTTAGCATATGGCCTATGTTTTCATCTGGCAATTTCAGCTGTAAAATGATGAGACCTAACTGTCAATCTAGTAATATGTTTAAATTACTGAAGCATTTAAAAATTTATTCCTGAAACTTTTTAAATTGTAAAAAAGTATTCAAAGTTCTCAGATATCCTACTTAATTATCTATAATGTTGAAAATATTTGTTAAAAAAACAATGCAATATAAAGTGATTATTGGCTGATTGGTGGCAATAAAGTAGTCACTGGTTAGTTGGTGTAAACAGGATTTATTAAGCATAACTTAAATGTGGCACAAGGCCAATAATATAGAGCACCCAGTAAGGATCAAACTCAGTATTCAGTTATAACTGATCTAGTGAGACAAGCTGGATAACCATTATACCCCACTGAGTATGCCACTGGTCCATGGCAATATAGAGTAATCATTGGCTGGTTGTTGGAATGCTAGGTGAGACCTCTGTTGCCAATTTACATAAGGTCTTCCTCCAATGAAGATTATGTCATGTATATGATTAAATTGGAAGTGAATTGTCTGCTATGGTTTCCTTCTAGAGGACTAAACAGTTTATTACAGTAAGTTCTGCTCTTAATAAGACCAATTGGAAACAGCAATCCATAAAAGATATTTGCAATGATTTGACCAAAAAAAAAAAAAAAAAGACAAAATGTATATTTCTATCAGAATAACAGAAAACTATTTCTTTGGTGACAGTTTGGTCAGGTTTTGCTCATTTACTGTATTCAAGAGATTTACATTACCATTCCAATCCTTCCAGCATTCTCTTTATAAAAACAAAAATATTTAAATTCCTTGGAAATTTCAAAAAGATGCCTGTGGCAATTCTTTGTTAAGAAAGAGAAAACATCTGGAAAGGATGGCATTCTGAAGTTGTCTGAAAGACAACGGAAAATAGAACAAACTGATAAAGAAACTTAGTGAAATATAAAAATCTAATATTATTTACATAATAAACCATGCAAACTTTCAGAATATCCAATAAGTTTATGAAAACCCTTCCATTAATTAGGAAACTGTTCTGACATTGTTCTAAAATTGGCAAAATATAACCTTTGTACACGCATGCACACAAAAAAAATGTTTTACAAAAAGGACACTTTTTTCTTTTGACACAGCTATTACTGTAGACTTGTGACAATGTTCCATTTAAAACACTGTTTATCATTTTCTTAACAAAAATATTAGACACTATTTAGCTGTTACATTATTTACAAAATCAATTTTACATTTACATGATTATAAAAATGCTAACTACCAACAATGCAATATTTATTTACCATTTTATAAATAATCAACGATGAAAATAATTTTTTTTTATTCAGAAATTTATAAAAACATCTTAACTATAGAACAAAGAATTTAAATAAACATGATTTTCCAAACATTAAACATTTTCTTAGATTATTTTATACATCAGAATACTTGGTTTTGGGTTTGTTTTTTTTTTCAAGTTATTTTTGCAATCATGATCTCAGATCAAGAATGTCTAATCAATAGAAAAATCCAATGCTTGAAACTCCAGAAAATATAAGTTAACCCCCCACTTCCTACACATTTTTGAAAAAACATTGTTTTGTTTTTTGGGTTTTTTTTTTTAAATCGATTAATTTTTCTAAAAGATTTCCAAAAAGAATGCCTAGAAAATCTGAAGAACTCTTAAATGAAGAATGGACACTAAGCATCTTCACCAAAACAATTTGCAAAACCAGTGAGTTGTATTCTTTGGAGTAGTTCAGTTTGAATATTCACATATTTTATAATCTTGTAAATAAAAAATCTAACAGCTTAACAATGTGCAATATTTTTGTTAAAATTCTAAACACGGCTGTATTTTTTTTTTTTTGTTTTGCTTGTTTTTTTTTAAATAGTAAACATTGCTGAGGGAATACATAGTAATAGAGTGTCAAGAGAAAAAAATGTCCTTTTGACACCATTTTTTTTCCATGTACATAGGTTGAACGTTGTGCTAAAAGGTATGGTGATGATGATATCTTAGATCATGAATTCCCAAAAGATGAGGTAATTGTCATCTGTTACAAACACTCAAGATTTGTGTGTGCAATTATGATCGTAATGTTCTTGAAGCTAGCTTTTTCTAGACAAAAAAAAAAATAGGCATTTATTAACTGAACAGTTAGCATTATTTTTCAGCTGAAATTTATAAAAATCGTTTTTATCAGGAAATTTTAAACTAGTTACTATACTCTCAAATACTTGATATGATGAAAAAAATATCACCATGATAAAAATTGGTCAATAATTATTTATAACTATTTATACTGGGACTCAAGCATGAAATTACAAGTAATCCATAATATTTTAAATTTTGAAATAATTTATTTTTGGTATATAAATTCTTTTATTAAACAGTGTTTAAATCTTCAATTGTCTTTTAATAATTATGCCCCTACTTACTCTTTTGCCACACCTACATCATTTGGTAACTACTGGTATAGGGTCTGATGAAAATGTCACCTTAAGCCACAGATCTGAGAAAACTAATGTGTTCAGATGATGATTTAGACATTTCTGAATGAGAGTACTTCATATGAGAGTTTAGATTTGATGATGCTATTTTGGAGCATGACTTGAGTTTTTAGGTTAATATGAGGTTTGCCAGAAAGTCTGGACTCGATTAGAAAGCAAAAAGAAAATTTTATGGAGCAACATTTCAAAATAAAGCCCATCATTCTCAGCCAGCATCTAAATCTGTCCCAGACACCGGTCTGCTGGCTTTGAATCAAAAAACTGCAAACAAGCTACCTTCATTATTCCTTTTTTGAAAAGTGGTTGAATGGCTTGTTGCAGAGAAAGTGTGCCATTGAGCAGAATAAGCCATAGTAACTCAGAGCAACATCAAACTGAATGGTGGATGTGGAAGAATCTCAACACTATTCATCTGTTTGAACTTAGTCAACCTGACAGTGTGTGGCCTCCCATTGTCTTGCTGAAGCAAATCCCAATCTGGATTGACCAAAGCAGAATACTCCTTTAATTTGTCACATACATGGACTAGCTGCTGACAATTTAGCATTGATAGAATGTACAGAACAAGCTTGAAATGCAATACTCCTTGGAAATCCTACCAGATATAGATCAAGATTTGTTGATTTCTTTCTGCTTCTTAAGTGAGTCAAGACTTTCTCACCAACCTAGTATTATGATTTTGTAACATCTTGAGGTGTTGGCTCAAAATGCCCATAGCACAGCCTATCCTATATCTAATTCCCATATAACAAATCTGTTGTAATTGATCCATACACTGATATTGGAAAGTGGTTGTATACAATTGATAGTTTAGATATTTTGGAACAGGTTTGGTAACAAACATGACTGAAATTTTCAGGATGATATTTTAGTTCTGCAGTAATTTGTGGTGTATAGCAAAACTACCACTGGTACAGATGATGCTATTTTTAATTTCCTTATCTCTTCAACTAAATTTCTTATAATTGATCTGTACACTGAAGTATTTGAAGGGTTTAGTATTTACTAATTCCATATCCTGAGGTTTTGGTTTTGTCACAGTTTGCAGTGTTGGACAAAACTATGTCTAGCGCAACCTATTCTATGTTCATTTCTCTGTTCAATTTCCTTATCTCTTTGACTAAATTTGTAATAACTGATCCATACACTGAAGTATTTGCAAATTTTAATATTTATTAATTCCACATCCTGAATTTTTTAGAATGGATTCAGAGTATATGCCATCACTGCTTCATTCCAATTCTAGATCATAGTTTCTGTTTAGGAAAGGTTTATCTAGAGTCAAAATTCTTGAAACAGTTGGTAATTAGTAATTATACAATGTATTATGTATTTACTCAGCAACACACTGCTGATCTCTATTGCTACTTTTTTTTTTTAAAAGTCCTTTATAACATTATTCAACTTCCTTGTCCAGGTGCACCAAAAATATGCTTTTTATGATGGATTCAGGCAATGTGCCTTCACTGCTTTCATTTCATTTCCAGATCGTTGTTTCTGTTTTGGGATGTTTTATCCTAAGTCCTACAACTAGAAACACTTGGTAAAAAAATTTTCTTTTCTGTTCAAGATCATTCTTATTCCAACTGTGAATATCTTTATCATCAAGAGAACCATCTCCCATCACTCACCATCTGTACCCTGTCCTCAGGAAACAAGAAGGTGAAAAAGCTAAGTATTCGAAATAAGAATTTAAACTATTCTGCAAGGTTCTACTGTTTAATTTCCATTTTGCCTATACTTCTTGAAACACTTGATAATTTATAAGAATAGGATGTACGATGTATTTACTCAACAATACACTGCTAATCTTGGCTGCTGCTACTTTCTTTGACTCTTTTGTAACATTAAAATTCCTTGCACAAGTACACAAGAAATATGGTTTATGGGGATTGTGGTATCTGAAAGTGACTGATTTGTTTAATGAGATATCAATTCCTCATGGATTTTTAATGCTGAAATTAAATTTTCTTGATGCAATAAATCTAAACTTATTTATAAATGGAAATTTGTGTGTGTGTGTGTGTGTGCATTATCTATAGACTCCGAAACGGCTCAACTGATTTTCTTGAAAATTTACACAATTGTACTATAAGCGTCTGCGAGTGTTCTTAGCTAGGTTTTGTGTTGAGGTACCCCGATAAATATCGAAAATCAATAATCGAAAAAAAAATCGGGTTATAGAAGGAGTGGTCCAATTTTAAGCAAATTTGATAAACTCATAGGCAAAGGCATAAGTAAAGATATTCAGAAGTTTCAAGGTTGCAGTTCTTACAATAGTGCAGAAAATCAATTATATATATATATATATATATATATGTATATATATATATAAAAGGCAAGATGTTTGTGTGTGTATCTGCTTATCTGTCTGTATATCCTTTATACAAATCCATAATTTTTATCTGATTCTCACCAAACTTCACACAAATATTCTTTAGGTTGAGTCTGAGCTCCAGGACCATGGATTAGTTTTAAAGCTTTCATTACACCCGAGCAATGCCGGGCTATACTGCTAGTATATGATATATGTTATTCTGCTTTCACAACTGTGTACATGGTAGATGATACTACTTTTGTACCTATGTTTACATGGACATAATTACAAGAGGCAGTGAGATGTTTGATTTTTTTTTTTTAAGAAATTGTAGGATATTATATAGATTATTGTCCTGAAAGAATTCTTCCACGTTGGTTGCTTGATTTTGTTTAGCAGCATATCAACCACTATAGATTATTTAATGCTGAAATCTGAATATTTTCAACAGGTTTTATGACTTCAACTACAGACAAAATGTTCTGTTGGTCATTCTGCTATGAAATATTTTGTTGGTCATAAACATGGTGATTTTCTAAGCATAGCTTAGATGTGACACACAGCTAAAAGTATGAGGCACCCAGTGAGATTCAGACTCACTACTCAGTCATGTTTGTTATAGTGAGACAAACTTGCTAAGCATTACATCATGTTGAGGTGCCCAATTCTACTATATGTATCATTGGTAATTTATATATATATATATATATATATATATATATATATATATATATATATTGCTGGTATTTTTACTATAAAAGTGTATTTTTATATTTTAATAATGTTTTATTTTTGGTAGGGAGGCTCACTATTTGCCCAGATCTGGGATCCTAACAGGTGCTACCACCCCAGGTTTAGGGTGGACCTGCAAACCACAATTCAGATGTAGTTGCACCCTCGTCAAAATCTTTAATCTCCCAATGAGCTGCCTTACTGCCAGATGTAGTTTATTATCTGAAAGTAACTCCGAAGATAATGTTTTATCTGGAAATGTTTTTTTTCTTAATGACACTTGTTTCATGAAGGATATCTTTGACATTTTACTTCCAAGAATTATCTGGCAACATTTTCCCTTCCTTTTCATATTTGATTTCTCTTTCTGTGATATATTTATGAAGTTTTCTTTTTCATGTTTACATTTTTCTTTTTTTCCACGCCAACTTTTTTTTTTTTTTTTTTTTTACTACACTAGTTTCAAAATCATTAATGGAGAGTAAATGCATTTCTGCTGACTGCTGAGGTTTCCATGGAGGAGTAGAACAATTCATTGAATGTGAAATATAGACTTTTGTTGCTAACAAGCCTTTTGAAGCACACAACAAATGTTAGGGAAGTTAGTTTTACTGAGCAAAATGTAATGATCTTTTGTTGAATACAGTGCTTCATTCAATACTTGACCCAGAAATATTATGTTTTTGTCAGAATCTGCATGATGTCTGTGGCAAAATATTAGCAGTAACTTAAAAATATTGAGAAAAAACATATTCTATTGGGATTTCTATTCTCACACATCTCCAATTCTTCAAGTTTAATTGAAACTGCTAAATATTTGCCAAGTTAAGGATAAAATAACTTTAGGCAGATTAGTTGTTGAGGTGTTGATGGAATAATGGATAGCAGCTCAGAAATTACAGTGCAGAGTCTGAATTCCAGTTGGCATCATTACATTTACTCATGTGCAAATATCATGCACCAGAAAACCAATAAGTGGTGACTTTAAAAAGATAGTAAAACAAAGAAAAAAAAATAAATGGTGGTAGAAAGAGTCAAGTTTGACAGCAAGGCTGCAGCAGCAGACAACACAAGTAGGACATTAGACTAAGTTTTAGCTTCAAGATTTTCCTTGCAGGATAATCACTTAGAAGACTGAAACATTGGTTGGTGAATTTGGTGATAACTGCAGTTTCAGTTCCTGGGCCAAGTCATACAAATATACTTAGAATCGATAAAAACAGAACTAAAAAAAAAAATTGAATAAGTAATGAAAATGAGATATCCCAGACAATGAGAACACTTACTCATGTAGATTAAATCTAGGATTATTCTAACCTTTCTGAAGGGTACAACTACCAAAACATTGTCATAAGGGTGAGAAAATTATTAGTATTATTGTCAATAAGGGTAATACATTATCCCCGGCATTCCTATATGAAAATTTTCCAGAAAAAAGAATTTAAGACAGAAGCAACCAGTGAGAAAAATCATGTGCACAGTCTTTTTACAACAGTAAAAGATATTAATCTCCTGTAACTTGGACAAACTAACTCTTACTGTTACACCACATTGTCGATACAGGTGAAGGCCAAAATTCTCACATTTTTTACTTGCAACTGCCAGCACCCCACAGCTTGAAGATTAGGGATCACATTGCATATTTCAATTTGACACTAACACACCTAGAAACAACCAGTTTTAATACATATTTTAAAATATAATATTATAATATAATCAAGATATAATATATACATTCTTCCCATTTGCATTATATCAAGATATAATAATTAATGTTAAATTTTTTAAAGATATTCTTAAACTTTAGTTTAATCTCATGTTATGTCAGCCCCCCTCCCAACCACATATGCACACCATAGTTTCAAGATCAGGAATCACATTGCATATTTCAGTTTTACACTAACACACCCAGCAACAACTGGTTTTGGTGCTTTCTGACTTCATTTGTTTCAGCTGTTAAAAGCATCATCACTGCTGTGCAAAAGTTGGTTACCTCTGTTTTGGATTTTTTACAAAGGCTCTTTTTAATGCCAGGGAAACATGCCGCCGATAGTGGTGACACTGTGCAATGATGTAGCTTGCTAGCTAAAAACTTATTCTATTCAACTGTGCTGTATTCCCTGCATCTGTTCTAGTATCTTTGGAGATAAATTTCAGTCTGCTGGTAAAAAAAAGAATTCACAGCTTGATACGCTTCTTGAAACTCAATGAAAGGACAGACCAAATACCAGGATTTGGAGGACGATTCTCTCCTTGAGAGAACTTTTCAGCATCCAACCCATGCACACACACACACACACACACACACTCACTAATAAAAGAAATGACAAGAGGAAAATTGTATTCAAAAATAAATGAACATCTAAAAATAACCCAGAATGGTCAATTTGTATGTTGGCATTTTTGAAGATTGGTTCAATGATGTTCATGTACACGTTCTGCCCATATTTCCTGAAATGGGCTGACTTATAAAATACAGATTGACTATTCTGGGTTTGGCCTAAATTCAAACAACTATCACCTGAAGATGGTCAGAGTGTACAATGGCCAAATGTTGTAAATGTGACAGTAACACTGAAAACAGTCCAAACAATATAAATACTGGAAATCATTACAATATTTCATTTAAGAAATATACATGGATATAAAAATAAGTTTTCCTTTTGTCATTCTTTTTATTGCCTTTGCAGATATACAGGGTGCCTATAAAGTCCAAGTACTATTATAAGTATTTAGTACTTAGAAACCATATGACAGAGTATTGCAGATTTTTGTAAAATGTTGTATACATCTTGAGGTCTTTTTTACATTTAGGTTTTCATGTTTTGTTTCATTTACATTGTTAATGAAATTTTTAAGCTTTTATTTCATTCTTTTTTTTTTTTTTTTTGCAGGTATAAATTGGCTTGTATTGAAAGAATGACAACACCAAAGGAGAAAGCCCAATGTTTGGGAGGGGGTACATCAAGCCTAGTGTCTACCATACTTCTGTTCATGATCTTGCCACACTTTGTAGACACATTACTGAAGTTCTTAGGGAAAATAGAGGTGCACATGTGGAATGTAATCAATGAAAGCTGCGAATGTAAACTTGAGATGTACAACATTTTATAAAAAAACTGCAATACTCTATATCATATGACTTCTGAGCAATAAATACTTTTAATGGCACTGAGACTTGATGGACACTGTATTTATATTTTAATTTTTTATACATACATATATAGATATACAAAAATATGGTGTAATGTCAACTTCAGAATGAGTACAGCCACTTTCTAGTTTACCTTAGCCATTCCTTGTTGTTTTCTTAAGTGACTTATAACCGCTGTAAGAGATTTACATTTCAATCCATATATGGTGCATGTCAGCTTACTGCTAAAATCATGCCACCTGACACACACATAAGTTTATACAGGTTAAATATCTTTTATCCAAAAACTGCAAAATTAAAATTTTTCATGTGCCGACATGATTTGCCACAAATGAAAAATTTCACAAAGCACTGAGGAAAGTGATGTGCAGCTGTCATAAGTGGTTTCATCAGCCGTGAGTGGGGGTTCCCCAGCCTAGCTATGTAGTTTACGTTAGCAAGTACTTTCTTGTTAGTGATCATCATAGCAACACCTTCATTTGTGTATTACTTACCAGATGGTTTGTGCTAAGTAAAGATACTATTCAAAATGTCAACAAGTCACACTGTTGGAAAAACTAAACAGGAGCTTAAGTGTGACTGAGGAGTTTGGCATTGGAACAACCACCATAAATGACCTAAGGAAACAGAAAGAGAATTTGCTAAATTTTTATGCTGAAAGTGATGAACAGAAATTAATCAAAAATAGAAAAACAGTAAAGAGCAAAAAATGATGATCTTGATCGTAATGTTGATGGAGTGGATTCATCAAAGTGAGACTGGACACATGCCACTTATATAAAACTATCTTTAGGGTATATGCATAAGCTGTGTTATGAAATGTAAAAGGATATTTATACTTGGGTCCCATTTCCAAGCTGCTACATTTTATAAATGCTATATACAAATTAAATCGCCCGTTTTCCAAAATCTGAAAAAAATTTGAAAACCAAAGCACTTCCAGTCGCAAGAATTTTGTGTATATAAGTACAATGTGTGCTGAAAAGTTCTTTGCCCCAAAAGGAACAGAGATAAGAATCTGTATTAGGATGAGATTTGAAAATTGAATCAATTTTTCAGCACCTCTTTGTAATTTTACAATTGCTTTATATTTACATAATATTGACAAAAAAGAAAATAGTTGCTATGTATTTTCTTGTTCATAATTAATATTTCTGAAATATTCCACTAAACTGAAAACCAAATTCCAAAACCGTCATCTAAATGTTAATTTAAAGATGCCATGAAAAGAAAATAATATATTTAAACAACTTTCCTTTAATATTTCTCAAATATTAAGATAAGCCGAAATTAAAATAACTATGCTACGTCTCCATGTTATAACAAATTATAATGATAGTAATTATTACTGTACACATATATCTGGACATATTTTCAATTTTTAGTGATTTATCTAAAGTGCCAATTGCAATTCAAGAATGACTTTTGCACAATATGTCTAACATTTCTACCTCACCAAAAGAATTCACTACCTTCTCTATGTAATTACCCTCCAGTGACAGTAGTACAAACATTGTACCACTGTCATTGTAATATTAAGATTTTAAAAAAAAAATTACCATCATCAAACTATTCACATATCTAATAATAAAAATGAAAAATATGATAAAATGGGACATAAGAACTTAGTTAAAACTTGTCAAAATGAGACACACTAAAGTTAACAAATTCTTCTTGTGTCATGTCCCTTCAGAATGTAGACAATCATGGACTTCCACTTACCTCTGTCTTTTGTTGCTCTTAATATCTTTCCTCTTGGTATGTCCCCCAAACCCTGTTCCACCATCCATTTGCTCAAGTCTATCAAATATATCTTCCACTGATTCCACCCCCGTCTCTCTTTCCTTCTATCCATCCTGTCAGTATTAGAGTCTCCAGACTCTTTCCTCCTTATGTGTCCCAGGAACCTCAGTTGTCTGTTCCTGACGTTAAGTATGAGTTTTCTGCTCGTTTTTATCCTCTCCAACACATCATTACTCATGTACTCGGTCCATGGTATCCTCAGCATCCTTCTGTAGAACTACATTTCTACTGCCTCGAGCCTCTCCTCCATATCTCTGCCATACAGAAGGACAGATATCACATAGCACTCTTTTCTTTGTTTCCAATGAAATTTTCCTGTCTCTCAGTACTCTGGTTAACTTTTGAAATGCATTCTTGGCCATGCCAATGCATCTTCGGGTCTCAGAGTCACACTTACCATCCTCTGTCAGAATGCTTCCAAGGAAACTAAATTTCTTTATTTGCTTTATTTTATTCAACCTGTAATTGGCATTTTGGGTTCTTGCTGATGACCATACATTCACTTTTCTTAAAGTTTATGCTCAGTCCTTTCTTCTCACTTTCTCTTGCTACCTTCTGTAGGAGGTCCTGCATTTTCCTTTCTGTGTCTGCTATCAGCACTGTGTCATCCATGTATCTTATATTGTTGAGATTGTGGCTGGCAAGGATTCTACTTCTCTCAGAATTGTTTCACTGTACAAGTTGAATTGATCAGAATTAGCAAATACTGAACATTAAAAAAATAATAATAATAATAATTGTTTTACATCTTGAAGTTAGCCACAGTAGCTAAAAAAATAAAATTATGAAATACATCAAACTCAATATCAGTAAAAACACTTGTTTGAAAACAAGAAAAATAAACTCATATGTGTGTATAAAAACTTCAAATAGAGTATATATGTAAAAGGACAATATGACTTAAGACAAAAGGAAAACTTATCTTAGCCAATGTGTTTCATCATCCAAGGGAATTTCACAATGCAAATGTAAAGATTTATATACAAGAGCAAAAATGTTATTGGTTCAAATTTTTTTTAATCTGAGTGCTCATGAATATTCATTAGGTTAGCAAAAAAAGTCAGGCATGTTCATGGGTCCTATATCATTGGCCATCAACCAGTAGCCTACTGCAGGAATTCTTCTGCCAAATCAATTATGACCTGAAAAGAGACATCATCACCCATGTGTGTCACATCCATTCATACAAGCATGCATCAAATCAACACAAAGTAATGGCAAGATCTAAGGAAGGTCAATGTCTAACAAAAGACCTTCACTGACTGAGAAGGTGGCAACTGATCATCCTTGCTAATTAAGTCACAGAAATTTCATCCCTGGCTCCAGAATCAGTTATTTTAGATAAGATTCTGAAAGTTCAACATTTTTTTACAACAGTAACGCAAGAGTGTATGTGTGTGTGTATATATATATATATATATACTCATACAGATATACAACTTGAAATAATGTTTTTCTTCCTTATTCAACAAAATCAAAACTGTTAACAAATCAATTTCTTGGTATCAAATTCTTCGATGAATTCAACAGAATTTCTTAATTCTTAATTGAATAATTTATTCAACAGTACAGCAAAAACTTCAGCCTTTCAAAAGTTAGCTTCAAATAAAAATAAATTTTTTACTGATAAAAAAAAGAAAAATGCTAAAAATTGATGATGTTGAAGTATTTTAAAGTTCACATTTGTCATACAGTAAATGCTACAGAAAATCATCATTTCAATAAACTTGCAGTTGATAGATACTCTATTGGTATCAATCTTAAACCCAAAACAAGCCAAAGTAAGTCTTCAAGATATCTCACTAATAAAAACAGAACCAAGCAAAAAAAATAAATAAATAAAAATAACAGGACAAACAAAACACTTTATTGCATTATTTATCTAGACTTGTACTGATTTCAAAATTGCACTACATATAGGTTTCATCTTTACACTAGTAAATACAAGCAAAAAAAAAGTTAATGTTTAAAGAAATATTTAAAAAGAACAAACATTCATAAAAAGCAATTAAGCAAATACTGCTAGGAAGTAAAATTTTAGTAAGTTCTAGTTGTAATTAGTTACCATTTTTGCAGTCATAGTATGATGGCATAGCAATAAACCATTGTCATTAAAACAGCTAACATAATTCCAAAATGCTAAGGAACATACTCTCAACCTCAGAGGTACATTAGTGATAAAATGAGAAAGTGGGAAAGCTTTTTTGATGTGTAGAATAATTGGGCATGGTTAAATGTAATTGCCGAAAATGCCCAACTAACAGAATTGATGTTTCCAATAGGCAGTAACAAAAGAAAAGAATAGGGCAAAAATAATACAAAGCAAACAATATATGCAAAACAAAAAGAGGCAAAGCAACAGTAATTAAGAAAAAAAAGCTCACAAACTAAGAATGGTGTTAACACAGAAAAAGGATACAGGCAAGTGATTGCAGTGTTGTGAATTCAAGACAAGAAAGATCAAGAAATATGGCGGATGGAACTGTGAAGTGGCTTATCTTATTGGCTAGGAAAAATCCCAGCATGCATCTGTATAGCTTTTCTATAAATTTGCAGAGAGTGTAATTAAACAGTTATTTCCTATTAAAACACATAAAAGGGATACAGTTAAGTGATCATAGCATTCTGACTTCAAGATAGAGCAAGAAATATATTGAATGAGACCGGGAAGTGGCCAATCTTATTGGCTAGGAAAAAATCCCAGCATGCATGGCTTGTCTATAAATTTGGAAAGGGTATAATTTTACAGTCATTCCCTATTGAAAGACACAAAAGGGATACAGTTAAGTGGTCATAGCATTCTGACTTCAAGACAAGAAATAACAGAAATACAAAATAGAAAGCCTTTGACTTTCCCCATTTTATAATTTATTTTATACTTCCCATGCAACTAGCGAGTGAGCTGCTTGATTCTGCTTAATGGCAGAATACAATGGCCACTCTTCTGTGGGGGTGGCTGGTTCCTACTAATATTTTATTTTTAGTTTGAATATTTGGTTGTACTTTATTTTAGTTATTAGGTTCATCCTCACCCACCTTATTTCATGTCATATTTTGCAAAAAAACATTTTTTTTTAATTGTCTGTCATCCAATTCTTGTGTCATAATTATTTTAGTAGGATTCCAAGAAAATGCAGTATTATGGTATATGTCAGATTGAATGGTGATGAATGAGTTCTTGTGGTAAATTATAATGAATGAATGGTTCACAAATCAGATTAGCTTAGGATATTTATGGCAATATAATTAGAGTTTTTAGCCCAAGGCTGAATGGGAAGTGGGGTGAGGCTGGCCAACACTGACTATCCCAAGTGTTACCAGCCTCACCCCACTTCCCATTCAGCCTTGGGCCAAAAACTAATTATATTGCCGTAAATAATCATTCCAAACAAGATTAGAACCATCCTAATAGTGACACATTTCACCTTCATGAGTCTCCAGGAAAAAAAAAAATAATGAAAAACAAAACTGCACGTTATTTTTTAAAGTAAATCTGGTAACGTTGGATTTTAAATTAGCCCATTCTGAGAAGATCTTTGCTATTCTCTCTATTAATGTATATATTATAGTCTATTTCAAGAAGGTAAGGGAGTCTTCTACAAGTTCATTCATGCACTACTGGTTTTCAAGTGCAAAGAAAACAGCTCAACAGTCCTTAACCTGGAACTCCTCAAAAGATTCCCAGGTAGGCTGCAAGAGGGATAACAAGCTTAGTAAATAAGCAGTCAAATGTTACTCACAAGAAATTAGCCTAAACATCATCAGTAATAAACATTACACCTCAAGCTGCCGGCAACACTCTCCTACATTGACATGACTTGTGATCTTATATAACACAAATAATACCACTCTTAAAGAAAGCACACACAAAGAAATGAATGGAGTTTCGAAAGAAGCCTTCATGTTCTTTATTGCAGTAAGTCAAGGATCTCTAATAATCAAGTAAAAATAAAAAAACTCAACCTGAGGACATGATTTCAACTGTAAAGCATAGAGATGATAATGTTATGGTATGAAGCTGGGTTTTTACTTTGTTGTTTTTTTTTAATAAAGTCATATAGGACAACTTCATATAATATATAGTAAATGAAGCCATGTACAGAGATTTATCAAACAAGAACTTCCTTACATCAGTCAAAACCATAAAAATCATGTACAACTGGGTGTTTCAACAGTGTAATGAGCTGAAACAGCCCACTGGTGCAACCAAACAGTAGTTTGAAAATAAATAAATAAAATCACTCTCTTGAAACAGACCAGTTAGTCTACTGACCTGTACATGATTGCAAATCTATGTCCATACTCATCAGTTTCATGAATAATATCTGAAGTTTGGCTTAGAATATCAACAGAAGAGTACACAAAGCTAACAGCAATTTATCAGCAGTAACTAGAGGCTGTCATTGCAAACAATGGCTATTTAAAAAAGTATTAAACTGATTCTTTTTTAAGTTGGGCACTGAATACTTTTTCTTTCTCCCTCTTTTTAAAAATATATCTTTTTATAATTATATTCAATTGTATTTGTGAAAATTTTTGTTCATATTTGCAATTATTATAACTCCATCAATATTTGGTAGAATATTGAAGCAAATACTATGTAGAGAAATAATGCAGTAAGTTTTTGTGCTCTGTACTGAATACATTCTTAACACTGTTTTGTTTAGATCACATGTTTTAAACAAAAGCAAAACAAGTCCACCTCTCAGTATTTTTTGTCTTTTCTTCTCAAAGAATTTGACATTATTTTATACACTAAAGACTGTTACAAAACCTGTCAACTTTTTTTTCTTTTTTTAAATCCCAGAATTGATCGATTTGTTTTTTGACACCTTAACCCTTTGTGAGTTATTTAATGCCAAAACATATTTTGGAATGTAAGAATAATGTGTGTGTGTGTGTGTGTGAATATTGCATTAACAGTTTTTGGAGGATCACAGTGATTTTTCCAGATAAAAGTCCTATTTAACCCATAGCTGGAAGAGATGGAATCTTAACTTTCCTAAAGGAATTTGATCATAAGTGAATGTAAGGAACCAAATTCATTTAAATCTCAGAAAGCTTTGAAAATCATCAAAAACCAATTTTTTCACATCAATGCTACAAAATGGTAATGTTAACCATTTCCCTATAAAGAAACATTTGGCATTCACTTCAGTGCCTGTTGCATACATTTCAACTGCTGTGAGTACAGATCCACAGTGATAGTTTAGCTCATTGGTAGCAGCTCATAGTGAGCCACTTGTGAACCAATCCACCAGATACAATGCATGATCATGTATGGGTGTAGTGGATCCTATGCCTTACACCAAAAACCACCTCTACACTCAATGTCTAGCATGCTTGAGAGTGTCATACAGGACCAATTTTTCATCACTAGTGAGCACTTAATTAAATATGGGTATGATGTGGTGCCAAGAAAGTAATGAGAAACAGGCTGTCACTTGTTGGCTTCCAATAGTGTGTTGGATAGTCACTTGTCCAACTTGTACACTTTCCCTATACAGTGTAGATGAAGTCTGTTTCTCCCAACCTGAAATCAATGCCTAGTGGTGTGTTTGCTCACAGCATTATTCCCAAAAGCTTGACATATGACTTGATATGGCTGCAGACAAGTCATAAAACAAAAATAACTGAGCTACTTAGACACTGTTCAAGCAATGACTGATGCATATGCATAACACATCAGCAGTGGTCAAGAGCAATACTCCCACCCCTTTCTTTGTCATGTGACACATTCATTAGCATATCAGTGATCACTTCTTCCCAGATGATTAAAAAAACAGTATGGACTTTTTTTTGGTTACTTTATATTTGTTTATCTTTTAAATACACATTCTTTAATAAATTAAACAAAAATTTCAAACAAGACAAAATTTATTAATCTTGAAATGAAGTGAATAATTCATCATTCAAACTAATTATGAAATTGAATCTCTTCCCAGTAAAGCCAATTTTTCTTTGTTGGCTCAAATGAGACCACTTGCGGACTGATTCACAAATAAAAGTTGGAAATTTCACTTGTTAGTTCAGAAAAACTAACAAGTGAAATTTCTAACTTATTTGTGAATCGGTCTACCAGATACAGTGCATGATCTTGCATTGGTGTAGAAGTGATCTTGTGGTGTAAGGCCTGAGTTCCTTCTGTCTCACACACCATAAACCACCTCTACACCCAGTATCTGGCATGCTTGAGAGTATCATAAAGAACCAGCTTTGTCTTCATGGACAAGAATTTTGGCACTAAAACTATAACAATACAAGTACTGGTACCACCACCACATGAATTTAAGCATGCTACGAGATTGGCATCAAGGTCCCACCCTTTTACCATTGAAATAATTAAATGTAACTGCCTCTTCTATTCTTCAGTTTCTTTTCTTGCATTTCCCACCTGTGGACCCCCTTCCATCTACTTGCTTCCCTGATAGCTACAATCTCCAAAAGTTTAAATGCAATGTCAATTACCATCTTGAATCCTGTCCATCTTTTATCTTTTCTTTGACACCACCTGAAACCAGTCTTTTCTCTCACAGTAACCCCTTGCACACTAGTGGCAGTCCTACCTTGCTCGGGGTAAAATGATTTGAAAATAAATAAAATGTTTCTGTTAATCTCAAAACTTATCTTACTTCATCAGTACAAACAACTTTGCTTTTAGAAACAGGACTTCATCTGAAACTGTTATACATTGATTCTTTCCAACTAGTTTCCTTGTTTTTCTTTTAACATTTCGACTACTGTCATCTTTTTCAAGTATCTGTTGCATTTTGTAACTTTCTAGGAATATCAAGTGAGATCTTTATTTGGTCCAAAGTAGAATGCTGGTATTACAATACCAAATCCAGCCTATGTTTTTAGACATTTCCTAGCGGTCAAATCTTACTGATGCTTTTTCCATTGAGCCAATGGCCATTTCTGCATTATCCAATTCAGGGAGGAATTAAATGCACAATCCAATGAGCTTTGACCATTAATCCATATCGCCTAAGACAATGACTTTTGAAAGTTTAAATCTAAAATAGATTCTTTCCTAACAAACTTATGAAAATGACTAGAAGGTTAAAGCAGCCAAAAAGCTGTCAAAAAAAAAAAAAAAAAAAAAAAAAAAAGGTGAAGTTACTGGCCCAAGAGACTCAAAGCTAATAAAAATCACAGGATTTAATTTATTTCTTGTTTTGCAGATTATAAAATGACCTTGCCATTGCAATTAAAATAAGTTAAAAACCAAAAAAAAATTAGTCAGTACCTAACAATGGTAATATGTCAAAGAAAATCACATTGTTTTCTCATACTTCTATGTACAGTCAGGCAGTTTGAATTTACACTTTTTTAGAATATCAATATTCTATTTGGTGTGAAAGGTAGGGTTTGATCTGATAAGTACTGGTACAAAAAATTAGATTCATAACTTTTAATAATGTTTTTACCATTTAGTTTTAAAGATGTCTAATTTAAACAAAAAAAAAATTAAAAGGGAGGTTGAAAAAAGTACAGAAATACCTAATTTCTGCAAGTTTTTGCTAACCAAGTGACTTCAGAATTTTACAATTTCAAGAATAAATTCAAATAAATTTGCATTAGGTACATTGAAAATATATTCAAAACAGAATTCTAATTATGTATCACCACAACTTTTCACTATATTTGAAAAGTAGAAACTGGGTAAAGAAATCAAAAGAAATTTTGTAAAAGAATACAAAAAAAGGCTACTCAATGAATAAGATTTGTTAGATCATAATAAAAAGAAAACATTAAAGTGTATCAGTCAGTCAGTTAAGTGCCATACGCGATACACGCTTGGGCGATCATGTCTCTTTCGAGACATGACTGACTGGGCAGAAGATTATCCCGCAGTAGGTTGCCATTGCTTTCTGCGGTAGACTGGTTGCCAACCAAGGCTATAGAACCCAATCTGTCCTACTATTTAACCCATAACTGGAAGGAAGAAATGGATTAATACCTTTCCCAAGGGCATTTGCGCATAAGTGAATACAATGGATTCAACTGGAATTTGAACTCGGCTCCCCGGTTTCTCATTCCAAGCCAATATCCACTGTACCACAACGCACATCCTAAAAGTGTATATAATACCATAATTCTGCTGGGAAAATAAGACAATATTTTAAATTTATATTGTTTATTGAAAAATTACACTAAAACTAGTGCACTGTATAATATACTACATCATATACCTAAATTATTCGGTATAATTTCCCTTTGAAGTAAATGAGGGTCTTATTTGATGGCACAATGATTGAGTAATGTGCTTGTACTATGCATTTTGTCCATATACAATTTCTAAAGCTTCAGTAAATTATAAATTTTGTAAGACTGTGTTATAAGGTTTGCATTGATCAATGGAATGAAATTCTACTGTCACAATTTTTTAACTTAAAACTCGTTTCCTCAAAAAATAGTAATAATTTGGAAAAAAACATTTTGAATCCTTATTTAGCATGTCAAAACCCAACTTTCAAATTGAGCGCAATACTACAGTTCCAAAACTGACCTGCTCTTCAGGACACCCACAATCATGTATCTCCACAATTCCATGTTCTTTGTAGCTCTTAATAAAGTTTATCTTTTTGCCATCTCTCCCAAACCGACTCCACCATCCATTCACTCAAGCTTGCCAAATTAGTTACACATTGCTTTCCCAGGTCTCTTTTATCTTCAATTTGTTCTCTGAGTATTATTCAAATTTCCAAGCCCTCTTTCCTCGTGTGCTCCAGATCTTAAAGATGAAGAGATGACTTGCAACAACAGAAATGTGGTTCTACAGAACGATGCTGAGAATACCATGGACCAAGTATGTGAGCAAAGACAAAGTACTAGTGACAATGGTAACAAGAAGAACAATTCTACTTAACACCATGAAGACATAGTTGAAACTTCTGTGGCACATCATGTCTACTACAACATGGTATAAATAAGAAAATAGATAAAAACTGCAATATACAAAAATTTAAATGTTGCATCAATCATCACCTTCTGTCTCCTAGAATCCTGTTCATTTTATTATTTTTTCTCCATTTCTTTCACTTACAGTAACTCCTTCCATCTTAGTGACTGTATTGCCTTGTGAAATTATTAAACAAAAAAAAAAAAAAATAGTGAAAATTAATACGATTCAAATAAGAAATTTAAAACAGTTAAGGTTATATCTAGGAACAACAAGGTTGAAACAACAAATATAAAATCAAAAAGAAAATTGATTTGTTTATTCATTTATATTCTACAGCTTATCAGCCCTTTGCAGGTTATTTAAAGCTGGAAAATATTTTTAGATTTGAATAAATGTTCTTTTTGTAGATAATGATTTAGTAATAAAAGTCTTACTAATTAACCCATAACTGGGGAAGAATAGGTAGATTCCTAACTTTCTCAAGACTATTTGCACATAAGTGAATATAACAAACTGAAATTGGAACTCAGCTCTCTGATTAGCAATTCCAAGCCATTAACTATCATATCACCCAGTCCTCCAAGCTTACAGTACCTGGTATTCCTATCAAGGTACTGACCAGGCTTGATGTTACTTAACTTCAGTCTTCATACAGGAACTGATATACCCAGCAATGAATGGGCCAAGTCTATTTTCTTTGCTCTACTGCACAAGACAGTGATTTCTTGGAAAAATTTGCTGATGTCATACAATCATATAAATCTTTGATATTTTTTAGATTTGCATATGCCATAAAATAGTATTGTTCAATATTGCCATACTATAGTATAAAATTTGCTAATGCTATCAAATAGTTTAAGAATTGTCTATTTTTATGCTATAAGATTTGCATATGTCATCAAATAATCTAAGTAAAATTGGCATGAAGTAGTTCAATATATTTAAAAATTTGGTAATTATTCATTTATATGTCATGTTATATTGTAATTTATATCTGTCTATATTTCCAAAATGATCTATTTACACTATTTACATTGTTGTCTGCATCTTAATTGCCATGTTCATGACATTTTTGGCCATTGTATGGTCTGGACTTCTTCAGGTGATAATTGTTGGAATTTTGAACCAAAACCTTTATTTAGTTCACAGGGTAGATTGTTCTGATTTCCACATGTCATTCCTTTGGATATCTGTTTTAGTTAATTCACCTTGATAACTCAACTATCCAAGTTTTTTTTCTTCTCTTGTTTATGGCCCAATAGATAAAGGCATTGGTTGATAGATTCAAAAGTGGTTTGACCCCAAAACTTGAGAGTTCAATCCCTGGTCACAGTAGAGAGGGGAGTTACCAACGGGGAATTAACTAAAATTGAAACTTATAACACACAGAATTAGAACAATCTAATAATGGACTAAATAATAGTTTGAAATTCCAACAAATACCACCTCAAGAATGTAAAACATTTGAAATGGCATGAATATAGCAATAAAGATGAGGACAACAGTCTGAACAATGTAAGTAGTGTAAATAATTTTCTAAGCATACAGTCAAATCATACTGAAACACCATTGAGTCTGGTCAGTAATTAGATGGGAAAAACTGCTTGGATGAAAGCCAGATACAAGAAAGGTTGACCATGGAGGTAACAATTTTATCCCTTAAAATTTTATTTCTTATTGAAATCACAGCAGTAACATGGTGAGAGGTGTGGTCCATACTCCTCGATGGAGAGAAGGTTTTCTAAATATATTATCAAGAAATGTCAACATTGCTTACTTCCTTTTACTCCTCAATGATCAAAATGCTCAGGTGGTTACCACATGACTATTTATATAATTAATTTAATTATAAAAGCTATGAACAAAATATTGCTTATTTGTAAAAAAAAAAAAAACACAAAAGATCACATTGGCAATTAATAGGAAAAATTATTTTTACAATTTTTATTTTTAAAGTTGAATATGCAAAATAGCTACTTACATTAAATGTTAGACAAATTACAAGATGCATGCTGTTAAACAGTAGAAATTGCATTTATTTGACATTACTATTTTGCCTAATATTTGTACACATGCACAAGCAATCAACTTTATCATTCATTTTTTAGGGTCTCAAACATGGAAAATATAAACCCAGATTTATAATCTTGCGTGCATAAGACAGCTTTTTCTTTCATCCAAAAATTTGCTGTGTCTTATACTTTCCATTAGAACTCAATCCCATTTTTCCCAGTGACATAACTCTGGTCAAATTGGATTAATTTGTTTACCAGAGATAATATTTATCTAATGCCATATTGCAACAAAAAGAAATACATCTTTCATAAACCTCTGTATTATAATAAAGTGTGTGTGTGTGTGTGTGTGTGTGTGTATATATATATAAATTTCTATCCTGTCATGCTCAAGGAGAAAGAGACAATAGTGAGGCAGAGTCGGGCTCAGTTCCTTCTCTTTACTATCACTTATGAAAGCTCTTGCTGCATGTTTGCTCTTTAACAGTGCCTTATTTTATTTTTTGCAATAAGTATGTCATCAAGTAGTGAAGCGTATATATATATATATATATATATATATATATATATATATATATATATATCCTCTCTTATAATAAAGACAGTCGTGTGTGTGTGTGTGTGTGTGTGTATATATATTTATATATTCCTTTTGCTTCTGTCATGCTCAGGTGTTTGGATGTTTTTTTTTCTTATATCTTAATATAAGATACTCACTAGAAGGTACATCAATATATATGTTGCCATCATTTTGATATAAATATTTTGCAATCATTCATGTTATAATCAACTTGAAATATGAATGTAGCTGTTGACATGTTGAGAAAATTAACTCATTTTAAATGCTAGAATTTTCAAAGATTTACTTGTAACCTACTGACACATGTCAAACACGCTTATTACTAATCATCTAAATAAAGCCTCGGGCAGATTTCGAACATCACAGCAATTTGCTTATTTTCTTTACTCTAAAACTCAGGCACATTTTATACATGAAAATGGGTTTCTTCCAACCCCTTGGAATTTCTCTGCATCTTATACATCTACACACAAAGAAATACAGTATATAAGATAATAAACAGTGCCTCATCTAAGAAATTTGAACAGCTTAAGAACCAAGTTGATTGAGGATAGTTCATCTTGTAAATTTCATGAATAGTAATTTAAAGCACTCTTTAGTGAAATTGTTTCAACTTGCAACACTAAATATCATTTCATGGTGCATTTACTACTATTAAATGATTATGCACTACCGAACAAGACTTTCAAGTAAATTTACAATCATTAATCCAATTTGCAAATTTTCTTCACCAAACCAAATTAGCATCATGCCAGATTAACTACATTTTTATTATCTTTAACACCTGATAAGGCATGCACATATTTGCAGCAACAGAGGCAAAGTGAAATGGTGCAGTTTTTGGACATGCTACAAGTCAATTGCAAAATGTTTCCATTTTAATTTAAAAGGGTGGTGAAAGTCTTCATAGCAAAATTAATATATTTTCTTGAAGGCTATATTTGGTTCATACATACCTACATGCCATACGCTTTCAATATGCACACACTCCTTCCACACTAACACTGACCTACTCCCTCTATTACCCACCCATATGTTTATCATTTTGAAGTATGATTTTGTACCAGTTGAACAAATATGAAACAAGCCCAAATTTAAAATACGCTAGCTAGAATCAGCATTTAAAACTTGGCCAGGTTGTCCATTGGGGCAACCTATAGCATTCACATGCTTCTTCCAATCAGCATGGTCTGTCATGATGGTCTTTAGCATGTTGAATTGCCAATCCCCAACAACAATCACAGGTAGCACGATATTTAAAAGGCTCTACCTCTTTTCTCTTTGTCTTTCAAATCGACAACACATTTTTTATTTCGATAGACATAAGGTATATACACTCCCAATCAAAAATTTAAGACCACTTAAAAATCTTTAAAAAGAAATTTTTTTTACAGATAGATTTTAAACTTCTCCCACTTAAGGTTACCAATACTACAATTTAAAAGGTTATGGAAACAAAAAGCTACATTCCAAACATTTTATTTAGAAATTTACATTTTTATAAAATGAGGCGATTTACACATGATCAAAATTATAAGACCAGAGACAAAAATTCTTTTTTTAAGTGGTCTTAAATTTTTGATCGGGAGTGTACGTACTTCAGAGGTACAGATAAAACTGTTCTTTCTGCTGCTTGTGTCTAGAGATATTTTTTTTTATACTGCACAGTTATTGCTTCAACCGAACCTAAGTTCACAGAGTGATCCAAAGGATTGAATTCACAATTACTATCTGTCTATATTTCTGAAATGAGCTTTCTAACTATTTATATTATTTAAATTGTTCAGACTGCTGCCCTCATCTTTACACACACACACACACACACACACACACAATGTACATTTTGACCTTCTTCAGGTGATATTTGTTGGAGCTGAACCCTTTAGTTAGTCCACGGGGGTAGATCATTGTATTTCCATATAGCATGGCCTTTGAATATCTCAGTTCTTTTATGCTTTTGTTAATACATTTATCAATTGTTACTTGTTTCAATTCCTTGTTCAGTGTCTTTTTTCCTTTTACACAGACTTGTATGTACCTAAATATTTTTGTGGCACAAATAGACTAGGAATCATAAAATGACATTTTCCATTCCTACGAAAAGCTCTTCAGGTGATATTTGTTGGAGCTGAACCCTTTAGTCAGTCCACAGAGGTAGATCATTGTAATTCCATATCCTTTGGATATCTTGTTTCCTTTATCTTTTTGTAAATACATTTATTAATTGTTGCTTGTTTCAATTCCTTGTTCTGTCTTTTTTCCTTTTACCCAGACTCACATGTATCCAAATATTTTTTGTGGGACAAATAGACTAATCGTCATTAAAGTTACATTTTCTATTCCTACAACAAGCTCTTATATCATCTCCATTCTTGAGTTCTCCAGCAGATGTGGATTTTCTTTTTCCCTTCACATGTTGATAGGTTACATGTCTACTCCATAAAGCAAGACAGAGTTCGCTGTTAGAACAAACCAGGGCAAGATTCTCGTGCCACGAAACTATGAAATGGCGGGGCGGGGGGGATGCAATTTAAATCATCTTAATTTTAATAAGGTAGTACTCACATAAAATGTAAATCTTATTGTAACTTAACTACATACAATAATGGATTGTATGCAATATAGGTGAAAAATTCAACCAGGACAGTTGAAAATATATACAGTTTATCCAAATATAAATTAGAGACCTATCATAATTGATCATTCCATCTTAAATAAATCAATATTTTGCAGCAATTTTTTTTTCTTTACATCAACTATATGTTTGTTGTTAAAAAGTTGAATAATTTATTACAGATGAAAAATATTGAATTTTATATAGTGTTTATTTCAAGATTTAACATGATCAAAAATAAATTTGCCAATTTGGATGCAAAAAACCCAAAACAATATCAAAATCCATGAAAAGTTTTCAGCCTTTAATTGTCAATTGTGCTTGCTTTAATTAGTAACAAACATAAATGCAGGTAAATGAAAACAAATGTTGATAGGATAGTGAGGATAATAAAGCAGTGCCTGGAGCCCCACCCTAAATCTGTCACCCCAGCAACAATCAGATTTTTGTAGCCTGTACCTGTATTTAGCAATATGATATTTCTGCAAACAAAACACTTATTTCACCCCAAGCAAGGCAATAATGCAAAAAAAATGAAACAAGAACAAGTAACCACAGAACATCTAGGGTCAAGTGGATTTTTTTTTCCTTGGTTATTACTGAAAACATGAAAATTTAACTATTTCAGTCCAGCAGTACTATAAGGGATAACGCATCAATCTTTTTTGTTTTTTTTTAAATTAAATTGTTTTCCATAAAATACTTAAAACATTTCTTTTTCTCTTTCAGGTGCTTCTAAATTACAACATGGATGTTTAAGTGTCAATCCAATTATCTTCATTACCATATGATACACTAATTACTTTTACTTCACTTTCTGTGCTGTAAGAATGGACTGCAAAATTTCCAAGGTTTCCATCTAGTCATGGATGCAAAGCAATTTCTTTAACCCAGATGTACTTTTTGAAGTAATTAAATTGCTTTGATATTTATTTTACTGCCAGATTTTCCACAGCTGTAAAACTTTTCAAAATAGTTTATGTATGAACTATATGTGTATGTATTGCATATATACTAAACTATAGATTATAAAAAATAAACTATTATGCATTTTGTATTCAAGTTTTGTTTAACAAGCTCATCGTGAAGGTAAACTTAGTAATGTATTGAGTTTGTTTCTCACCAATTAGCACAAGATATAATAATAAAAGAACAGTTTAAATTTGGTACTTTAATTTACACATGTCAATTTCTGGAACGACAAACTATTGTTATTTACAGTCAGACTAACATGCCCATTTTTCTTGATATCAAGATTTTGGCCAGTTCAGCTTTGTCAATCTGGGTAATATTCAATATCTACAGTGGGGGTAAATGTTCTTATTCAGCTCTTTATGTCAAAAAATACTTCTGACTCTCATTCTGCTGTCTACATCACAGAATATCTCACTCTCTATCGCATTCTGCTCTCCGTGTCAAAGAATATCTGTTTCACTCATTCTGTTGTCCATGTCAAAAAATATCTGTTGGCTGTCTATAACAAAAAATATCTATCTCATTCTGTTGTCCATATCCAAAAATCTCTCTCATCCTGTTTGAATTTATTTACCATTCTTTCCCAACTATGGTCTAATCTTAAAGTATACTATTACAGGTTGCAGACACCTTTTTAAACTTGCGTTTCAATAACCACTAATGAAAACTAAACCATAAATTTTAATTAAATGGAGAAGTCACTAGTAAGCATATCTTGCAGACCACTGGGTTCCATGAACTTGTGCCCTTGTACTATATTGTACTTGCTGAAAAGCAGTGATTAACTAGCTAATCTCACAGATTGTTACTAAGATCCTAAGTGCTCCATTGCTCTAGTTTTCTGCCAGATCACACTAAACTAATTAAATAACAATGCATACATTGCCATGGAACAGTGGCTAGGCAGCATGTTTAACTCCTATGGAATCTGATTCAAACTGGGTATCCAATTTTTATTGTCTTATGCTCAACTCGGCTTAGTAAATACTTATAAACAATGAATTTACACAGACCCTCACTACAGAATCAATTCAAACTTTCAAGGAAATAGCTGCTCTCTTTTAATAGTCTTAGAGAACTCTTTTGCTCTCCATCACTATGGTTGATGCTAACCCCCAAAAGTTATTCATTGCCCCTTAGGCATGAAATGGAAATATTATCTTGAATCAATTGCCAGGTCTGCTGCTAGGGAAATTGGTTCACTATGTCATACTGGGCATTTTTTTTAACAGAATCTATCTTACATATTTATAAGTCTGCCATTCATACATGCTTAAAATCTTGCTGTTGAATCTGGTTAGGTGCATCTACGTATTTAGAGATCCTTGATAAAATACAAATTCTTTTTGTCATTATATTGTCATTGGTCTTGTCATGGGGTCTCAGTTCCAATGATTTTTCCACCGCTGTAATGTATCTTCCTCATGCCTTTTCTATAAATATTTTCATGGTAATTGTTCTAATGAGCTTTCCTCTTTGGAATCTACAACTCTATAAATTTAATCACAGTTCTAGGCTGGTAATTAGGCCTAATCATTTTACAGCTGAAACTGCTAAATGTCACCTTAAGTTCTGTGCTAACAATTCCTTCTCTTGCACTTCTCACTTGTGGAACTCTTCTGGCTACTCACTTTCCAAAAATTTTAAATACAGTATTTCATTATCTTCTTTTGTCCTCCCTCTTTAATGCTTTTCTTTTTCTCATATTCTTTTACTCAGTAACCCTCTTAACCTTAGTGGCTTTATTGCCTTGCTTGTGATAAAATGATAAAAAAAAAACTTTAAAAATTCTAACCATGGCCCAATCAAATAGAACTACTAAATATTACACCTTTTAAAGCCTCTATTTCAATAGTGAACACAATGAGGAAAAGTACTTGGAGAATTTGACACTCACAAGGCATATTAATGGGAAGCAGGGAACAGTAAGCAACCTATTTGTATAAATAGCAGAACAAATACTTAGGTAGATAGTGAAATGACAAACACTGTTTAGAACTATGAAGGATTGAAAGTTGTGAAGTGCTAGAATCCCCCACATGCTGATGGAGCGCGGCAGCTAAAAAATGCATCTTGTATGTTCTGTCTTTCTTTAGGATATAAGTAATCATGGCACTCCACATCTTCCTGTCACTCTTAATAAGTTTTGTCTTTTTGCTATTTCTCCCAAACCCTATTCTACCATCTATTTACTCAAACCCATCAAGTAAGTTACATGGTGATTCCCACTTCCCTCAATCTATCCTGTGAATATCAGGCTTTCCAAGCCCTCTTTCCTCATTACAGGCCCCAGAAATTTTAACTGCATCTTCCTGATGTGAAGTTTTCCTTGTTTCCATTCTTGCAAAAACTTTGTCATTGTTCACATGTTTAGTCCATGGTATCCTCAGCATCCTTTTGTAGAACTACATTTCCATTGCTTCAAGTCTCTTCAACTTTAAGACTGTCCTGCATTTGCTGTCATACAGAAGGAGAGACATCACATAAAAGTTCAGTACTCTTTTCTTTGTATCAATGAATTTAAAATCCCATCGACAATGTACTGTATAACTGACTTTCCAGACCTTAATTTACCGTCTGATTATTCCACTTGTTCACTATGGAAGCATCAGATTGAGCAAAAAATAAGCATACACACCAAACTATTGCACACAAACACACAAATATAAAAAAAAATATTCTCTACAATCTTTGACCCGAGGTGAATGTCAGAATGTGCATAGGGTTCATTAAACAAACCTAATTGTATTGAAAAGCCTCTCTGATATTAAACAGACCGAGTATGGTAAATATTGCAAATCAATACAAGCCAGACCAAATTAAATCAGGCGAAAATACAGGTTAATATCCCCGCACATACGCTAATGTGAATAGCTGTACAATGAACAACAATCAGGGTTCACAATGCAAGGCAAATAATACTTAATGATTGTAATGGTAAAGAAATCGTAATATTCATCACTCTCCAGTGCAGCACAATGGATTTATTTTTTTTTCCACTCCATCTATGCGAGTTCTTTTGTTGGTTCTTATTTTTAAGGGAAATGAACCAATTGCAATTGAAGCCTTTGTTGTTGATTAGTGTGAAATGTTGATTCACAAAGTTTACGAATATTCATTTATTTCAAGTTCGATATATAAAGAGGCTCAAAAGAATCCTCAGAGCCAGTTTGAGCTTTTGTTTTCTGTTAATACAAGTGTGTACAAGCATGGATGTGTGTGTGTGTGTGTGCGTGAAAAATACACATGAGGAGGGTGCTAATAAGTTCTCAACCCAAGCAAATAGAAATTTAGAACACACACACAAACTCATTCAGTCATGTAAAAGCAATACTTTACAATGTCTGTTCACAATACCAGTGAGGTTCTGATACTGAATAAAAATTATTTGAGTTATTTGGTTCATTTTGGATATAATACCATTACTGAAATGGCAATGATATTGTTTGTTTGTATTGTAGAATGATGTGCAGGTGGTGTAATAGGAGTTTGGAATAAGAAATCAGAGAGCAGAGTTTGCATTCAAATAAAGTTTGTTGCATTCACTTCCACACAAATACCCTTAAGATAAATATAAATCCCTCTTCTCCCTTCAGCTATAGGTTAAATAATTGTAATCTTATCTAGAAAAATCAGTTATCTGAAAAATAAATAAATAAATAAAAAAATTAAAAAAATAAATGTGTGTGTGTGTGTGTGTGTGTGTGTGTGTGTGTAGTTTGTTATTTTTTTATGACGACCTTTCGCTGGTTAGTTGAAGCCAGAAAATATTTTTAAATTCTAAAAATATTTTTGTTATAACAAATCAATGAAACAAATCAATGAAACAAATCCTACTAATTAACCTATTGCTGGGGAGAGAAGTGGTGGATTCATAACATTCCTAAGAGAATTTGCCTGTAAGTGAATATAATTAACTCAATAGGAATTGGAACTTGGCATTCTGACTTCCAATTTTGAGCTGTTATATGTTACAACATGCACATGTCCAAACTTACAGCACCTGGTATTCCTGAGAGGTCATCCCTTTACGTACTAAACAGGCTCAACATTGATTACCTTTGGTGATCATACAAAAACTGTCATTTCAATATGAAATAGTTAGAAGCTGAAATGGTAATGGTGTTATGGCTCTTATTTTAGAAGAATGTGCAAGTGATGTAATGGGCAAGAGCTTGGAATGTGAAATCAGAGAGCTAAATCCAAATTCCAGTCAAGATTATTACATTTAGTTCCATACAATTTACAGTTACCCTTGTGAACGGTATGAATGAATCCAACACAGTTGAAATTTTTTTCTGGAAAAATTATTTAAGAAAATAAATAAAAGAATTGTTAATACAATATTCACATAAACAAAAAAAAACAAAAAAAATCATTCTTACAATCCAATATGTCTTTGTAACCCACAAAGGGTTGAGAAGCCATAAAATGGCTAAACCAAATTGTAGAATGTCTATTTATATTGAAATAATACTTTCATTTTTTAATTTTAGATTTTCCTTTTTGTTCTTTGTACAAAACAATACTCCTCTTTGCTCACTTGTTTCACCGATAACTACAATCTTCAAAAATTTAAATGCAACATCAATCACCATCTTCTGTCTTCTTGAACCCCATTCATCTTGCCCTTTTCTCAACCCTTCCTATTCTCAGTTTTTCTGTTTTGCTTTATATCCCTGTAATCCCCCCAACCTTGCATACTATTGGCATCTCTGCCTTGCTTGGGGTGAAATGAAAAAACATCTTTGCATTTTGGTAAGTGATTTTTTTTTTTGTAGGAGTTGAATATACTTCCAATAGTGGAAAGTTGACAGACAAGTTCTAAGGGTTCTGTATAAACATCTTCAGCAAGATCTCATTTTTTAAGTTCTTTTTTCTCATATTAAGTCCACTTGAATTTCCTACTCTGATCATGAGAAACATTTGAATAATTTTCTAATGTTTATATTAATATTATTAATAATAATTATAAACTTATTTAGATAATTCCATAAATACTTTTTTTTGCCTCCTTTTGACTAATTCATAGTAATGTGAAATAGCAGACAATAACAATGCTCATTATAAATGCTGTAGGTTTTAACAAGGCATATATAAATTATTTATACAAACAAAATGGATTGAAAAATAAAACTTTTTCAGCAGAAACATTGTTAATGTGAACATTTTTAACATTTGAATTAAAAATAAAAACACAAGAAATATTTTAAATTTGCTTTTAAAAACTTATGCAAATTATTACTACTGATGTTGAAAATGCCATTTGTTAGTAATTATATATATGTGTGTGTGTGTGTGTGTGGCACCTCAGCATGGGGTAATGGTTAGCAAATTTTCTTTAAGTTCTTTTTGTCATGTTAAGTCCACTTGAATTTCCTACTCTAATCATGAAAAACATTTGAATAATTTTCTAATGTTTATATCAATTTTATTGACTATCAGACTTTTTTTAGATTATTCCATGAGTACTTTTTTTGCCTCCATTTGACTAATTCATAGTCATGTAAAATAACAGACAACAACAATGTTTATTGTGAATGCTGTAGGTTTTCTAACTGATGGCTGAATTTTAACAAGGCATATATAAATTATTTATACAAACAAGATGGATTTAAAAATAAAACTATCAGCAGAAACTGTTTATATGTGACAATTTTTAACATTTGAATGAAAAATAAAAACACAAAAATATTTTAAATTTACTTTTAAAAACTTACACAAATTACTACTACTGATGTTGTAAATGCTATTTGTTAGTAATTATGGGGCATCTCAGCATGGGGAAATGGTTAGCAAGATTGTCTCACTAAAATTTATTAAACTGAGAAGTGAATTCGATCCTCATTGGGTACCCCATACTTTTGATCATGTGCCACATCTAGAGTGTGCTTAGAAAATTGCCTATATATATATATATAAAGAGTGGTAAACATTCACTATGTGATATAAAGGTGTGCTGTTTTGTTCCGATGTAAGGTGGAGACACACAAACAAAATGTTATTCTCTAGCCTGTGAATGTCCTTTGTTAAATGTAAGCCATCACCAGATTTATGGAGATGAATAGGTCAATAGCCATCAAACAAAGAGTGTCACATTTTCAGCAAGATAACTTTTTAAAAAGTTTTTTTTCAGCATTGTTCTAAGTCCACTTAACTATTCAACTCTTGACAAAGTTACATAGAGTTGACCATGAGAGAAACATTTGAATAATTTTATAATGTATATAATAATGATAAAATTAACTCAAACTAATTAAATTCAAATCAATCTTAATTACTAAATCTAAAGATTATTTTAACTTTAGATAATTCCATTTTTTTTACTTCCATTTGACTAATTTGTTGCAATGTGAAGTAGCAAAAAACAATACTACATATGAAGGCTGTAGGTTCTCTATCTTATGGATAAATTTCTTAACAAGTTACATATAAATAATTTGTACATACAAGTTACATATAAATAATTTGGTAATACAAGTCTCACTAATTAACCCATAGCTGGGAGGAGAAAAGGTAGATTCATACCCTTTCCAAGGGTATTTGCACATAAGTTAATATAATGAACCTAAGAGGAATTGGAACTCAGCTCTGATTAACAATTACAAGCCAATATCTATTACACTACCTAAGCATACAATCTTACAGCACTTGATATTCTCAAGCAGTCATTCATCAAAATACTGACCAGGCTTAACATTGCTTAACTTCATTGATCATACAAGAACTGGTGTTTCAACTTCACCAAAAGTCCCCAATCTGTTTACAGAATAAAAATGCTATTTGTTATTGATTGATTTGCTTTCTCTAGCTTAACCATTTGCTGATTAATTAAAGCCTGAAAAAATGTTAGAGTGTAAGAAGTTTTAGATAATAATGGTTTGGTAATACAGGTCTTACTAATTAACCCATAGCTGGGAGGAGAAGAGGTAGATTCATACCCTTTCCAAAGGTATTTGCACATAAGTTAATATAATGAACCTAAGAGGAACTGAAACTCAGCTCTGATTAACAATTGCAAGCCAATATCTATTACACTACCTAAGCAACCAATCTTACAGCACCTGATATTCTCAAGCAGTCATTCATCAAGATACTGACCACGCCTAACATTGCTTAACTTCATTGATCATACAAGAACTGGTGTTTCAACTTCACCAAAAGTCCCCCAATATGTTTACAGAATAAAATTTGTGTGATGGTATTTTATTATCTGAGCCAAATATGCATTCTACAAACAGAGTAGTGAAAGTTCTTTCACCTCTACAAAATTCCTTTATAAACATTTTCAGCATGGCAGCTTTTTTTCAAATGTTTTTGTCATGTTAAATCTTACATGAATTTCCTGCACTGGACTTATTTACATAGATCAGACTATGAGAGAAGCATTCGAGTCATTTTCTAGCAAACTTACTAAGATTTGCTACAGTTTTAAGAAAAATCTAATTAAGTAGATTATTTTGACTTATTTAGATAATTCTATAAAAAATTCTCAGCTCCATTTAACTAATTTCTAGTCATGTGAAAGCTGATACTAGCAATACTCATTATGAACACTATAGGTTTTTGAAATTACAATGGAATTTTGACAGGTAGATATATATATTCTTTCTATATAAATACTATTAATTAAAAAAAGAAAGAAAAAATCTTTCTTGACAGAAACATTGCTTAGATGTGGCATTTTTTTCATTTTGATAAAAAATAATGAAATATTAAAATATACTTTTAAAATTTGTTATGTGAATTAAATATTGATATTACCATTGATGTTGTAAATGCTATTTGTTATTGATTGATTTGCTTTCTCTAGCTTATTAACCATTTGCAGATTAATTAAAGCCTGAAAAACTTTTAGAGTGTAAGAATTTTTAGATAATAATGGTTTAATAATACAAGTCTTACTAATTAACCCATAGCTGGGAGGAGAAGAGGCAGATTCATACCCTTTCCAAGGGTATTTGCACATAAGTTAATATAATGAACCTAAGAGGAACTGAAACTCAGCTCTGATTAACAATTACAAGCCAATATCTATTACACTACCTAAGCATCTCAACTTACAGCCCTTGGTATTCTCAAGTGGTCACCCATTTAGGTACTATCAGGCTCAATGTTGTTTAACATTGGTGACTGGACAAGAGCTAGTGTTTTGATGTGGCATGACCATAAGCCAAGATAAAATTAAGCCAATTTCAAGTCTTTTTTAAATCTAATAAGAAGCAACTGAACTTAATTGAAAGGCACAATAATATTTTATTGAAGAAAAAATAATCTTAAGTATTAAGGGATTTTACATAAAAATTTACTTGAGATTCTACATGATAGAAATTAAGCTGAAATTTATACAAACCAAAACTTTTTGCAACACGCTTACACACATGAAAATCCTTACAGTATTTAGTATTGTTAAGTTATCACTTACATTTTTGTTGAGATTTACAAACACTAAATTTCATTCAATTTCACAAAACAATGAAAGCTGATTTGTTTGAAAAAGAACTGACAAAAACTACTTTGTGGCTTAATTATTTCATTTTATACGACTTCATAGGAAATAATATTTTTTTAAGAAAAATTTTTTTTTTTTTAACAGCAAAGAAATTCTTAGGATTTCTTACTCTTGAGTATGCAACATGCAACTGGCCATATATAAATATTTTTTTGAGCCAAATTGAAACTTTTTGAAGCATCTAACTGATTTGTTTATAACTTTCTCAAATCAAGGGCAAACTTGAAACTGGGTTCTTGTATATCAAAACTTAAGATATGCAAAAGAAAACATTACGTTTTTATCAAATAAGTATTTTTTATTCTAATTGTTTTTAAAATAGTGAGTATTTTTTCTGTCAAATAATAAAACTTAATTTTTCAAAATGATTTATGAAAATTTATTGTAATAAGTTGGATGGATGAATAAATAGCTGGCTGGCTACTCATATCCAAGGATCCCCATCTACTAAAGTGGCTACTTAATCCCTGTTGTTGCAGAAGCCTGCTCAGGCACATTTGTGCTTGCTCAACACCCACAAAAGCCACCTGTGGTTTATACTGCAACTATGCTGAGCAGACTTTAGTTACAGTTTCGAGGAGAGAGCATGTTATCTATCAACAGTCTGAACAAGGCCAGCATGCTCAAAACTCCCAGTCATGATGACTTGTGACTTTGTGTTAGCACAACCACCGACAGCTCACAAAGGGTTATGTCCATGCAATTTCACTCATAAGGCTTGGGTCAATTCATGGTATGGTTTTCAAGCCCTTTCCAAAAGGTGTCACATGCTGAGATCGTCACCTCCATAAAAATAATATCAAGAAGTCACCTTCTTTACAAATTGACCATGGTGAGATTTGAACCAGGGTCTTGTGGTTAGAATATACATGTTCTAACCACTTGGCCAGATGTCTATATGTTCCTTTGTACCCCCTTACCTGTTTGCATTTCTTTCCAAACTTTGGTTTAATTTGGGAACAATTATGAGTGTGAGAGACACCTTTGCATGAATGTTTCCAACTAGCATCCAGTTGGCAGACAAAATAAATAGGATTGTAACTCAATACATGTCCCTTTCTTAAGTGGTCATAAGGTGGATATTGTGCTGACATTTATTGAGCACAATATTCACACTGGAATCATCAGCCAATCGGAGCCTATACAATAGACTTGCCTGGGTAGCAGAATGGAATCTATCAGGCTGTTATATAAACCACCTGCCAATTAGGCTGTCAGAAGTAACTTCTGCTACAGTCGATTATTGTCTGTTGCTATCTACTAACGGAAGTCACAGAATTTGATAGATAGATAGATAGATAGATAAGGCCATTTTTTTTCACTGCTAGCAATGACAAAATTATTTTTATTTAAAACTTATTCCTCAGTAACTACCATAAGATTTCTTTTTTACTTTCCAATTAAGTTTCTCTCAGAGATGAGTAGTTAAAATACTCACTGAATTTCAAGTTAGCATCAGGATTATTCAAACTTTACTATGAAGCAATACTCAGAGAATTTGAAATTCTACCAGAATCTATTATTGATGAACATGTTCTTATCATAAGATAAGCAGATGACAATGCTGACAGTAGATATAGAAAGGAAACTCCAAGAACCCCTACAGGAGTCATTCCGTGTCAAATCAACAAAAGTCTGACCATCTCCAACACATTTTTTTATACAAGTTTGGCACACGTATAGAGCTTCATGATAGAAATTGAATGGTATCTATTTCATATCCCAAAGTCAAAGGGTTCCTGAGATAATAACAGGAAATTGTGAAGAGCCATAGTCACCAGTGTCCTGACATTGGGTGAAGAAGAACAAGCTTGGGTAAATGATTAGCAGACTGAGGATTAAGAGAGATAACAAAAAGACAATACATAAGAGCTAGAAAGAACAGAAAATTGGGGAGAGCCATGGTCATCAATGTCCTGACATTTTAAGAAGAAGAATAAGCTTGTGTAAATAGTTAACAGAACAGGGATTAGGAGAGAGATACAGAAAAAAAATTTACTCAATGCTAAAAAGAATAGGATGTTGTAGAGAGCCATGATTGCCCATGTCCTGAAGAGACACTGCACATAGAAGGTGAAGAAGCTCTCTTGCTTAGAATATTTCATTTGCTGGGAGTGTTCAGATAAGCCTAGCTTTGATTGCTTTCTTTATTAGCAAAAAATTGTAAAGTCTCATTGCACTAATTATCTTCAAGACGCACTATGTTAGTTCTTCAATTCATTCAGTCAGTTAAGTGCCATACATAATACACGCTTGGGCGATCATGTCTCGAAAGAGACATGACTGACTAGGCAGAAGATTATCCCGCAGTAAGTTGCCATTGCTTTCTGCGGTAGACTGGTTGCCGATCAAGGCTATAGAACCCAGTCTGTCCTGCTATTTAACCCATAACTGGAAGGAAGAGATGGATTAATACCTTTCCCAAGGGTATTTGCGCATAAGTGAATACAATGGGTTCAACTGGAATTTGAACTCGGCTATACAACTGTTAAATGCTTCTTTTATTTTTTCATTATCTTATTCTCTTATTGTTTCTTAATAGATAGTTATATTACTGAATGCAATAAATCTTAATATAACATTTTCAATATTAGATGCAATCCAAGAATTGCAGAGACTGTAAGGATTTCCAAATGTTTTCTAGTATCCCAGCTTCAGTCACTTTTCCACCGTCACAATATTACCTCCCTGTGCCTATTCTGCAAATATTATTCATGGCAACTTTTTTTCTCTTCTCTTTGGTACTTCAACTTTATAAATTTAAGGTTAGAAGATATAATGAAGAAAGAGGGCTTGGAAAATATGATGCTCACAGGACAGATTGAAGGCAAGTGAAACAGAAAAACAATGCATAAAATACTTTGTGAGCTTGAGTAAATAGATGGCAGAACAAGGTTTAGGAGAAATAACAAAGACAAAACTTTATTAAGAGCTACAAAGGACAGGAAACTTGGCAGGAGCCAGGATCATCTACATACTGAGGGGACACAGCAAATAAAACATTCTCTTCCAGCCTCTTGCTTTCCTATCAACTATGATCTTCAAAACATTTAAATGCAATGTCAGTCATCATCTGTTTCTTTATTGTCCTCTCAGTTTATTTCACTGTTACCCTTGGTGACTTTTATCAACTTGCTTGGGACAAAATGATTAAAATAAAAAGAGGTGTCAATGATTTCAATTATAATTTCATCCTTCTTTGCCCATAGAGTACAAAACTTCAATGCATATGTTATATACTGCAAATCACTACAAGAGTAAAAAATGAAAACAACCAAATATTGTCAGAAAGGGGGAAAGTAAAAGCGACAAGATATTTTTTTTTTTTTCTTTTAATCATCTCACCCCAAGCAAGGCATTCCACTGCCACTATTGCGCATGGGGCTACATAGGGGAAGGTAAAGAGAAGGAGTGTTTAGACATAGGAAATGTGCAAATTCGTATTTAGGGGGCACCAGTGATCTAAGTTCATCGGAGCAGAAGCCGTGAAAGTATTTATAGAAGAGACACAGGGAAGCCACGTCTCGCCGGTGGGAAAGAGACTGCAGGCGGTCTGCCAAGTTGGTATCTATCACATTACAGACCCTCCTCTGAACCTTATCGAGAAGCCCGAGGAGAACAGCAGGGGCACCCGACCAGATATGGCAGCAGTATTCAATGCACGGGCGGATGGTAGATTTGTAAATGTGCAGGATAGATTTAGACAGAAAAAACTTCCGGGCCCTACACAGAGAACCGACTTTCATAGCAGCGGATTTAGCAATGGATTCGATATAGTCATTCCATTTGAGGTCCACTGAAAGTGTGAGACCAAGGAGGCGTAGTGTTTTACTCTCTGGGAGGCAAGCCTGGTCCATGCTAATGGGAGATAGGTGAGATTGTCGATGATGGTTAATTGACAGTAGCTTCGTTTTAGAATAAAAATAATCCCTATTACTTGTATAATGGACAAAGGTGGAATGTCTCTGTTGTATTCAAAATAAACAACCTGAAAGAGGGAAAAGAGCCTGGCATTGAAGCCAGTGTCAGGTAAATCAACCAGAATCCAAAAGTCAGACACATGCCCCACGCAGATATCCAGCTCACCTTAAGGCAGACATACATGCTCTATGCAGACATCCAGCCTGCCTAAATGCACACATGCCCCATTCAGAGGTCTGGCCTGCCTAAAGGCAGATACATGCACTTCATGCAGACATCCAACCCACCTAAAGGCAAACACACATGCCCTATGCAGATGTCCTGTCCACCTAAAGGTAGACACATGCATGAATCACATTCAGCACAGCTCTTAGTTCATCATTTTTGCATAAATTCATGAACAAAAACCTGCTGAATGATTACCAAGCAGTATTGTCAATTTCATCAAATTCTGTACTCTTTATTTTTTTCCAATTTTAAATTTCTTTTCTGCATAAGGTTACACATCAACCTTTTGGTCCACACTGGTAAGAAACTTGCATTGGTGTTGTTCAAATGGGTTGTTCTGGGTTTTTTTAGCTCTTTATGAAAATAAAAAAAACAAGAAAAATAAAAAACAGAACTAAAAAAAAAAAATAAAACAAAAAAACAGAACTAAAAAAAAAACAAAATAAAACAAAAAAATAAATTTAAAAAACAAAATAAAACAAAAAACTAAACTAAAAAATAAAACAAAAAATAAAACAAGAACTAAAGTAAAAAAATAAAACAAAAGACAAAAAAGCAATAGGCAAAGAATAAAAAATAAATGGAAATAAAATTAAACAAATCAGTAAAAATAAAAATAAACCAATAAAGCTAAAAAAAATAAACCAGTTCAAGGTCTTTGGTATCTCTGGCTGGATATTTGACAATCCAATCATTCTTAAATTGGATAGTGAAAGTGGTATTGAAGGGATCAATTTCACATTAATGTGGAGGTACCTCAGGGATCTATCCTTTGACCAATGTTGTTTCTGTCTTTTCTATAAATATTTTATGGCAATTATCCTCATGAGTTTTCCTCCTTGGTACTACTACATGATTGGCAGTTAGGTCTCGTTGCATGACTGTCAAAATAGTTAAATGTAACAAAGTTCTATTCTAATAGTTTCTTCTCTCACATTTCTCACCTCTGAAACCCTCTTCCAGTTTCTTGATTCTCTGCCACCTACAATCTTGAAATTTTAAATGCAACATCCATCACAATCTTCTGTCTTCCTGATAACCATTCTTTTATTGTCATTTCTCTTCACTGAAGTCTTCTCATTGTCTTCTACTTCCAATAACCTTTTGCATCTTTGTGGTATTATTGCTTTGCTCAGGATGAAATGATTAAAATAAGGAAGAAATAAAAAAAATAATAAAAACCAAGAAAGTGCATAAACTATATGAGTAACCTGCGATGTGAGTTGGGTGCTGAGGAGGTCCTTGTCCTGATCCACTTCCCAAAGTATGAACACAATATTATTTGGAAGGGCTTCTTGGCCAAGCCAATAATTTCCAGCACCCACTCAGTTGTGTGTGTGTGTGTGTGTGTGTGTGTTAAAAAGAGATTCCTCTCAAAATTGTAAAATACAATAGACATTATTACTCACAATGCACCATTGACCAACATCAAGTCAAAATAGAACACACATGGCCTGAAGATTGTGTTCAAGCATGAAACAGACTGTCACCACTTGGTGTTGACCTCAATGTCCACTTTCATATTTACCTATGCTCTATCTGATATTGGGGTTTTTTATCCATAAACATAGCATACCTTAAAACTATATTTTCATCATTATATATATATATATATATATATATATATATATAATCATCATTCATTTATCTATTTAGTTAACCCATTTTGCACCACTGTGCTCACCACTCTCCTCCATCTCATAAATGTGGTTCATTGTGACATTCAAGGCAGAATAATGCAATTGCTTGCATGTTCTTTTTGCATTTGGGATGTTGTGGTTACACATTCACTCCTCACAGATATTAAAGAGGCAAGACTTACAAAGCAGCAAGTGGTTTTAAATTCTAAGTGTTCCTTCTCCTAGACTAGTTACCAACTAGTGATATAGAATTCAGTCTGTCCTACTGTTTACCCATATCTAGGTGAAAGAGATGAATTCAGGCCCTTCTAAATGGTATTAGCATGCAAGTTAATGCAATAAACTGAACTTGAATTCATCTCTCCAATTCCACAACCAAAACCATTATTCATGACTCCATCATTCCTCTCTCTCAATATATATATATATATATATATATATAAAGAGACAGGCTTTAAAAAATAGTATTGAAAATCAGATCTGTCTGTCAGCAAGCATTAAACAATTTGTGGAGGTTGATTTTTACAAGAGAAAAGCTTAAGCAGAATGGAAATTGCTCCTAAGAATAGAAGTTTCTTCTTTGTTCTTTAAATTCATTAAAAATTTATACAGTTATTTCCCAATTTAAAGTTGATATTTCATTCAATTGTTTAATATATCTTTAATTTATTTGTTCAAACATGATTTTTAATGGATAGTTGTATCTGAGTAGATACTTTCTTTTGTATAATTAAGCAGTATATTTATTTATATCTATCAACTTGAATAATCAAGAAATCTTGTTAAAAAAAATACACGTCAAGGGTATGACCCCGTACTGAAAAAAAAGACAAAGCCCAATTTTGCAATCATATGTTGAATTAATTTTCTGACCAATGAAAGAAAGCGATTCACAAAACTTAGAAAAGTTAGCAATCCAATGTGAAAAACTAAATGGCTATAAAAACAGAAAGTAAGTCAAAGCAGTCAGTCAGATAGGAGCAGAAACTAGAGACGAGACCACAAGATGTGACTAAAGAAATTTTAATCTGCCAACTGGACATAAGGTTCTGTCACACATTAGTTCTCCTTTACTTGTGCTAATTTCTTTTACCACTTCCTCTCCATCCTCAATATTCTTGCAGTCAACAAAGAAGATGATGACAACAACAACAAAATACTTCAACTGACTCTTAAATATTAGTGTCTAATAAGTACAATTTCCTTATTACTTCACTTTCTCACTGACCATAAAAAAGAAAAGGAACACAGACATTGTTAGTAATCCTGTTTATTCTTCATAAACACATTCACTGCTAGAATTCTGGACACTTAACTCCCTACTACTATTTCTCATTGAACATTTAACACTTACAAATTTATTAACTACATACATTTTCTCTTTTGGCATTTAACTTATACAAATTGATGTTAATCTTTTCAGTTAATAAAATTTCACTTATTTTACAAATGAAACACTTTTATTCTTCCACATTCCAACATCCAACCTTCTGATGACCTTCTGATAAACCCTAAGTTGTGGGGAGTGTCAGCTATGTTTGTAAACTGGCCTCGTACCAGACATGGATGACCATTTCTACTACACAAACATGTTCATTCATATTTTTGGCAAAGTTATCAACAATCTCATGACTACAAATCTTGTAATCATTGTTTAACATCCATTTCCATGCTAGCATAGGTTGGACAGTGTTTTCTTGGTTTTTTTCCAGGTCGCAATCTCAGCTTCCTTAAATTGTCACTGATCATCTGGGTCACTGTTTTACCCAGTCTACCTATCCTTCTTTGGGAATCAACCTCAATAAACCTACAACTGCTGACAGAGTTTTTATGTCCATTTTCTCAACATGCCCGAACCATCTAAGTCTTGCTTGATGCATAGCATCTGTTATATTGGCAATACCCAGCCTATTTCTTAACTCCTCTAATGATTTTCTATCCCTAATACTGACATTTCACATCTACCATACCATTTGCATGTGAGTTCGAGCAATTTGATAATATCAACTTCCTTAAACAGGAAAGTTTCACTACCATATAGCATCACACTTCTAATGCGAGCTGTATATAGCTTTCATCTTATATGAAAATACTCTAGATGTTAGAAGAGGCAAAAAGTTCTCTAAGTTTTTTTCCAACCTGATCTTATACAGGATCAGGAACTTGCTTCTGTGCCTCCACCTTCACTTAACATGTCACCAAAATAGCAAAACTGATCCACAACATCATATTCAACATTATCAAGTTCAAATCAGTTGCAAATGGTGGGTTCAGACTAGATCTGCATTTGAAATTCATCACATTGACTAATCTACTGTTCAGTCCACTATATCTCTTATGCACCCAGTAGGTACAATGACTGCAAAAAAAGTAGTTTGAACCAATACCATTGCAACAAACGTCACATGGGTGCTATCCTAAGGTGAAAATCAGATCTTGGTTTACGTCACTAATCATCACCTTATTCTTAGCTAAATTCACCTTAAGTCCTTTACTTTCCATACTATTTTTCCATACAGCATATCTAGCACCTAATTCTTCTGACCTGTGATAATCACTAAATCATCAGCATACATCTCCCAAGTAAGATAGTTTCTACATTATCGTGAAAGGGCTTCAAGAACAATAATAAACAGCAAAGGACTCAAAACAGATCCCTGATGGACCAATAGCCTCATACCAAACTTATCTTCTATAGTTTTGTTAATTCTGATTGCACTGTTGCTGTTCCTATACGTGGCCATTACTGACCTTATTAACCATTCATCAATACCTAATTTTCTGATAGCTCACTTTACAATCCCCATAGGGACCTGATCAAATGCTTTTTTTTCAGATCCACAAATGCAAGAATAAAGCTTTTCCGTCTCTCCTGCAGTTGACATACTGTAAATATAGTAATTATTAAAACTTAACTCGACATACTGGGCTAAATTTCAACCAGATGTTTTTTAAAAAATGCATATTTTGTTAGTTCAAGTTTGTCAAACTCTACTTGCATTATTTCCAAAATGTTTTAGAAAGGAGATAAGATTATGATGCCTTTCATTGTTTGAACGATCATAAAATCTGATTAAATTAAAACAGGTGCAAATTGTGATGAGTTTTTAGCAATGGCAAATTAATTTAATGTAATTAATTACAATCAAGTATAAATTATAAAAGCTATATTTGAATAAAGAAAAATAAAGTAAACAGAAAGAATTCTCCAAAATGATTCATCATTAACAAACTCTTCACTTATAAATTACTGACTTAACTTTTTAGACTTGTAAATATTTTGATAGAATGAATCAATACAAACAAGATTTACATTCAGAAGAATGTCCTCATATTTGTTATTACAACATTTCAGCAGTATGCTCTCCAACCCTCTTCCTGTGTGTCAGTCCAGATAACCTTCAAGGAATTTCAAACTGGACCCTTTATTTAATCTACAGGGATAGATTTTTCCCATTCTACTATGTCAAAGCATATCTAATCTTTTTCATTATTTCAGTAATGCTTTCCCTGTTTGCACACAGTCTAAGTCTGTATTATCCAAATTCAATTTCATGAACCAATCCTAAATCCTCAACAGAGAGCCTTAAATTTAATCATCTTTTAGCCTTGCTGTTACACCTGATCTTCTTTGCCTGTCACTTCTCTTTCCAGGAAGCTCATATCAACACCTGAAGAAGGACAAATTGCCCAAGCGTGTATCATGTATGACAATTGACTGATTAGATTACTGTTGAAACAGTTAGATGTAACCTTAAGTTCTACGCTAACAGTTTCTTCTATCAAACTTCTCATTTGTGAAACTCTCTTCTATCTTCTTGCTTCCCAGGCAAATTTGATTTTCAAAGATTTAAATGTCAGTTGTTATCTTCTGTTTTAATTCTTGTTCTTTTATTGTCCTCTCTCCTTAATAGTAGTTTTTTCTTTTTCTCTCAATATCCCTTGCATCCTAGCGGCTTGGGATGAAAGGATTTTAAATAAATAAATAAATAACAATGCTTTATAACAGAAATTTACCTTGAAAAGTACTTATATATTTTGTGAAGGTAGTATTTAAAACTATACATCTTGTTTCTTCAATAAATATTGAAATTAGCTTGATCAGAAAGTCCATAAAAAATAAATAAAAGTAAAAATAAAAAATGCAATGATTTCATCCTATTTAGGAAAATAGAGTTTTTCAGTTTTGCACATCATCAGTAGAGAACAAGAAACTTAGAGAGTTGAGTTAGAGTGAGATAACTCATGACTACCAAAAGATGCTACCAAGAAATGAGAACGATATACCCCAGTGATTGTAATAAAGGGTTTGGTTTGAAGAAGGCCAGAGCATACAATGCCCGAAACATCATACAAATGGCAACCAAGATGAGGACAATAGTCCGAATAATGTAAATAATAGAAATATAGACATTTTTTTTTGTTATTGTATACTACTGCTCTATCAACAAAGGCTTGAGAGCAACTAAAGGTGAAGGGTTACTAAATGAAGTTGCTGGCCTGCTTCTTTCCATTCTTATTACATGGTTAGGAACCATGGACAATTGCTCTCCTCTACCTTACCATGACCCATCTCTGATGCCATCACTCCAGTATCACTTTGCTTTTTCTCCTCAGTCTTCTGTCATTGTTGCGTCTCTCCAGTTTTCAATTACTTATAGTCACAATCAACTGGCTCTGTATTCCCACCTCTTCCAGGACAAATTTGTTTTGTGATTAGTCCAGCTGGTGCACAGTGCCCACCTGTAGCATGAGGTCGCAAAAGATATTAGTTTAACATTAGCAGCTTTGAGCGTCCAGGTTTATTAAGAGGTGCATATTATGAGGATATGTAGGATAGATAATGGTTGAAGTTAGATTTGAAGAATTTAAGATTGTAGTAGATCACTGAAGCAGCCTTTTATGAGTCTGCTTTCCCAAAGTAACAGTTCTGGGGAAGAAGCTGTCTGAGAAGAAGTTCCTCCTTACCAAAAGAATATAAAAGGAATGAAAAGGTCCTAAATATCCGCCATGAAAATGGCAATAGAGTCACAAGAAGCTGGTAACATTTTATCTGTAGGAAAGGGGCTGTATGGTAGAAAATAATTCATCACTCACAAGGCCACACGAATGCCAAAACTGGAAAGTGAGGACTGGGTAGCATCAAGTCCTGATATAACAGCAATACTTCATTTTTAGTCTGAGCTGTCCATTATAAAGAAAGCATTGTAGGATTGATTGTTTGATCTGTTTCATGGCACAACTCCCTATCCATCATTTAATGTCAAAAATTTAATTATATTGGGAGCTTTGAAGTTATAAAGATATGTTATTCTACTTTCATAACTGAATACATGGTAGATGATATTTAGCCTTTTTGCATATATATGTTTGTGTGGATATGACTACTAGAGACAGTGATATACGTTTTATATTGTAGTTCTGTTGAAGTTATATTTTGGAATAAAGTTTGATTTCTTTAAGAAATTGTAGGATATTATAAGAACTAATGTCATGAAAGAGTTGGTTCGTGGGTTTTGTTTGGTGGTATATCAACCTCTATAGGCTATTTAATGCCAAAATCTAAATATTTTTACAAAATTTTATACTTTCAGAGTAAAGGTGTTTTTTCAAATATGTATTTTGTAGATTATAAAAAGTATATTTGCCCATAGTTGGGGCCTTAACAGGGGCTACCATCATGAGTCTCGGTAGCAATTAAGAGGCAATTCCACATTTATTAAAACCTCCAATCTCTTGATCTGAGGCCTTGCTGCTGGATGTAGTTTATTGTCAGCATGGAGTTGGAGACTTTCTGGAGAAGTATAACGAACTGGCCATTTATTCAACATCCTTAACAATGATCATATATACAAGTATGGGGTGAGCTTAAGTCCAAATAGATGGTTTTAGTAGGAATACAATAGTTTAACAGACTGGATGGACAGTTGTGGGCAGGAGGAGTAACACCATCTTAATCATCTTTCAAGGTATGTCACTTTCAGAAAAATAAGGTTCGAGGAGACTTTCTAGAGTAGTGGGTCTTCATGTAACATTACTGGGTCAAACACACACACAAAAAAAAAAAAAAAGAAAATTGGGGTTTACAGTAATATTTTAGTGGTCCATTGAGTCAATTTACTTCAAAACGGTTGTTACAACTGAGAATTGTAATTTCTACAGAAATCTCATAATAAAAATAGAAAAACAACTTTAAAGCTAACAGAAAATAAGATCAAATGATTTTATTCTACCAGATGCTTGGATTGTAAAATGAATAAAAACTGGGGATATATAAACAAAGAAAGAAAAGAAGAAACGTGTGTGTGTGTGTGTGTGTGTGTGTGTGTGTGTAAAAAAAAAATATATATATATAAAAATCATAGTTTATTATAAAATTAATTTAATATATTAATAATGTTAATGAAATAAAATGTTAAAATACATATTTTTAAAAAAATAAAATTAATATATAAATTACATAAGGATTATATATAAAAGAGAAGGATGTGCCTCATAGTGAAGTGGATAGCAGCTCAGAACAAGAAATCTGAGAGTGGACTTCAAATTCCAGTTTAATTAATTTCATTCACTTATGCACAAATGCCCTTGAAAAAGATATTTATCTCTTCTCCCTCCAGCTATGAGTTAAATATTTGGTTGACAACCAGTCTGCTGCAAAAATGGCAGGAAAATTTTCTGCCTAGTCAGTCAGAAACAAGACATGATCACCCAAAAGTGTATCATGTATGGCAATTAACTAACATATAAAGAAAGCATATACATTTACTATTTCTCTAATCAGTTAAGTGCCATAACCACTACTCTAGAGTGACACAAGCTTTATTGCTTATTATTTATTAGAGGGTTATAGTACGAGTATCTTCAAGGCTATCAAATGAATACTTCAACTGAATTTGTAGTCAAATCTGAAGAAAAAAAGTTATAAAATCTGATGTCCAAAAAGACAGAAAGATGGGTCAGTTTATACACTTCTGTGATTAGTCTAAAAGAATAAATAAATAAAAACATTAATACAGTTGACATCTCTTTGATGCATTTGTAAGCATTGTATCATGTTGACAAATATTTTCCACAAATTTTTCTTGAATTATTGAACAAAGAACAAACTATTGAAACTGGTGTCAACAGATAGCACCTATGTAAATAATAAATTTTACAAAATCTATTTTCTAGAGTTTAACACTCATATCCTTTAAAAATAGGGTATAAAAAAAAAAAAAAAAAAAAAAAAAGAAGAGAAAATTTTTTTTCCTTGATACTGCCATTGAATGTATCCTCCCTCAGCAATTTTTATTACTTTTTATTTTTGTCATATTATTCCAATGAAAGTGAAATATATAAAAAACAGATTTATACATTACGATTTTTATTGTCCTCAAGAATTGACAACACATCTATTAAATGCTATTCTTTTAAGTAAACCATCTAATAACTAAAGTTTGTTTCACATTTTTGTTGTCAGTTCTCTAAGAAAAAAAAAAAGAGTAAATCCAGATATTTGCAACTTATTCTAAATTTATGTGACTAGACCAACTGAAATAAATGACTGGAAAATGCATATTTACGGAATTTAAAATTTGTTACACAACATTAAACTTTGTTCTACAGTCGCCACCATTTTTAGGAATTCATAAATAAAAAATTATTTTCATCATTATTGTTTTATAATATGGTAAGTAATAAATACTGCATTGTAGTTGGTTCACATTTTTATAAACTTGTAAATTTCAAGTTATTCTTGTAAATAAAAAAAAATTGTTTAATATTTTGCTGTCATTCTCAAGGAAAAAAAATGTATAAATTCAGCTTCACGTTTTGGGGTTTTATTACATTACAACTCTAAAAATAACTTTTTAAATTCATGAAAACTGGCAAGAAGGTATACAGTAATAACCGTGTCAAAAAGTAAAAAAACTGTTCTTTTGACACATCGTTATTTCGTTTGTTTTGTTTTTCTTTGTTTAGTTTTTTTGCAAGATTTAAATGTTTTCTTTGCTGAACTTTCATTCTTTCCCAACCTTAATGATTTCTATACAGATATAAATCATTTTTTATGAAGTTCACAACATTTAAAAAACAAATAGAAATATTAGAAGAACAAGAACTGGGGTTATGTTTTCATCTGAAAATAAGGAATAATCAAGGCAGACAGAAACAATGCATATAGCAGTTCATAGGTCACTCAAGTTTAAGATGGCAGTCTCAACGGGCAACAACTCCGATATTCAAAATACGCAGTTAACTCCCATGAGCAAAATTAGAAATGAATATTTATTTGTTGAGCGCAATCACAAGGCCACACTAAAAAGTGCGTAAGAAACAACTGACTTGGCTAAAAAGATGCATGATATTCACTGTTTTACAAAAATGAAAACAATCAGATACTATTTTAGAAGCCCCATTTGAAATTTTACAAGACATTCACAAAATTGAATCACAATCACTACTTAAATGTAGCTACAAATTAACCTCAAACGCTTTCTCCAAATAACCTGGAAAAGCAAAATGTCAATTTAGTTATGCAAATATATGCAGACCATAAATATGTAGACCCACTTACTAATAAAGTAAACAAAATTTTATATTTCTAAATGCTTTCTTTGTTAAAATGCCAAAATAACGTTTCAAGGATTTGTGGGAAGTTGACAAGAGAAACCTTTACAGTTTTACATCATACCATACATGCAAGTCTAGAAATAACTGAATATTAACAAGCAAATTGCAAACAGATCATCTTGAACCAAGGTTTGGACAATAGCAGCAACTTACTGGTGGTCAGTATACAAGTATTTGGGTGTGAGAAAAAATGAGAATGTTAATTTTAAAATTAAATTTGCTACTGAATAACAAAAGAACTGATCTCAGGAATTTACAAGAAACTAACTGGGATGAAATGGAAGTACAAAAGTTAGATATTCATAAATTTAACATCAATGTAACAGATGATGATGTAAATAAATGTAGGGAAGTCTTTCCTATTATGCTATACTTAGCAGGTTATTATTGTAATGCAGTTTTCAAGAAAATGAAAACAAAAATTTAATAACTAAAATACTAACAATGTGGAAGAAATGCCTGAAAGTAATAGCTATTTTAAAGGGATTAACAGGGGTTATTTGTTACATTCCAATGATACGACTGCAAATTTTGTTCTATATAATTACGGTTATTGATAAGCTAATAAAAGATTCTTCTTTACTTCATTCAACATTTAGCTGTTTACATAACATATTTTGCAATATTTTATTTCCTACAGACTTTTGTGATGAGGATCATTATAAAAAAAAAAAAAAATTATTGTATGAACCTCTGTAAAAAGCATCTAAAAAGTTTTTGTGGTAAAGAAAATAATGAACTAATAAGACCTTGTATAACACAGCAAAATTGCAAACATTCAATTAAAATGGTCATTTGTTTCTGAATATTGTATTTTTATATATTTATTGTGCTTTGTCAGTTTTAATGTCATTAATTTAATGTTGAAAATTTTATCATTCAATCAGTTAAGTGCTATACATGATACACTCTTGGGCGATCATGTCACGAAAAACTGAGATTATCCTGCAATAGGTTATCCTTACTTTCTGCAGTAGACTGGTTGCCAACCAAGGCTATAGAACCCAATCTGTCCTGTTATTTAACCCATAACTGGAGAGAAGAGACGGATTAATACCTTTCCATAGGGAATTTGCGCAGAAGTAAATACAAGGAATTCAACTGGAATTCGAAATCGCCTCCCTGATTTCTCGTTCCGAGCCAATATCCACTGCATCCTAAATTTTATAAATTTGCTAAGAAAACATTGACAATTTAACGTTGAAGACTGAGTTGTCTCCCTTGCACTTGACGTCAGAAATGATCACCTTATGCATTAATATAATGCGGTCTTGGCAATCCACAATCATAAAACACTGCAGAGAATTAAACAGTTCTATGGCTAAAAAATGTAGATGCATATGAACATCCTACAAACAAAAAGTAGAAAATTATTAGCTTTACATAAACTGAGCAGACATGGTGACTTAGCATGAGACACACATACATCTCAATAATGACTGACTAAGGTACCTACACTTTTTTTGCTGAAAAAACAGCAAAACATTATTAAAACAACCCTAATCTTAAAAACTAAGTTTTATTATCAAAATGAGTGTTATATTAATATTTTTTTTTAAAATCCTTTCTAGCAGTTTCAAAGTTTTGGTTAAAAATCTTTTTTGTTTCTTTTTTGTTTTTTTGCATCAGTGGTCTACTTTATACGATTAATGTTTCTGCACCTTTTTCTGGTGAAAGACACATTGATTTGTAAACTCTTGCAAAAAGAAAATAATTGTCAGATTTTAATGAAACTTATTCGCAAATGAAATTATTTTAGAAATATTTTTTTTTAAATCTTTGTAAAAAAATACATAATTTTTCTTTTCATGTTACCCGCCCCTGCATAATTAAATGAAGTTTTGTGGAATTAAATTTTTATCCCCAAAATTTTTATATGTTAGAAGAAGAATTTGTTATCACCTCATCAATTACATAAAACATGGCAATGTTGGCTAAAAACGTAATTTATGTTATGAAGTGTAGGATTTCTCTTTTTTATTAGTAATGCTTATATTATTTTTCAACTTTTGCATGTGGAAAATTAGAACATGGTAACAACATGCTTATTGTGTTCGGAACATAACATACACAAGAGTCTATATGCATAAACTTTACACATGTTTATTTACACGTAAAACAAAGTTAATTCTTGATAATGGCTAAAAGTATAGCCAAAAGTGCTCAAATGTACAAAACGGAAAACTTAAACGAACACATGAAAAATCACATAAAAACTTAACGTTAATACCTTGTCTGCCATTTTTAATGAAACACATATATATATATATATATATATATATATATATATTACAGTGGAACCAGTGAGCAGAGTTTAAATCCTGGGCTAGCCTGTTGCATTGCTGGAAAAGAATGAATTTCACACTCAACCATACCAGATACAGATTAATTCACAGGTAGGTTGACTGCCATTCATGGTTCAAGAGCCCAATCTAAGAGAAAGAAATCTGAATTCTAAAATATAGTGAAAAACAAATTTACTATCTTTCCCAAGAATGCATGGCAAATCATAAATAATAAAGAAAAGGAAGCTGTGGAGAAACATGATCACATACATCCTAAAAGGATAAAAAAAAAATGAATTCCAAAGCATAGAGGAGACAATGGGAAAACACTTCACTATCTTTCCCAAGAATGCATGACAAATCACAAATAATAAAGAAAAAGAACGTATGGTGAGCCACTATCACCTCCATTGTGAAGAGTTGCTTCATTAATAAATAAATTAAAAAACAAACAAAAATCAAAATGTTTTAAATATATATGTGTCAATTCATAAATATAAATATGAGTGTATACATATGTACAGTATTATTATTCAGGCGTTAATAAATCAGTGCTAAATTTAGTATGAACAGAGCTATATAAATTATACTTTAGAACATGTACATAATTTCTCTATATATAATTGCTATGAAGGCACGTTTGTTTCGGCATTGGTGACCCAATACTGAAACGAACATGCCTTCGTCGCGATTATATATAGAGACATTATGTACATGTTCTAAAGCATAATTTATCATAAATATTCACAGCTCTATATAGTATATTATATATCGAGGACTGTTTTAAATTAATGTTTTGGACATTGACAGAATTCTTCATTCTGTATTCACTCGTGTGTGTGTGTATATATATATATATATGTGTGTGTGTGTATGTGTGCATATAAAAACACAAGCTTATAAATATATACTCGTTTTGAAAAACCCTTTGCATGTATAGGTGGAAGGAAAAAATGGTTGTAAAAAAAAAAAAAAAAAAAAAAAAAAAAAGAAAAAAGAAAAAAGAGCTAAGCATATGAACATCAGCCAAAGAGATTTGAACCGAGCCAGCACGTAGCCCAAAGAAAAAACCCAAGACGAGTAATCACCTAACAAAAAAGCACTCAATACTTAAGCAGAGCAGATTAAGTAAATTAAACCTAGTGAGCCAGCAAACCTACAAAGGTTTTGCCTAAGTGAATCTTCAGGGAATGTTGGCTCCAACGTTCCCTGAAGATCCGCTTAGGTGAAACCTCGGTAGGTTTGCTGGCTCACTAGGTTTAATTTATATATATATATTGTCCTATGTCGATAGCACAACTGAGTTTCATGTCTTATGCAATCATCAGATGCATCAAATATTTAAAAATAATTCATATTATGTAAAAAAATTCATATTAAATCATCAAATGCACCTGATGATTGCATAACACATGAAATTCCCAGTCATGCCATTGACATAGGACAATATGTATTTTTATTATTGTATGCTAGTTTCATTAAAAATGACAAACAAGCTGTGATTGTTAAGTATTATATATATATATATATATATATATATATATATATATATAAAGTATGGGTATTTATCAGTTGGATAGTACTTTTTGGTTTGTTTTTTTTACTAAATATTCTCTGCTTACTTTTTTGGCATTATTTTATTCGAAAGGAAATAAGACTAAGTTCATGTAGATCTAATGGCTAAAGAAAAAAAAAATACTGATTTTTTGTTCTTTTTCTTTTCTCTATCACAATTTATATTGAAAACATGATTTGCTGTTTTTTTTTAGAACTAGTTTTTTGTTTGTTATTGTTCTCTTCATAAATTATGATTTTTTTTTTAAACTTCTGACCACACTCAATATAAAAATAGAAAACATTACAAATCTATTGTCTGTTTCCAATATTTTTTTTTCATAGATTCATATTTTCTTTTAGAAAATTAACATTTTGTCAGGTTTAAAAAATAAGGATCATGTTCTGAAATTTATGTCTAAAGATAAAATTTGCAAAACTAATTTTCTTTTTCTGATTACCTCATAATTAAATGCAATAAATAATTCTACCTACTTAAACAGCTATCAATAAAAGAAATTTCTAATAAATCATTTTGGTTACTTTTTTGTCATAAATGGAAAATAACCTTTTGTTTTACAAACACAAAAATTTGCTTTTGTCACAAAATGTGTTTTATTAGATACAAAAATATAAAATGAAAACAAAAAACATATCTGACAAATTTTACATTTCTTTTGACTCATTTGAACAAAGATTTTATTAAATATAAATGAATATATTTCCTCATGAATTTATAATTAAACAGGATTACACAACTAATATATTACGAAAAGGCTAAATTAATATAACACCTGATGATACCAAAATGTAGTGTAATTGGCTGACCTTCCTAATTTGAAGGTTTAAAAGCTCTATCTGCTAAATTTTTATTTAAAATTCGGGTCAGGAAGCATGACCATCTAAGATACGCTTCATACCCAGTCATTGCATATGCAGGGGTTGAGTAAATTTTGACCACTACCTGAGTGTATGCACTCAGGTCCCCATGTTAAAAACTAACTTTGTGAATTTTATTATTAAAATAGGATTACACAACTAATATAACAGATTATGAAAAGGCTAAATTTGAACTCTGACATGGCAAATGAATTACTTCATTCCGAGAAGCAACTATCTCCTTGGATGCATCAATAAACATTTCATTCAACTAGAGACTAGCATCGTTGATAAAAAGGTATCAAGCTTTAATGACTTTGAAGGCGCACACAGGCTCTCATATATTTTATCATAGCTCCCAGGCTACGCACCTCAAACATACACAGGGGAATGCTTTAGTTTAGTTTCATTAAACAAAAAAAATCTTTAAAGACAGAGTTATTTCCCTTTAATTTAATGACAATTCAAGGGAAATAACTTCTTGCATACTCCGTCAGTCAGTTAAGTGCCATACGTGATACAGGCTTTGGACGATCATGTCTCGAAAGAGACATGACTGACTGGGCAGAAGATTATCCCGCAGCAGGTTGCTATTGCTTTCTGCGGTAGACTGGTCACCATCCAAGGCTATAGAACCCAATCTGTCCTATTATTTAACCTATAACTGGAAGGAAGAGACGAATTAATACCTTTCCCAAGGGTATTTGTGTGTTTCCCAATATCACTGTCAGCTTTCATTTCCGGCCCAAATGAGAACAAAATTTAAAACTTTCACGTGTATTCGTGTTGAATGCAAAGAGGTATATATTGGCAAATTCTAGCATTCTATTATTCATTTTATTCTTGAATTACCTTTTAATGACCAAATTAGACGAACTTATTCAAGATCAAACAGTTTTTAAATTCTCAAAAATTAAAAACTTCGAAGAGCTATAAAATTAAGAAGACCAGAAGTTAAAATGGCTGATATGTTATCACTTGGAACAACCAAGAAGAGGATATCAGTTCAATTAATCCACATTTATCATTACACTCCCTTCAATTTGTTAACAATTATTCTAACAATGGTTAGTAATAATATTTAATAGAAATATCAGCCTAACATGAAAAAAAACTTTTTTTGTTTTTAGTAGGTACCACCACACAGGGTCATTTTAACAGCATTATGGGCCCCTGGGCATATCAGTGTACTGGGGCCACTACAACAACCACTCACAGGAATAAAATGTAAAAAGTCAATTAAACATATTTTATGGACACTTCAACCAAACCGGTGTTAAAACATGAAAAATATGCTGTAGTGTACAACAGCAACTAATCAACATGAACATTTGAACAATACACAAAGCTTGAAAAAAAATACTTAGTAAGCCATATAGATTAGATGGCACAGTATGAGATAACTACAAACTTCTTGTAACAAGCAGGAGGCATTTCTTTTCGGAAAATTGCTTGTCTTGAAGTCAATGGTCTTCTTCAGGAATAAGATGTCATTTTTCATGCACACGAGCGAAAGCCAGTTCAAATGATGCTGCCCCATCATGCTACAAAGCAGATTTTTTCATTATTATTTTAACTTTCATCCTTGAAAGAGAACGTTCTCCTATACAGTTGGTTGTCATCATCACATACACATCAACACCACACAGTCAGCATGAAGTTCAATTTCAACATATTTCAAATTGCCCGATTTTTTTCCCCCCATACAGTGATGAGAGAGTTTCATAATTTTTATCAAGAGCCATGTAGTGCTTGCGATGCTCACTTCATTAAAAAGGCCATCATAATTCAGGTCTTTGTGATACATAGCCAGATATTCACAATTTTTCTTTAGTGCATTGAGTTTCGAGTCTAAGGGAGATAACTCTACAATACTTGCCGCAAGTACACAGCTATTGAAACTTCATTAAAAACATTAAAGAATAAAGTAGATATCTCCCCTCATTTTCAATAACTAACTTTTAAATTGAGTTTATTTAATTTTTAAAAATAAAAAAGAATTCTTGAAACTTATTTTAGTTTTGATTGAAACCTAAATGATTAAAATTTACTATTTCCAGTAAGCAAAATACTCTAGTGTATATCAAACAAATTATATTGATTGGAATCTAAAATTTTGAGATTTTTAGAATTTTTTTCAATTTTTTTTAACCATTTTTGAGTGATCGACACATTTGTAAAAAAAAATAAAATAAAATAAAATAAAAATAAATTCTTGATTTTAAAATCTTGCAAAAATAAAATATACATCTGTGACTCGTTATTTTTGGAAAAATAGAAAATTTAATGTTAATTTGATTTACACAAGTATAGCATGAAATTTAAAATAAAATCATTTCTTAAACACGTCTTAAAATTTCTTAAATGTTGATTTTTTTTATCTTTTATTGTTTTTCACATGTAATGACAGCCAGACAGATGCAAGATTAGTATATGGCGACCGGAATTGACAAGGTTATCTAAATTTTTTTTTTCCAATGAGGGAAAGAAACCCTACAACACATAACTTTATTGTACACACAAAAATTACCATACAAAAAAATCCAAGGTCACAAAGAAATTATAAAAATTTTTAAATTTTAAAATATGATGGCACGATTTGTATTAAACTTTTCAATTTTTGATTAGTAAATATCGTCTTCACAATAACCTAATGTTTACAAGTCTTTAAAATATTTAAAATATATTTTTGAAATTTTATAAATGATTATAATAAAAAAAAAAGAATGCAATTCTTTCAAAATTCCATATTAATCGAAAACAAAAACTTTTCTTCAGACTATAATGTACTTAATTTATATTATTTATTAAAGCAATTAAAAGCTTATCTAATTAAAGTCATAGTTTTACTGTTTTTTTAATTGGGAGCAGATTTTCAGAAAAAGGGCCAAATGAATGTGGTGGGGGGGGGAGGTGGTTTACATTCCCAAATGAGTCCTGCACTTAAGTAATAAAACCAATTTACTTTCTTGAAACTTCATAAATTTACGTGTAGGGGGGTAACACACGAGAAAAAATATTTTTACCAAGATTTTTTTTTTAAATAATGATTTGAAAAGTAATTTCATTCATCATTTTTTAATATGTTCTGAAAGTTTCATTAAAATCTGACAATTATTTGACTTTTGCAAGAATTTCCAAATAATGTTTTTCACCGGAAAAAAAACTGAGTTACGTAATATAACATTTTCCATTGTCAACTCTTGTAACGATTTGCTTACCCACTAACTAAAATCAAAACAAGATTTTCTACCAAAATTTCAAACGTGTTAGAAAGGATTTTTAAAAATTTAAAAAGTAATTTAAATATTTTGATATTTGCTCTTAATAACAAACATTTGGAGCCTTTTTTCTTCATACTAATAGCGATTTAATAGAGGTACCTAGACTAAAGGCTTGCGGAAAATGATAGTAACTGGACTATATATACATAATATTTGATTAGTGAGACATCTATTGCTATATGTAAAATTATATATTTCAACGTAACTCAAGACAGAAAAAAAACTTTTCCAGAAACGCATTTCGTTCTTTAGGTCTTCATCGGACTAAAAAATTTAAACTTTATGATGATGCGACTCCAACGTGCGCACGAAGAAGACACGCTGAAATTTGAAAATGTAAAAGTAATTTGTTTTGTGTCTCTTCAGTCTTTTGAACAGAAATACAGGTTTATCATGCATTTCCTGTTTCTTCTAAAGTAGGTACCTCCACTTTTTTTACAATAATTCGTGACATCCAAGTTTCAAAATGAATTTTGATAAATAAAATTTTCTTAAAGCTTGAATTTTCGCTTTAATTCAGGTATCTTCACTTATTTTCGGTTCCTCACTTTTAAATTGAAATTTTAAAATAAGTTTTCTTGAAACTTATTTTAGCTTTAATTGAAAGCTAAATGATTAAATTTATTATTTCCAGTAAACAAAATACGTGGTGTATTTCACAGAAATTATACTGATTGGAATATAAAATCTTTCAATTTTTCAGCCATTTATGAGTGATCAATATATAAACAAAAGTTAATTTGCGGTTTTAAAAATCTTACTAAAATAAAATCTGTGACATGTTATTTTTAGAAAATTAGTAAATTTAAATTAATCTGATTTACACAAGTATTACTAATTTATAGCATGAAATTTAGAATAAAACTTTCTTAATCACAGAGCGTTGATCTTTTTGAACTTTGCTGTATGATTGAAATGACGTGATGACAGCAAGAAAAGCTAAGTATGACTGACCAGAATTGACATAATTGTCCAAATTTTTCTTCTCTAAAGAGAAGAAACTGTGAAACACGTAATCTTTTAATATAACACAGAAATTACCACACAAAAAAAAACTTCAAATACACACGAAAAAAATTAGATTGTTTTTAAAATACGATGATTTGACGATTTGTATTAAACCTTTCAATTTTCAATAAGTAAATATAATCTTCACTTAATAACTTCATTACAACAAGGCTTTAAAGAAATTATAACAAAAAAATGAAAATAATTCTTGTAAAAATTCATTATTCATCAAAAAAATTGTTTGGTCAAACTATAATGTTCTTTATATATATTTCAATAGTTAAAAATTTTTTAGATACACTTAAAAAAATTTTCTTTAAAACAACATTTAAAAGTATTATTACAGTTAGGTTTACATTTAAAAATATCCAAAAAGTATCACTTTCTACGTCACGTGATGTAAACATCTCGTGACAGATGCTCCTCACAACGAACGCTTCTAGTTTAAGTTTTAAAATAATTTGTTTCTGGTGAAAGGCCATGGCCGGTCTGAAATATCAAATATATATATAATAATAGAAAAAAATAAATACTGTCAAAAAAGTACATTTTTAAACTTACAACTTTTTAGTAGTTTTTCCTATACATATTAAGACAGTATACGTGGATCATAATTATGCTCTCTCTCTCTCTCTCTCTCTATATATATATATATATATATATATATATATAAATAGGTACCTCAACTCATTTTCAATACCTAAGTTTAAAATTGAATTTTTAAGAATAAAAAACATTTTCTTGAAACTTTAATTTTAGCTTAATTGAAAGCTAAATGATTAAATTTACTATTTGCAGTAAACAAAATACTTGGGTGTAATTGAAACAAAAATTATATTCATTGGAGTCTAAAATGGAGATTTTCTTTTTTTTTTAATTTTTCGGCCATTTTTTGTCCAGTCGACACATTTGTAAACCAAAGTTAATTCTCAGTTTTAGAAACTTGCAAAAATAAAATATACATCTCTAACACATTATTTTTTAAAAATTAGCAAATTTCAAGTTAAATTAATCTGATTTGAAACAAATATTACTTGTTTATGACATGAAATTTAGAATAAAAGTATGTCTTAATCAGAAAGGTCTGACATTGATCTTTCAAGTAGGGGATGATCACCCCTGTCGTAAATCAGTTCACACATGTGGAAGTATGGTGACCACACACAAAGATTTTCCAAAAATGATACTTTCAAAAGTAATTTCATTTATTTGTATATAAGCCCTGAAAGTTTCATTAAAAATTGACAATTATTTGATTTTTTGCAAGAATTTTCAAATGAATGTGTTTTTCCCTGAAAAAAAAAAAAAAAAAAAAAAAAAAAAAGAGTTGTTATTATCCATAGTAAACTCAGGTAAGGATTTAGTTACCAACTAACAAAAAAAAGATTTTTAGCAAAATTTCAAATGTGTTAGAAAGGATTTAAAAAAATTTAAAATAATCAAAATTTACTTTGATCTTTTCTCTTAATAATGACATATTTTGGCAGAAAACTTCATTTTTATTAAATTTGGGGCCTTTTCTTTTCTTTATACTGTTTTTTCAGGAATTAGTGGAATTAGTCTACTTCAATTCTATACTTTTATCATCTCCATCTGAATCTTGAAATTTTTATTTATTAATTACTTTTTTCTCCACTATAGGAGTAGATAGATAGATAAATAAATTCACCCATCGCAAGGTGTATTCTTTACCTCCACTGGTCTTTTAAACATGGGTGGAGGGTTATCCTTTGTTCCCTATTCAAGATCAGTTTTCTAGTTTCTTCTCAAATCTTTTCATTTACTTTCACCTCCAGTCACGCTCTCACATCTTAGTGACATTGTTGCAAATTGATTTTTAAAAAAATCTATTCAATTCTATTTACATTCTTTTATTTTTAGATTTCCAATCATGTTACTTGATATATAAAAAAATTATATATCATTATCCCCTATACACACACAAATCAGAACTTTTTTGTTCTTACTCATGATAGCAAAATATTTTTAAATTATTATTAAAAAAAAAATATTTACTGAAGACTCATAGTATATCATCTCATCAGTAGATTAGATGAAGTGTCACATTAAACCTCATTTGGCCTATAAACTGACCAATCCTTGAAATTTTGTCTAGCATAACAGTAGTATTGAGACATCCAGTGAGAATCAAACTATTTTACACACAACCTCCAAATCAAGCAGTCAAGGTACTACAGATTTAATGGTTTCTCTTGTGAATGCAGGTTCAAATCCTGCCAGAGAACACATTTTTCTGAGATTTGTTGAATATTCAGGCAAGTAGAAAGAAGTAAATAAATAAATATACTGTTTAATAGAGCATCTACTCAAATACAAATATCAATTAAAAATAATGTTTAAACAAATGCATTAGAAATATTTACATCAAGTAATTATGCAGAATAAATTCATTATATAATTTACTGATTTTGTTTTACTTTTGTTTGCATCAAATTTACTTTGAAAGTCTATCTTGAGTTTCAAAGTAAATTTGATGCAAATCTGAGTAAAATTATCCATCAGCTAATGAACAGACAATGGAAAAACAAAAACAAAAAGATTGGCTATGATCAACACCACAATCTAGTTATATAAAATTTCTGCAATGTGACACCATCTGAACACTGTCTCAGTTTTTCAAGTTCCAAAATGAGATATTCTAATTCCATGACTCACAGGAATAAAGATTCTCATTTCATTAGAGAGAAGGTTTTTATGCAAAATAAGATGCTATTGTGATTGGCCAAGTGTCTCACGAATCAATGTTTAAATTTGATCATATTGCAAAAAACATTTTATGAAATTTCTTGAAAGAGAACTTACAATGGAAATCTTTCTGATCAACATACTCATCTTTGTTGTTTCAGTTATAACAATTTAAAAAAATATATCAAGGCTGTGTGCTGTGGTGTAGTGAATATTGGCTCTGAACAAGAAATTTAAGAGCCAAGTTCAAATTCTAGCTGAAATTTTTGCATTCACTTATGTGTAAATACCCTTGGGGAAAGTATTAATTTGTCTTTTCTTCCTCCAACTATGGGTTGAATAGCAGGAGAGATTGGATTCTATAGCCTTGGTTGGCAACCAGTCTACCACAGAAAGTAATGGCAACCTACTGTGAGAAAATCTTTTGCCTAGTCACTCATGTCTCTTTTGAGACATGATCCTTCAAGAATGTATCACATATGACACATAACTGATTTGTTACCTATCCACCTCCAAATTTATGCTCTACCCATTTTTTTAGAAATCTTTTGCAGAAGAGCATTTAATTTCTCAAGTCAAATAAAAGTGGAGCTAGTAACAATTTTTAATAAGATCAAAAAAGTAAAAGAATTTGGTCTGACTGACAATCCTAAGTTCATAAAAGCAACAAAAGTACACTCAGGATAAAGTTCATTATTCTGATTTTCTCGGAGCAACGAGCAAAACCGTGCATAAAAATATCGACAATAAACCAATGGATTATTCTTGAAGAATCAAGTGCCTCTATCTTTTGTCATATTACTAGGAATAAGTTTAGTTTCATATTTTTATAGACTACTACGGATTGGAGGATTATTGCTTATTTGTAATCAATATTTGATAAAGATGAGGAATTACAAATGTTAATCAAATATTGATTACTTTATTCTAAGACATACAAATCTTGCCTCTATCACTGCCATGTCAATGTATTATACAATGAAGACAAAACAAAAAATATTAATTAAAATTATGTAGTAAGTTATATTTGTCAAATAAATACTTTTTTTGCTGTATACCTCTATTTCTGAGATGAGGCATTGTAACTATTTACATATTTCAGATTGTTATCCTCATCTTTATTGCCATATTCACAATATTTTGGCGGCTGTTGTCTGTGTCAAGATTCTTCAGGTTATATATGTTGGAATTTCAAACCGAACTTTTTATTTAATACACTGTAAATTGTTCTAATTCCACATGTTGTGCCTTTTTGGGTTTATCTAACAAAACTACCTGAAAAATTTATTTTATCATTGTTAGTGTAAATTCGCAAATATTAAACCAGTTTCAATCTGTAAAACTTAATATTGTTTTCAGGAAGATATTTAAAATGTTCTCAGTTCCTTTTTTTTTTTTTTAATCATCTCACCCCAAGCAAGGCATTCCGCTGCCACTATTGCGCATGGGGTTACATAGGGGAAGGGAAAGAGATGGAGTGGTTAGACATAGGGAATGTCAGGAGGAAGGTGACAGATGAGTAAGGATAGCGAGGATGAGGGTTGGGCAGATGGGAAGAGTGTTTGATAGAATGGGAGCAGGTTAGTGTGTTAGGAGGTGTCTATTGACCTTACATTTAAACTCCTGGAGATTGTAGCCTTTGGGGAAGCAATCCTTTGGAAGAGAATTCCACAGTCGGGAAGTGCGAGGAAAGAAACTGTTGGAGTAGAAGTTACGGCTGCATTTTATCGGTTTCACTGTAAAAGGGTGGGATCTAGTTGCTAATCTAGTATCTCATGCAAATTCGTATTTAGGGGGCACCTGTGATCTAAGTTCATCGGAGCAGAAGCTATGAAAGTATTTATAGAAGAGACACAGGGAAGCCACGTCTCACCGGTGGGAGAGAGACTGCAGGCGGTCTGCCAAGTCGGTATCTATCACATTACAGACCCTCCTCTGAACCTTATCGAGAAGCCCGAGGAGAACAGCAGGGGCACCCAACCAGATATGGCAGCAGTATTCAATGCACGGGCGGATGGTAGATTTATAAATGTGCAGGATAGATTTAGACGGAAAAAACTTCCGGGCCCTACACAGAGAACCGACTTTCATAGCAGCGGATTTAGCAATGGATTCGATATAGTCATTCCATTTGAGGTCCGCTGAAAGTGTGAGACCAAGGAGGCATAGTGTTTTACTCTCTGGGAGGCAAGCCTGGTCCATGCTAATGGGAGGTAGGTGAGATTGTTGATGATGGTTAATTGAGAGTAGCTTCGTTTTAGAAGCATTAAAATTTACTAGCCATTTCTTACCCCAGTCCAATATGGATTGGAGGTCTTTTTCAATCTCGGCTGCGAGGTTAGCTTTGACGCCTACACCAGATTTTTGTTGGAGGCGAGAGTAAACTGTGGTGTCAAATATATGTCAAATTTATCACTGGTTTGACAGCATCAATTTTCCACATAACTATTATTGTATTTATTAAAAAGAAAAAAAAATAAGTGGATCTAGACTTCTATTTCTATTGGGGATGGGGCTGAAGCTATTTTTTGGTACTGAAAATCTAAAGAGTCTAAATGAGTTAAATGCAAAATTTAAGCTTCTTTTGAAAATTTTGGCTTTTCTCTGCAGATCAGGTTCTACACTTAAACATCTTTTTTATTTTATTTTCTTGGAATGTGGAAGTATTACTTTAATATTCCTTTTAAATAACAAATAAAATTTCTCTAACAAGTTCAGGGGTTCTTAAAAACCATAAATATCCACTTGGCTTCTTTGTGCAAGCCCAATGTGTATAATTCAGAAAATATGAAAAAAAAAAGAAAGAATATTTGACAGCACTGCTCAAAACCTATTTAATCATTTTAATGGTGCCGACTTGTTCTTTGCAATAAAACCCTTCAGTGGACAAGGAGCAGTTGTAAATTATTAGAATTTTTCAAATTCAAAATAAAGGAATATCTTACCATTTATAAGCAAGGATCAATAAATGGTATAGCATTTAAAATATTACATAAATTTCAGAACATTTTCTGAACAAAGTTTATAAAAAAAAAAAAAAAATAATAAAAAATTTTAAAAAATAAAGTGCAGATGATGTAATGGATAACAGCTCTGAATCAGTAATTGGAGAGCCCAATTCAAATTCCAGTTGAGTGTCACATTTATGTACACTCAAATACCTTTGGGAAAGGCATACATCTATCACCTTCCTTTCAGCTATGTGTTAAACAGTAGAACTTGTATAAGAAAAAAAATCATCATTATTCTCAAAAACCTTTCGATGCTATATTCACTTGCGAAAAAAAAAAAAATACTTATAATCCCAAAATATAATTCAGCTTTAAATAATCTACAAAGTGTTCGAGAAACCATAAAAACATGTCAATTATCATTAAAAAAAAAAAGTAAATGATTAAGACGCCCTCATTGTGTTATATTTAATATCAGCAGAACTAATATTGAGTAGACAGACAATGAATGTTCAAAAAAGCAACAACCATGTACAGACAGAAAAAATTTTGTTGGTGTTTTTAAAAAAATAAAAAATGAAATGAAAATTTTTGTTTTAGCAAAGGGAGAGAGTAAAAACAAAAAAGGAAAAAAAAGTGTTGGATATTTTTGAAGATGTATTTTTGTTTATTTTATATTATTTTTAATTTTGCTATTATCTTTCAATCTCAATTCACAATATATACTATTATATTCTATCACAGGACTTTAGAAACTTATCTCTTAATAATCTATCTCTTGAGGCTTTCAAAACGACAAAATCCCAAAATAATCAGTTCTTTAAATCTAAAATTGTTGGACAAATTTCCCCACAAAATCGAGTGTAGGTGGTTAATTGTTATTTTTTATAGGTATGAATTTACAAAGAAGAAAAAGGGATTCACATTTTAAAAAACTCATGAACAGATGAAAATTTGATTCTTCCCTTTTACTTTTTCTGCTCAATAAGAACACTTGTTACAAAATGCTCAATTTTCTATCCACACAAATGCATGAAAGTGGATCAAAACTGGATTTTGTTCTTGATGTTTTATCAAATAGAAATGTGAACAATATACAGTTTTAATAATTGTTATCTAATCAGAGGTCTCATTAATAGTTTTCCCATGAAAATTCTTATAAATAGCCCAAATCCATTAAATAAATTAAAAAAAAAAAGTCCTAGATTGGTTTGCTTTCGAAGTTACACAACATGCATTTTCTGCTAAGATTAACCTCTTTATTTCTATTTTTTGATTTTTTTTTTTTTTTTTTTTCAACCAATTTCTACTACTGTACACAAATACAGGTTGATGCATTTTCTGCTAAGATTAACCTCTTTATTTCTATTTTTTGATTGTTTTTTTTTTTTCAACCAATTTCTACTACTGTACACTAATACAGGTTGATGCATTTTCTGCTAAGATTAACCTCTTTATTTCTATTTTTTGATTTTTTTTTTCAACCAATTTCTACTACTGTACACTAATACAGGTTGATTTTTCACTTTTTTAAGAAAATCAACTCTGCACTCAGTGTGAAAGCTGGGGTTCGATGTGCTGTGTTCTGATATCAAAAACTATATTCGTAGCTTTCACCAATTTTCAAGCATTTAGTTTTAAAAATCATTTGAAAAACTGTACAGAAATAACTAATTTTCATGGGCTTTTGCTTACAAACTGACTTCAAGTTTGACTATTTCAAGAATAAATACAAATAAATCTGAGTTCTTTTGTATTAGATACATTGAATTGAAAATATGTTCAAACCAAAATTCTAATTATGAATCACCTTAAGCAAAATAGGCATTTTTTTTTTTTTTTACTATATTCAATAATAAAAATTGTAAATTAAAAATTATAAAAGATTACAAAAATTACTGCTCAATGTGTAAGATTTGTGAGATCATAATAAAAAAAAATAGATGAAAGTGTATATATCATCATACTGCTGGGCAAAAATTATAAGACAACACATTTTAAATTTGCATTGTTTATTGGAAATCACACTAAAGCTACAACACTGAATAACATATAGCTAACTAAATTGTTCACTATAATTTCCCTTTGAATCATATGAAGATCTTATTTGATGGCACAATGATTTAATATGCTTGAGTAGATATCTCCACTAAGTATGAAGAAAAAAGGTCTCAAACTTAAAACAAACTTTTTCCATCAAAATGTTTGTTATTATTAAGAGGAATAATCAAAATATTTCTTAATTGTTTTTTAATTTTTTAATCCTTTCTAACATGTTCGAAATTTTCGTAAAAATCTTGTTTTTATTCTCGTTAGCAGGGAGCCAAATCATTACGAGAGTTTACAATGGAAAACACAATATTACATAACTCAGTTTTTTTTCTAATGGAAAACATTAATTTGGAAATTTATGCAAAAACCAAATTATTGTCTGATTTTAAGTAATCTTTCAGGACTTATTCACAAATGAATCAAATTATTTTTGAAATTATTATTATTTTTAAAGAATCTTGGTAAAAAATATTTTTATTTTAAATCTGTTAACGCCACCTCTGCATAAATTCATGAAATTTCAAGGAATTAAATTCTGTAAGTAAAATTGGTTTTATTAGTTAAATACAGGACTCACTGGGGAATGTAAATTTTTCAACCATTTAGCCCCTTTTACCAAAAATCTGCTCCAAATAGTAAAATAAAAATTGCAATAAAACTATTACATCATTTAATAAGAAAAGCTTTTGATTGCTTTAAAAAATATAGATTAAGGACATTGTAATCTGAAGAAAATTTTCTTTTTTGATTCATAATGAATTTTAAAAATTGTTTTCACTTTTTTTTAAATTATAATTTATAGTTTCAAAAATATTTTTAAAATATTTTAACATTAAACATTAGGTGGATAAATTATTCAGTGAAGACTATATTTACTAAATACAAATCATCTAGCCATCATATTTTTAAAATGATTAAAAAAATTTTTTGTATATTTGAAGTTTTTTTTGTATGGTAATTTCTATGTGCACATTAAAAGGGCATGCATTTCACGGTTTCTTCCCCTTACACACAAAAAAAATTTGTGCAATTATGTCACTTGTGATCAACATAGACATATTTTATTTTGCATCTGTTGAACTGTCATCACATTTTAAATACAAGGAAAAGGTCAGAAAGTTCAACTGTTTAAGAAATAGTTTTATTGTAAGTTTCATGCCATAAATAAGTAATACTTGTGTAAATCAGATTAATTTAACATAAAATTTGTTAATTTTTCAAAAATAATGTGTCATAGATGTAAGTTTTATTTTTGCAAGATTTTTCAAACTGAGAATTAACTTTTGTTTACAAATGTGTTGACTGCTCAAAAATGGCCGAAAAATTGAAAAACTCAAAATTTTACATTCCAATCAATATAGTTTGTTTGAAATACACCAGAGTATTTTGCTTAGTGAAAATAATAAATTAAATCATTTAGCTTTTAATTAAAACTAAAATAAAAGTTTCAAGAAATTTTTAATTTCAAAAAATTCAACTCGTGTTATGCATCTTGACCACATAAGAATTTGTGAAGCTTCAGTAAATTATCAATTGTAAGGCATTCACTGAAATGAAATGAATGTCAACACTACGAGTTTAAAAACTTAATCTTTTTACACTCATCCCTCAAAAAAAAAAAAAAAAAAAAAAGAAAACTAAAAACAAAAACAAACAAACAAACGTGTAACGATTTTTTTAAAAAATATTTCTGTTTAGTTTATTTATCTGGTGAAATCCCAACTTTCTGAGTGAGTGCAATACCACGGTTCCAAAATCGCCCTGCACTACTGTACACAGTGTTAGGTACCTCAAAAAAAAAAACAAAAAAAACAGCATCTAACAGTAGTAGATTTTTTTATTTGACAAACGGAAACCTGTCATCGTTTTTCCATTTCTTTTCTTACAGATAAGACTAAAAGGGAAAATAACTGCTCTCGTACAAAAAAATATACACCGGCTATAATTGCTACATTCCCTATAATAGCTAATTAATTAATTCAAAAATGTTTCACATTTTTGCTTAACAGCTGTAGTGTAGTACAACCGAATTTTTTGTAAAAGAGAAGAGAGTTACTATCGTGTTCACCACACAACAAAAACTCAAGATATTGAGCTTTCATCACTACTTATGTAGTTTAACCACAAATTTATTTCATAAATACGAACAAATTCTTTCCTTTTTTGACTTATTCCCAAAGAAATGTAATTTTCCAGACCTAAAAGAACAATTACGTAACAATTTCTTTAGCACCCTTTGGCCTTATAGCTGACGTATAGAAACTTTTGATTTGTCTCTGACAAGAACAATTAATTGACAGTGTTCTTATAGGGAAGGACGAATAACGAAGATCAATAGTAATGTTTTATTTTTGTTTTGTATAACGCTTAACAAAAACAAAAACGGTGAGTGACTCATCAAAGAAACGTATTACTCTGTGCGTTCAAGGGAGATAACTGTGATTTCTTTGTTCTTGCAAAGAGAAATTTCTCCAGTGTCAACAGATTTAAGTACCCTTTATTTAAAAAATCAGTTTTAGTTTTTCTTTTATATGCGAGTAAAATAAAAGCACTGTTATTATATTTACATTTTTTATACTTTAGATATCTGTGTGTGTGTGTGTGTGTGTGTGTGTGTGTGTATATATATATATATATATATATATATGTTTTTAATTGATAACTGATTTTTATTCTACGGCTTAAACCAATCCTCGTTTATTTAAAGCCGAAATATATTTGATTGTAGGAGGGCGCTTACTAACCGATTTTCTCAAATGGTCCCCCATCTAAGTACTGACCGGGCTCGACTCTGCTTAATTTCGGCTATCGATTTTTTTTTTTTTTTTTTAATTTCTGTTTCTGAAGTACAAGCATTCGATTAAGTAAAGATATCCTGTTTCATTTAAACGAACAGACCAAATCGATTTTTAATACGCATGGAATTCTTTTTTTTTTTCTTAATAATTAAGACTTAATCATAGAAGTACATAGATGATTAGCATTTTAATTTTTAACTTGAAAAAAGTCTGGAAAGAAATATCTCAAAAAATTAAGGATCTTAATTTTTTAAGATATTTTTATCAAGAATATTTTTAATGAACATTTTAAATTATATTCTTCCAAAGTAGAATTTTACTATTAAAGGTTTCCACCCCAAAATAATGAAATTTTAAAAGAATTGTTTTCATCTTTTTTTTTTCTTAATTACAATAATTTATAAAGTTTCAAAAATCTTTGAAAAATTCCACAAAGTCTTGTGGTGGTTAGGTTATTCAGTTATTAATAACTATATTTACTCATCAAAAATTGAAGAGTTTAATCCAAATCACCGAGCCATTGTATTTTAAAAATAATTTGTAATTTATTTTGTGTATTTGAAGTTTTTTTGTATAGCAATTTCTGTATTACATTAAAAGGCCATGTATTTCACGGTTTCTTCCCTTACAAGAAAAAACATTTGGACAATTATGTCAATTCTGGTCACCATACACTTAGCTATCTCACTATCTGACTGTCATCACATATCAGTCATTTACAGGAAAGTTCAGAGATCAACACTCCATGATTAAGAAATACTTTTATTCTAAATTTCAAAACTACAATAAAAGTTTCAAGAAAAGTTCATTTTAAAAAATTCAATTTAATAATTAGGTATTGAAAATAAGTAGAGGTACCTACTGTTAGCACAGATACATACAATAGGTATTTAAAAATAATCAACATAACAGTTTAAAATGTTTAGTAAAAATTAAATTTTAAGTTTTTTAGTTTTAATTCCAAAATAATATTTTCTATAAACAAAATACTATAGGGAGCATCAGTCATGTTTGTTAAATTGCCCTTATGTCAAACACAACTGAACCCCCCACGTTTAAAAGATCAGAAGGTTAAACAAACATCAAAGGATAAAAAAAAAAGATTTTTTTTGTCATAATAAAAATGAGATTTATTAATGAAAATATAACATCAATTTTATTATTTATTAGAATTATATTTTGAAGAAAAGTATAGTTGATGTTTGTTTTTTTTATGTATGCACAATAGTGGTAAATGTTCTGTATGTTGATTTTTTGCACCTCTCTTTCTTTTGTTGCCAGACAGTTGTGAGGAAGAAGAAAAGTCAAAGTGAAAGAGAGAGAGTGATAGAGTGAAAATTGGTGTCATCTAGTTTTTTAGGCAGATGACTTGACTATGTAATGTTCTTTCTTTCATTATTGTCAATCCAAGAAGAATCAATAAACAAAGCTCAAAAGAGAAGGTGAGAAGGTAAGAAAATGCAGGTCACCTGGAGGATGGCCTGTGGATTTCTAAAGAGAAAAGGCAAAATCATGTGTATTTATGCATTTTGACAACTAAGTATCAGATCAAATATTTTTTCTATCTTCTGGTTCATCACTAAACAAGATGTTGCATCTATTTTACTCTCAACAATGTCCACACATGGCAAAAATATGTAAACCAATCATCTATGTAAAAGGATTTTCTATTGTTTAATTTGAAAATATAAGTGTTCTTAATTTTGACTCCTGAAAGAGTATAGGCATGTGTAAAGTCGAATTTATTCAGCAAATATCAAGAAATCCAACAATACTTCACTGTATTTCAAACCTAATTTAAATTGATTAAAATAATTGTCTTTATGTAAACATGTTAAAGGTGTCTGTAATGAAAAATCTGTCAATAACACTTTTCTTCATTAAAAAAATAAATAAAATAAAGTTTAATTAATCTGAATTAAAATAAATATTACTTTAATTTTAAAATATCACAGAAAAGTATTGTTTTTTTAACATGGAGGTAAGTGTTTTTACAAGTTATTTACACATCAATCTGATGTTTTGTGAGATTCATGTTAGGTGAAATAATTGTATTAAAATTATATGACAAATACAATGTAAACATCTTTTATAGATAATTTCTCAACTGCCTAATAGTTTGAAAATTTCAAATATTTTAAGTTACCTCTTATTTTATGATTCACAGTAGATTTTCTTTAACTGGAGGTGGAGGGGATCCTGTTTGAGCAAAAAAAATTGAGGATTTAAATTCATCTAGGACTTGTCCTTATAATATAAACATTAAACACTACCAAAAAGAATTTCATAAAATTAAATCACTGTGGAATAACACACACACACATTATTACGCTAGAACATGTGAAAAAAATAATTAAGAAAAATAATGAAATTGCATAATAAAATATTGAAATTATATAACAATAATAATAGTAATTCTACAACTGATCTTAATCTGCTTCATAATGACAACCTATGCAATTGTAGAAATCCCAACCAATCTCCTTTATCTAACAAGTGTCTAACTAAATCCCTGGTCTATGTGCTCTATCAGAAAATCCAAGGGTTACTAAAGTTTACATTCAAAATACAATGAACCATTTTAAAAAACGTTTTTACAAATCATCTCATCCTTTGCTAATAAGGACAAACGAAATATGACCTCACTTTCTAAATATTTTTGGAAGATAAAAGAGGAGAATAAAACACTTATAATTAAATGGAAAATTCTCAAACAAGCTAAAATCTCTACATTGGTGAACAAACCATGTTTCCTCTGCAAGAGAAAATGGAAATTATAAAGTACATGTAAAGTGACATATTACTAACTAAATCAGAGGCATGAAACTACAGTAAATTGTAAACATATTAAAGGATTAACCTTAAAATCCTGCTAGTATTACTAAATCTAGGGTATGAAACTATAACATTGTAAACATTTTATAGTATTAACCTTACTATCTTGATAATTCCTCCAACTATAATCTTTCTTCTGATGTTATTTTACCTTTAGTTTCCATTACAATTTGTAATCTATTTATTGCCCTATTTATATTTATTACACTCAATAATTACTGTTAGTATGTTTAGACATGTGTGACTTTATTGTATTATTTTATTTTTATTATATATTTTATATTATTCATTATTTTTTTTAATTTATTTTGTTTTATTTATAATACTAGCTGTAATGAATTTACATTTTCATATTGTTTTTAAATATCCTTTATTTTACATTTTATGAATAATATTTCTGTTTGTGTATGGGATTTCATCATTTTTACTTTTTTTAAATGTCAAAATTTTGAGCCACAATTTCCTCCCTAATTTTTAGAATTTCTTTCTTTTAGCTGTTTTCATTGGTTCTTCCCTGTCTACATTTTCTCACATTTTTCTCTTCACTTTCTATTTCTTTTTTCCTCTTTTTCTTTTCTTGATTTCTCATCTTATTTTCTTCTATTTTCTCCCCTTTTTTTCAGTATCTTTTTACCTCTTATGAAAAAAATAAAAGGAAGTGTTGTTTTCATATCATCAAAAAAATCATTTTAAATAAAAACGTTTATTACTATCATTGCTAACTACTTGATGAGACGTTCTTTCAATTTTGAAACAAAATGTACAATTTTGTAGTAATCTGTAGTTTTTCACATGTTCTAACATAATAGATATTCACTATTTTTATACTGAGCACTATTTTAAATTCATGCTTTGAACATTACAATTTTATTCTATTCTTATTCATGTAGATATATATTTTTTATCAGGATTTTCTTTAAAAAAAAAATTAAATAATTTCATTCATTTGTGACTAAGTCTTAGAAATTTAAAATACAAAAATTACCTCATTTTTGCAAGAAATTCAAAATTAGTGTTTTTCACTAAAAAAGAATAAAAAAAATTTTCTATACGAATCCATGACCCTATGCTGATGCTAGAAAATAAAATTTTTAACCAAGTTTTGAAAATTATATATGTTGTATAGCCATTTCAGCAACGAAAAATCTCACTTTTTCAGCAACAAAATTCATTTTTTGTGACTATTATTATTATGCATAATAAATTATTTTTGTTGCTGAAGAAGCGAGATTTTTCCTCGCTTAAATGGCCATATGATATATGTAATTTTTGGAGTTTTATTTGAAAATGTACATATTTGACTCTGTAAATAGATAATACTATTTACATTAAACCATCTATCAGGATCATTTTTAACATTAACAAGATTAATATTAATAAGACCTGTTTTGAGATTTTACCTACATTCCATTTTTGTTTTGGATATATATATATATGTGTGTGAAGTTTTTTTTTTTTTTACTCCCATTGAAGCTAATATATTAGTTTTGCACAATTTGTACTAAATTTTAACAAATGACAAGTCAAACTGTGCATGTGCAGTGCATGTGTAGCTAATGTAAGATTTTAATGTTTGTTGATTATTTGTATTGGAGACGCAATCATCCAAAGAACACGAGAATTCATAATCATTTTTATGTAGGGTGGATTTTTGAGGTGCTAAATTATTTTTTTTGTTGTTTTTACAATGGCATTCAGAATTTTGAGTCTTTCATTGCATTAAGTCATATATATATATATATATATATATAAGGCAAATATTAAGATTTGCAGCTACACATTTATATTGATTATCTAAAATTTGTTTTGTTGGCATTACTTTCATCATTCTAATCAATACATTGATGCATGGCTACATTTTATAAAATAACATCAATACAATGGATATTTGAAGACCTTAATTTATTTAAAATACATTTGTGAGAATTTCCTGATCTTCAGTTTTGTCTTTGGTGACAGCAGTCATCTAATCCCTGAATTCTTTTTTTTTATGTTAATATTGACATCTTTTCAACAGGTTACTTGCAATACATATGGTTATATCTTCATGAACAATAAATAAAATCTAGTTTCTTTTCACTAAAAAATCAACATATCCAGTGAAGAATAAGTAGCACAATATCAAGTAGTAAGAGAGATTGACAAAGCGATTTCTCATTAAGAAATTAGGGTACTATTAGTGCAAAGGCCAGTTCACTATCAGAGTAGATAGTCTATTTGCTAGCCTGCCACTGAATGAATTCCTGGATGTACATGTTACTCTTGATAAATCATTAGTTCTTTTTACCAAAATTACAGAGAGGTCAAGCCTACTTGAATTCTACATCTAGTAAGAAAAAAAGTCTTTTCTAAGAGTATAAAAATTAAATTCTACATATATTTTTTTTCAACCAATAAAATCCCACCAGAAGGTTTTGTCTGATAAACAACCATTACAAGGGTAAATACTGCCAAAATACTTGCAGACCTACCACATAAACCATTTGTTGACCAATTTAAAAACAATAACTCCTTTCACCACTTCACTTTTCGCAAGCCAGTGTGAAATTATTTTTCAGCTAATGAAAACCTTGTACTCAAGTTCACACCTCCATGTGAAATTAGATTTTGAAACCCTCTTACAGATATAAAAATAGAAGCCTTACTACTTCTTGAAGTTCAAAACAATTTCAAAAGCCAGCTTGATCTACACATGCATACACACACATTCACCTATACACACAATGAAAGATGACAGCCAGCAGCTGCCAACTAAGGCCTTGTCCTTGCACACAATAGAAGGGAATAACCAGCAACTGCTAACTAAGCCCTTGTCTATGAACTCACAAACACATTAGGCTGATTGTCAAAGGCTGTCCACATATTTCACACCCCTACTAAGAACACTTAATTACTTTATAAAACAAAATTCACTACAAGAAAAAGTGAACATTTTGTTGTTACTGTATATTTCTGAAAAGAATAGATATTTTAACTGACATTCTGCTTCTACTTTCCACCTAAAAAAAAAAAAAAAATCTTTATAGTTAAATGTTTGTAACACCAACATTCAGATAAAAATCAAAACCAGGGTAAACGGATCCCAATAAGAGTATTTCCACTTTCGTTGCTATCTACTAATGATCCTTTGTAGCTTAGAATGTAAGCAGCAAAATGGAAAGGTCAAAATTAATTAAGTGCACAAATTTGATTGTCTTTGAAGTATTTTGACAGCCAATGGAAAATCTGATACCAAACTTAACTGGAATACTGAAAGATGCATTTCCATTTCAAAAAGCTCAACAAAGAATTAAGAAACAGAAAAATTCCATTAGAGACAAAGAACACTGTGCTATGAAATATCAATCTTCATACATGACAATGAATGTGAGACAATTTCCTCACAGATGAAGTGAGTGAAGGCAACAGAAATGTGGTTCTCCAGGAAGATGCAGTTATAATCTCTTTCAAATTAGATCTCTTTCAGACTCAATTTACATTTTTGGCTTGTAGTAAAATGCTAAGGAAGCAAAACCAAAACTAAGAAAGTCATCCTATGCACAGAGAATATGAGTATCACATCCAGCCCACAAAATAAATTCCCTTCAAAAAAAGAAAAAAAAAAGCCAATCATGAATATTGTCAACATAGATAAATTTATGAGCCACCGACTTTGCTTTTAAGAGTTCCACTCATAACAAATGAAACTAAACCAAATCAAATGGGCAAGCGTCAACAAATCTACCAATGGCAAACTCTCAATGTCACCACCAGTGATCTTGGTCAACGGATCTGATACACTCATCAACTTAAAGTCCTCCCAACTCTACTCTTTTTCAAAGTTGCTTCCCTTGCCTACAAAGTCATTCTGCTCAATTGTATATTAACAATTCTTTTCTTTACAAATAACTGTATATATTTTTTTTTTTTAATCATTTCACCCCGAGCAAGGCAGAAACGCCACTGATGTGCAGGGGGTTACATAAATGAAAAAAGATTAATTAGAAAAGAGTGAGGAGTACAAGCTAGTTAGAAAGGAACAATAGAAAGCTGAGAAAGCAGGTGCGATGACAGATACATAGGTGGAGAGAAAGGGAAGGTTATACAGGGGAGAGGAGAGAGCTAGAGGCCAGTGGTTAGTAGATGAGTATTAACTTTGCATTTAAATTTCTGGAGGTTGTAGCCGTCAGGAAAGCAAGAATACGGGAGTGAGTTCCACAGGCGGGAAGTGCGAGAGAGGAAGCTGCAGGAGTAGAATTGTCGTCTGCATTTGGCTAACCAGACTGTGAATGGGTGGGACCCAGTTGCCAATCTGGTTGCACGGGTAAACACCTGTTGAGGAGGCATCAGTGACTTAAGCTCATCCGAGCAGAAGCCATGAAAGTATTTATAGAAGAGACAGAGGGAGGCCACATTTCGACGATGGGAAAGTGGCTGCAGTCGAGTCGGCAGATCAGTACCTATCACATTACAGACTCTCCTTTGGAGCTTGTCAAGAACACTGAGGAGAACGGCAGGGGCACCTGACCATAAATGGCAGCAGTACTCCATGCACGGACGGATGGTTGACTTGTATATATGCAGGATGGATTCAGGTGGAAAAAACATCCTGGATCGACATAGTGACCCAATCTTCTTAGCAGTAGATTTTGCTATGGATTCAATATAGTGGTTCCATTTGAGGTCTGAGGACAGGGTAAGTCCGAGGAGGCATAGTACATTACTCTCCAGGAGAATCACCTGGTCCATGCTTATGGGAGGCAGAAGAGGTTGCCTGTAATGGTTGATAGACAAGAGCTTGGTCTTAGAGGAATTGAAGTTGACAAGCCACTTCTTGCCCCAGTTCACCACAGTGTGTAGATCCCGCTCAAGGTCAGCAGTGAGATTATGTCTGTCCGCCACGACAGGTTTCTTACTGGTATGCTTCATTTGTTCTTTCATGCTTTTGTTAATTTTGAGCCATGAATAGTGAGTACAACATTATGTTTGACACACAACAAAAGATATCCTAGACTTTTGCAAAGATCATAAATGAGAATTATTTCCAACATTTCCTTTAATGTCAAAAACAAGAAAAATATTTAATGAAGTTATGAAAGAAATTGTTCAAAAAGTTATTAAATCACAAAAATTTTAGGTGCTGATAAAGCCTTTTTTTTGTGGGGGTGCACGACAAAGATTAGTATTAACATTTTAGTCTCCCCCACCACACACACACACACACACAACTCAAATTCCATCTGCTAACCTTTACCCAAGTTAAAAAAAAAAACATACAATGCGTGTGCTTTTTGTCTTGTTAGGTAAGTCAGGTTTCCCCACCAATGTATCCCATCCATTACAGGTGTCAATTGATGTCCATTTGAGGATATGAGGATATTCCAAATTTGAATCCTCACTCTACCAAACCAAAACCACCCATTGTACAAAATAAGATAAGCCAGTTGGAGTTAAGTTCAAATAATCTAATCTTCCAAAATTTACTAATACATTAAACCCTTTGTTTAATTTGAACATTAAAGCATTTCTCATGTCTACAAGTTGTAAAATGAACCTAACCAGTTTGAAGTAATTCAAAGATGGCCATTACTGAAGGCAATGAAAAGCTACCGATCAGTAAATGAAATGTCATCAGTTCACAAAGTGTATTCCTACCAAAGTTAATCAGTCAGTAATTGATTAAAAATCTTGTTAACAAGTTTTATTTGTATAAGCTGCTTCATTAGTCAAAAGCAGATTAAGATGAGTGGAAAAGAGTAAAGCATAGCACATAATCTACACACACAAATATTTTTAAAACAATGATAATCGGTTAAGTAATTACTGCAAAGAGATTTGCTTTGGTGTTTTTTGTTTTTTTTTTTCCCTATGATCAAGTGAAGTAAAATACAATTAAATGTTAATGAACTTTCAGTGATAACTTTGGTTTAACAAAAAGCATGTCAGTATGTGTGGATTAGAGAAGCTTGTCAATAACAAAATAGTTCAGGACTTGACTCCTTTCAAATTGAGGGCGAAATTCAAACTAGTTTCAATAACAATACTAATATAAGTCTACTTACAGGAACTGATGATACTTTTCTACATAGACAGATGGATGATTAAATCAAAAAGAAAATGGTTTTATCACATGGATTCCACCTTAGGTGTCATGCATGGTACACGCTTGGGCAATCAGGTCTCTCTTTGATTCATTACCAACCTGGCAATTACATGAGTATTACAAGACTGATCATATGGATAAAAGATTTTTTTCTTTAACCCATTTTGAAATAAAAATATTATTTTCTCAAGAAAACCTGTAAAAAACACCAGAAATAAATTTCCAAAGTAGAACCTTTGTTTCAATACAAGCTGTTCCAAAAGTCAATATTATATATGAGGATCAGTTGAAAAGTTCATAAGCTGACCCAGATACTTTAATAAAATGTCACCAAATGAGATTTATTATTTCTCACCATAGTTTCCCCTGCTGTCTTCTCCATTTATTGTTGCACTGGTTGGATACCAGTGGTGAAAAAGCTTTCATCCTGATACTAAAAAAAAAAGTAATCAACAACAGATACTGGTTCCTAACCAAGTGTTTTTTTATACTAGAACAAATAGTCAGATGGGGCCAAATCAGGAAACTATGGAGGTTGATCAACCAGTTCAAAGTCAGTCATGCACAGCGGCCATTGAAACCAAGGATTGACAAAATAAAACCATTTCCATCAGTTTTCCAGAACAGTCTCAGCAAGTTAGTATATTACTCTCCATCAATAATGCCATTTCTAATCACTATAATCATTATATATGATAGGGACCCATGTATGAGTAGACCTTGTTTTTTTAAAGAAAATCTGACAAATAGGTTAAAGGAGACTTGTTTTGCTTTAATGTCTTATTGCTTAATGAGAACATACTCTTGGCTTTAAGGCAATTTTCTATAATGAAAAAAGAATACAGCTTCAATTCTTATTGAGACACATTCCTTTTATCATTCTTTCTATTTCTAGATCATTAGATATTACTTTCAATGGATATGAAAAAAAAAACAAAAAAAACGGGGATGTTTACTGAAACACATCCACTAAATCTAACATTTACTGCAATAAGATTTTTTTTTTACTGCTTATCAATCTTTTGTGGGTTATTTAAGCTGAAATATATCAAAATAAGTTTTTCTGCATTGACAATTTTTTGAGTGCATATTGCATTAACACCTTCCAGATACAAGTCCCACAATTTAATCCATAGCTGGTGGGGAAGGAGATGAATTCATGGTTTTTGGAAAACAATACCTTTCCTGATCACCAATTCTGGACATTTTTCTGAAAATGCTGCTTTTATTTTGTCTAGTTGTGAGCAGTACTTTTCAGAATCAATTGACTGGTTACTTGGCAGAAGCTAATAGTACAGGATTCTTTTCCAGTCCCACCAGATGCACAGCATGATTTTCTTAGGCTGAAGACCTGCTTCTGGGGGTAGGTAAAGTCTGCCCAAAGATCTTTGTCACTGAATATTGTTATAAACAACCCATTTTTTCATCACATGTCACAATTTGCTTAAAAAAAAAGTAAGGGTGCATTTCCATTGTGTTTATACTGCAAAGGAAATGCAGTCCAAGAGATTATTTACACTCAGATCATGTCATACTGAAATATTGTATAATGCGGGTTATTCTCAATCAATGTCTTGATTTGGTCGTCATCTGTAGTGTGTGAGGAGAGGGGTCTGCATGAGCATTCTTTATCAATAAAGCTACAATCACCAACTCTAAGCTTAGCAAACCATTTCCCTACAGTTCTGTTGGTTAAAACACCTGCATTGTACACACCATATACCTTTTTTGCTGCTTGTGAGGAATTTTTGCCTTTACAGTAATAAAAAAAAAAGCAAGTGTCTAAAATGCACCTTACAATTCTTCATTCAAGACTGTCACTAAAGTAATTTTAAACTTTCTTTCTCAAGAGTTAGTTTGATGTGTGTTCTGACCATAAATGTAAGCATATTATATCTTGATAAATTTGATGTATTGGAACATGACTAAAAATCAGCATCAGTTTTCTGGACAATCCAACATCATGCAATCATTATTTTTCTTTTTTGTTTTAATCAGTTCACTATATATATATATATATATACACACACACACATACATACACTGAACATTATTGTAAAAAAAAAAAAAAAATTAAATGAAAAGACTTCAGAATACCCTCCATCAAAGACCATCTGAGCAGACTGGGTTATCCAATCTGAAGGTATTTTATCTACTGGCCCATGTATCGGATTTCCTTTAACAATTTTTTGAGTGAATATTGTATCAATACTTTCTAGGTAAAAGTCCTACAATTTAATACATAGTGGGGAATAACACAGAGTCATACCTTTTCCAAGGTTATTTGCACATAAGCAAATTTAACAAACCCAACTGGAATTCAATCTTGGCTCTCCAATTTCTTATTCTAAGCCATTTTCCATTACACCACTCGCTCATTCACACCAATAAGAAACATGCAAATATATAAATCAGAGTTTGTGTATATATATATATATATATATATATATATATACACACACACACACACACATGCTGATGCATAAAAATATAAAAGGACAAGAAAATCGTATCCATGCATCCCAGGAATGCACTACCTGAATTTTACCATAATAAAAGTCACCATATTTGGGCTCTCAGCTAAGTGACACTGGTAGTTTTGTTTTATATTGAACCAAAAATTTCCACAGAAAAATCATGAGAGTATTTACCTCCTTTGTGTGTTTTCTTTTTTCTTCTCTCTACCATTTCAAGCTAACTGTTGTTTGCTTTCTTGGAAACTGAGCAATTTGAATTTGTGAGAAGGTCACTGAGATGAATTGAATTACACAGGATAGGGTACAAGGTGTGGAGGGGGAGTAGACTGCTTTAGTTGTTTCATAAACAAAAGCTTTCTTCATCCTCTTCTCTAGAGAAAAAAATAAGTTACTCTGAACTAATTCCAAATTTAAATAAATTCATTTTCTTCAAAATAATTTGAGACCATCGAAAATGAACCTTACCAATGCCATTATTGTGGATGGATTAAAGCCATGAGTACCAACAATTCCTTCAAATAATCATATATACAAAAGTAGATACCTTCACTAAATCACAGAAAAAAAAAGAAACAGCATAGTATAAAGAAAAAAGGCCTAAAACTTAATCAAAATGAACTTTTCCACAAAAATGTTTATGATATTCTTAAGAGGAAAGATCAAAGTATTTTTTAATTATTTTTTAAAACATTTGAAATTCTGGTAAAAAATCGATTTCGGTTAGCCAAATCTTTACAAGAGTTTGCAATGGAAAACTTAATGTTACATAACTAGTTTTTTTTCTGGTGACAAACAGATTAATTTGAACATTCTTGCAAAACCAAATAATTGTTGGGTTTTAATGAAACTTTCAGGATTTATTCACAAATGAATGAAATCATTTTTGAAATTATTATTTTTTTTAAAAATCTTGGTAAAAATATTTTTTTACATCTCTCACCCCACACCCCAACTCCACATAAATTCATGAAATTTTAAGAAATTAAATTTTGTTAGAAGAATTGTTTTTAATAGTTTAAGGCAGAACTCATTGGGGAATGTAAATCATCTGAGTTTTTTTAAAGATTTTGTGTTTATTTCCGGAAATCTGCTCTGAATAGTAAACTAAAAAAGTGCAATAAAACTATGGCAATATTTAATTGAATAAGCTTTTAATTTCTTTAATAAATAATATATATTAAGAAAATTATAGTATGAAAAAAATATTTTTAGCTAATAATGAAACTTTAAAAAGAATTTTTTCATTTCTTTTTTTAATTATAATAATTTATGAAGTTTCAATAATATTTTTGAAATACTTCAAAGATTTGTTGTTGTTAGTTTATTAACTTATTAAGTGAAGATTATATTTACTAATCGAAAGTTGAAAAATTCAATACATACTGTTGCGCCTTTGTATCTTGAAAATTTTTTTTTGTATGGTAATTGTTCTGTGTACAATAAAAGGTCATGTGTTTCAGGATTTCTTACCTTTACAGGAAAAGAATTTGTAGAATTATGTCACTTATTGCCAAACACTTATCTCACATTTGTCAATCTGTCAACACATTTCAAATACAGTAGAAAGGTTAGAAAATTCAACTTTGTGTTTAAGAAAGAGTTTTATTCTAAATTTCATGCTATAAATAAGTAATACTTGTGTAAATCAGATTAATTTAACATTAAATTTGCTAATTTTCCAAAAATAATGTATCATATGTATATTTTATTTTTGTAAAATTTTTAAAACCGAGAATTAACTTTTGTTGACAAATATGTCAATCACTCAAAAATGGCCGGAAAAATTGAAAGATTAAAAAAATCTCAAAATTTTAGATTACAACTGATATAAATTCTGTTTGAAATGCACCAGAGTATTTTGTTTACTGAAAATAGTAAAATTAGTTATTTTGCTTTCAATTAAAACTAAAATAAAACTTTCAAGAAGATATTTTTTATTTTTAAAAATTCAATTTTAAAAGTTAGGTATCAAAAATTAGAGGAGGTACCTATACAAAAGCCTTATGTTGTTTTTTAGCATCTAGAAGAAACATTTAAAAAATAAAACTGATCTTTTCTGTTAATTCACCCCAAAATAAAAAGCCTGGTAGCTGGTAATTAGGTACATTCACGCATTTTTGAATTGAAAAAAAAAAAAAAAAGAGCTTTAAAAATGGAAATGTTTTCTTAAATCTTTTATTTTAGCTTCAGTTGAAAGCTAAATGATTAAATTTATTATTTCCAGTAAGCAATATACTCTAGTGTAGGTACCTCCACTAACTCATTAAAAAAACAACACAGAATGTAGAAAAACTGTCCCAAACATAATGAAAATGTTTTTTCCATCAAAATGTTTATGTTATTATTAAGAAGAAAGATCAAACTATTTTTGATTATTTTTGTAAAGTTTTTTAATCCTTTCTAAATTATGGTAAAAAAAAAAATCTTGTTTTGATTTTAGTTAGTGTGTAGCCAAATCGTTATGAGAGTTTACAATTGAAAATCTAATATTATGGAACTTAGTGTGGAGCCGTGAAGTTTAACACAATTTATTAAAAAACTATAGTTTGAACACATAGAATTTCCTGGAGACCCATTTAAAGCGAATCTGTGGGTCCTGGTACTCATTAAATTAAATACTATCAGCATCATTGTATTTATATTTTTCCTTTTTTATGGTGGGGGGGGGACTGTTTTATTGACTACATATTGTGCTTTTGTTAGGTTTCTTTGGGTCAGAATGAAAGTGTGTGTGTGTTTGTTTTAATATTAAATTGCTAATGTGTTTGTTGGGCTGGCATCTTCTGGTTGAATGAAAGAAACAAAATCGTGATATTTGTACTAGAGCTGTTAATGCCTATTTGGAAGGCTTCTTTTGGTTAGAGTGTGACAAACAGGTTTTAACAATTTAATATTAAAACACACATGCATTTCTTTCATTCTGACCTAAAGAGACTTAATCAAGAAGAAACAACTACTCAATAAAACTTACTTGACAAGCTTGTGTGAATGGATGGTAGAACACGGGTCAAGAGCTTTAGCAAATGTATGCCACTGCCGGCCGGTTGCTGTTGGTTTTGATCCAGATAGCTAGTCAATGATTGTTCACGGTGATCTCCCTTGTCCCACGTTGTGTTGATTAATCACAAGATAGTCACGTGAGTTTTCCACTAGCTGTCTCTCTGCCGAACTAAACCAACCCAGGAAGTGTGCACACAGTTGAGTAATAAAAAAAAGAAATATAGCAAATAGCACCAAATATGCCACTTCACACAATTGTGAAAGAAGGAAACTTGCGCCTAGAAAAATAAGTGGACCGACGCCTGAAGTGTTGTAAAATAACATCTTTATATACAGTATATACACAATAGTCTCTTGGATAATTCTCAATCCCTGCTTCTATCAATCTGGTAGTGGAACGGAAGTCTCTTAAGTAAATCAAATTATTTCCCTAAGCAATAATGAGAAATCTGGCTGGCCGTAGCTCGCTGCTCTGAACAGAGTTCTAAGTTCGTTGTAAGTCTAGTCAACTTGATTCTTGTTTTCCGGAATGTTGCGGGGAGACTGGCACGGTTTGTCTTCGGAAACGGAATCGAGTTGGATTTCTTGTTCCAAGTTAGATTACTCTCACCAAAAACTCTCTTCATTTGGCAATTTCAAACTTTGTCTGCAAAGTCTCTTTGTGTCTGTCTTAACTGGTTGGTTGATTGGCAACAGGCTTCTGTACAGTCGACACCCAACAGCAAGACAGTTATCTGTCATTACATCTCTGGACTGGAAACTTGGACTCTCTGCCATTTGAGCTGCAACTCAACTCCGACTGCAACTGAACGCAGTTTTCAGTTGTCGATCTCAAAAACTTTGTTTGCAAATTCTCTTCTTGTTTGTCTAACGCAGGTTGGCCAGCTAAGCTCTGCAGTTGGTGCCCAACAACATGGTGTCTATCTTTGTTGTTACATCTCTGAGCCAGGAGCTGATTGGAATTCAACTGGCAACTCCAATCCAGCTGGAATCCAACTGCAATCTAACTCAAACTGATTTTGGTCCCTCAAGACCCTGTATTTATGCCCATGCCATGGTGTGGGACCGACGGTCACTGGGTGTCTAACCTCTCATCTCGGCAACCAATAGAATGCTGAGATTAGTTGCTACTCATTGTTGCCTTTGGTTTACCCACTGAGATTAGTCTTCATTCCATGACGTCAATTGTTGGTCATCTTTCGGCGATGGTTCACAAGACCAATGAGATTCCTCTCAGTCTTATGACATCATCTTCCCATACCCCTTTTCTGGGCTGGACTTAGCTGGCGAATTTTCTTTCTCACGAAACAGTTTTGGGGGATGTTTTTAATCAATCCCTATTAACCTTTTTGAACTTGCTTCACCCAAAATAAGCTGACAAGGGTCTATTGACATTGTCATTCAGATAAGAATTTTCCGAATCTGCATTTTTAATATCCATTTCCGAGTCACCAAAATTTTTAGGTGACGGAAAATATTTTCGTTATCTTCTCTATCCTTCCTCCCTGCCCGATGTCAAGCCAAATGTCTCTTCTCTAAATTACTAATCCAGTTTTCAACTTGGAATCAGATATTTGTTATCTTAATTCTTTTCACAATTCATGCGATCAAGACAATGCCTTTTTGGATATGATAATAAAAATGCCTGTTTAGTGCCATGTGGTTATATTTATGTTTCAGACCTCCAATGTTCAGCAAAAAACAACAATTGAATTTATCTCTTCTCTTTCTTCTCTATCTCTCTCTCCCTTTCTTTCAGGTTTAGAATGACAATTGTTAACTTTCATGGTTGGGCCCAAACCAGCATCCATTGTTTGTGGCACTTCCTGACATTAAACAATTCCATTTCTCTTTTCCTCCTCTTCTCTCTCCCTCTTTCTCCGGTTTAAAATAACAGAACTACCATCTGTTATCTTTTGTTTTCTTTTCCTTCACTCATATTTGGAGAATAAAGAAAATTTCTTTTGGTACGTTTTCTTCTGATCTATAATAGTAATTAAAAGATTTTCCAGTTATAGTTAATAATTAATAAAATTAATTACCTCCGTTCCGCCCAAAATATTGTTACAAATGGCAAAAACTGCTAAGGGCCAGAAGAGAGAGGAAGTTTGGAAGAGTCATGTTCTGAGGGAATGCAGCACATGAACTTGTGTTGTCATGGTTGGGTTTTTTCCTACTTTGTTCCAAACGTTGGTTGGAGAGAAAGAGAGGTGGAACGAGTTCCTTCTTTCATTTTGTCCAACCACCTGTGACTTCACAGAAAGGCAATAGAATCTGAATGGAATCATAATTCCTCCTGATTTGCCTGACATTCTGATATTGATTCAAGAGTTGACATGTCACAAAAAAAAAAAATATACATATTTTTATGACCTGTTAACCCTTATGATATTTAATGTCATATGATATTAAATTGATTTTATGAGATGTCAACTCTTGGATCAAACTTCTCAAGAACAATTATCATTATTACTAGCATTGATAAATGCCCACTTTGAAACTAATGTTTTCCATTCGTTCTTGAAAGACTCTGAGATTCTGGATTCAAAATCTTTGACACCCAAGTCAAATTTTTATGAATAGTCAGACAATAGTAGCTTTTGTCTATGACAGATATTTATTGCCAGGAATGACAAAAAGAATAAAATAATGAATATGATGATAGTAGCAATCTCTCAGATCATAAATATGCTGAGCAAGTCACACTGAGTGGCCTACATTGTGTTTTTTTTTTTTTTTTTATCTTGTGCTATGGCAAGCTTAGTAAATATCAATAAATTGTCAATGGGTATAATGCAGAGCATCCTCAAAAAGAGAAACACTTTGTCAATATGTTCTTCCATAAAGTCGAACACTTTCATAATAAAAAATAATCATATAAACTTACAAAGAGAAATATCAAATTTTTGTATTTAAATGATACTAAATATTCATCAGAATGAATTTCTACAATCAGAAGGACTCATTATCTCCCCTCGTTGTGCATCAATTCTTTTCACTCTATAATTGTACAATTATAGTGAGTAACATAGCATAAATTTTACCATTAATATATCTTCATCAAAAGAAAGCAAATGGTATTAAATGAGGTGAATATGAGGACTAGTCAATAATGTCTATCTGTCCAATCCATTTGGCTGGAAATGTTTCTTTAAGACCAGATATTACTATACGCCAGCTTATTCAAAATAAAATTCACCTCCATCAAATAACCTAATCAGAACCTATCTGGCATAATTCATCCATATTCACACATAAAGCTTCCATTTACAAGAATATAATCATTGTTAGCATTGACAAATGTCCACTTTGAAACTCATTCTTTTTATTCCTTCTTGAAAATCTGGGAAGCCAGACTTAAAATCTTTATCAACATTTCTCTCCAGTTTTTTTTCTAAGCAGTTAGACAATTGCAGGTGTGATGCTATGGACACCTACATAGAAAGGAAACAGGTTAGTTTTATCTTGATGCAAATGTCTGTTTGATAAACTAACAGATGGTTACTTTTAAAATTAAGTCTTCTAAGCGGCATCCATTTTAACTGATGGGGAATGTGAATTAAATGGATTTTTGGAGATCAAGTGACAACAAAAACGTAAATAGGCTGTATCCAGTTACTGGTTTATATTAACTGTCATAATTAAGACTGGGGAGAGTTCTGGTCCACCCTTGGCAGGGGATGATTCCAAAGCAACAGTTTTGAATAGAACAAAGTTTTATAATAATCTTTTGTTTTTGATTAGAATGCTGATGTTTTTGACAAATTAATTTTTACTGCATTTGTTTTGTTTCTGAAAATGTGACATTACTTTCTGAATTATATATCATGGCTGGCTACTCATTTCAAAGTATGTCCATCTATTAGGATGGTTAGTTATTTCCTGTTTCAGATGCCTACTTAGACATTTAGATTTCCTTTAATACCAGTAGAGTCAATCTGTGATTTATACTGCAACTATACTGAGAAGATCTTAGTTTCTGGAAGAGAGCACATAATCTGGTATGATCAGTAATTGAACAAGGCCAGTATGCTTAACATGAAGAATTGTGACTTCATGCTAGCATAATCATCAACATCTAAACAGTTTTAACTACTCAATCTCACTCACAAAGTTTGGGTGAACTCATTGTATGGTTTACTTTCCAACAGTGCTGCATATTGGGATCAATTTCATAAGCGCTTTTTATTGGCATTGGTCCAAGTTTATTTTGGACAGATCTAGCAAGCTGTCAATACTCCTTTAGATAGGCAAAGGGATTCCAATTTGAAATAAGGCCAATATTATAAAGAAATCCTCTCTTTTACAAACTGTCCCTGTTACATTCAAACCAAGGCTTCCCAGTTGGAGTGTTAATGTCCTAACCAATATACCATACAACATTGTGTGTGTGTGTGTGCATGCACACATGATAGCTGGGGGTGAGAAAATATATATATATATATATATATATTTATCTCATGCTCTATTAATATATCACTACAAATCTACTTTTCCTGACCTTGTAAATAAACTACAAATGTCAAACATACATTCACTTACAAAATAGAAAGAAAAATGTTACCTTTTCTAGATATCATGTTAAACTGGTAATGACAATAGCCTAAAACTATTACAAATCAACTAATAAAATTATCTCAAATTTCTATTCTCACCATAAAACAAAACAAAACATGAAATAATCGATGGATTTTATTTAAGAGCACTCAGAATGTGAAGAGGAGAAATACATTGAAAATACTTTTAAACTCAAAATATTTAAAAATACAAGAGTAGACTTACCTGACAAACCCATCAAATCAAAATATATTTTATCTACCAACTGTCACAACCATAATTGAAAAGAATTTTTGTTACTACTACTTTTAAAACAATAAAACTTAATATAAAACAAAATAATAAATTAGAACGTGAAGGATTTCAAATAAAAGATTATCTGAACAAAAAAGAGATCTTTCACAAAACACAGTCAATGCCTTACTTGCTCATTATAATGAATCTGACACTAATTTTGATTTTAAAAAAATGCTACTTAAAAAAGGTAAAGTAATGTATACAAAGTACTTTAATCACTAAATCATCCACAGTAGTTTTATGTCCAGGTTCTTATATTTCACTTTTCTTGACAGATTTTCTATTATCACACTGTGGGATATATAATAACAAAAATGACAAAATCATTAAAAAAAAAAAATTAATGAAATACCCAAAACACAAAGAAATAAATTTCAAAATTTAAATGTAAAATTTCAACACATCAACAGAAACGTCAATTTTAGTACAATCAACTTCTAAAGGATGAAACATCACATAAAAATCTTTTCCTATTTTATCATAGATTATCCTATACCAATGAAAAGTAAAGTGCATATAAAAAAGAAAAATCAAGAATAATCAGTCAATTGCTGACAACACCTGACAAGTGGACGCTGTAATTTCCTGAGGGTCCATCTTTAAAACTCTGGAGTCAGGATGTTGAAGGTAACATCAATCAGCTAAGTAACAAACCTTTTACTTGTATTAATTCTCTCTCTCATATTGTCTGTGTATGTGTGTATATATCTAAACTTATTTATAAATGGAACTTTGTGTGTGTGTGTATCCATTACCTATAGACTCCCAAATGGCTGAACCAATTTTCTTGAAAATTTACACAGTTGTACTATAAGCATTTGCAAGTGTTCTTAGCTAGCTTTTGTGTCAGATACCCCCGATAAATATCAAAAATCGATAATCGAAAAAAATTGGGTTACAGAAGGAGTGGTCCGATTTTAATCAAATTTGATACACTCATAGACAAAGACATAAGAAATGACATTCAGAAGTTTCAAGGTTGCAGTTCTTACAATAGTGCAGAAAATTTGATATCTATACCAGGAAATCAAAATTTAACTTACATCCATTCATTTTTCTTTCAATCTACAGTTTCGTTTTAACTGGAAACAACTATTGTTTTTTAGTCTTTTGTGCCAATGTCCAAAGAATCTGAGCTCCAGGACCATGGATTAGTTTTAAAGCTTTCATTACACCCGAGCAACACCGGGCTATACTGCTAGTGTGTATGTATATATATATATATATATATATATATATATATATATATAAAACACAGACAACAGAGGTTATATCCTTTAAAAATTCACTCCATTTATGTCTATACATTCAAAAAGAGTTTTACCAGTGACCTCTCAAGTCATGGAATTAAGACTAAAGTTACTGAAGAATCTAGTTTCAAATTCAATACATTCCTAATTCAATTTTACAACAAAACCCTATTGATTTCTAATAATCCTCAAAAACTGCTAGCACTCCATTAAAACTCCCAAGTTTTGTTTAAGTTGTACTTCCAAATTTTATCTTTGTCTCCACTCCCACCATGTCACTTAGCCAAGTAATCCAGAAAGCTTCTGGCATATAATACAATCTCTGCTGTTAAGTTGCCAACTTTTTGGCATACTTTCGGTCACTAGTCATTAGCCTTGACACCTGTGGCTACAGCCAACAATTCATTTTCTGTGAAAAGGCAGGAGATTTCTTTGGAAATTTTCAAATGTCACTATGTGATGATTAGTTTTGGAACAAGAGTTGTTCATGTTTTTTGTTTTTGAGAAAAGTTACTTGAGCTTTGGTATTCATCTTTCACTTGCTAAATCTACTCAGGCAAATACATTTTCTTCCTTGCAAATAGCATAGATTTTATAAGTGTAGTATTGTAACCCTGCATTCAAAAGATCGTTAAATAATACTGACACAAAGTTCTTAGTGGATTTTCTCTATTAGTTCAAGTGGTTTTTGAAAAGTTCTTGCCACAAACAAAAAAAAAATTGGGATTTTCAAAAATTCTGATGTTAGATGAACTGAGCAACTTAGCAAACTTTAGAAACCTTTCGTAATTATTAAAAATACCAACAACAGATTTTACGATGTAGCATTTTAATTGTATTCCAGAAAATGTTAATAGCTGTGACAAAGTTCTTTTCAAAGCAACCACCTTCAATTAGAAATTAATATAGATAAGTATGACAAATTTTACCAACAGTGTATTTTAATCACTGTAATCAAGAAAACAAACAAAATATACACAAGAGTTTTTCTTTTAATAATTAACTCTCGTAACCAAAGTATAGATTTTAATACAGTTTTTTTTTTTTTCAATCTTTGCATCCTAGTAGTCATTAAATAACAAATGCATGAGAGGTTATTAATTCCCTTTCTTTCTTAAAAGAGTTCAATTTTTAGTAATTCATGATATAAATTATATTGTAGATTTTACCACAGGTAACATTTTCATTTCTGCTTTAACATGTTAAATAGAATTCAAAGGTATTGGATGTCTAATATGACTATTTACACTATTTACATTGTTCAGTCTATTGTCCTCATCTTTATTGCTATATTCATGATGCTCCAGCCTCCTTCAGATGATAGATGTCGGAATTTTGAACTAAACCGTTTATTTAGTTTACAGGGACAGATTGTTCTCATTTCACAAGCTATGCCTTTTCTGGTTCAGTTATTTCCCTTTGGTAACTCAACTCTGAGTTTTTGCTCACCTCTGCTGTGGCCAGCAACTCTGAGTCAAGTCAGTAGATTATTTCAACCAATGTGTCCTTGAGGATATCAGTGTATGAATTTTTAAATAGTGTAAATAATTACAATATCTCATCTCAGAAACATAGACAGATGTTTAATAGAACATGGTGATTATGAACTTAATCTTTTTTGAAAACATTACCATTTCACCGCAAGGAAGACAATAAAGCCACTAAAATGCAAATGGTTACTGAAACTGAAAAACTTGTTTAGGAGATAGATGAATTTAAAAGACCTGGATTCAAGGTGACAGCAGAAGATGATGAGTGACATTGTACATAGATTTTTGAATATCATGGTTAACAGGAAAGCAAGAAACTGGAAGAGAGTTCCACAAGCCAGAAAGGCAAGAGAAGAAACTATTAGCATAGCACTTATGGTTGCACCTAGCTAATTCTACATTAAAACGAGATGTAGTTGTCAATCTAGCACTGAACTTAAATTTGTAAATTCAAGTTACCAAAGAGAAAAGATAATCAGAACAATTACCATGAAAGTATTAAAAAAGAAAAAAAAATCACAGGAAAGCCATGTTAGGGTAAAAGATAAATGACTGAAGCTAAGATGCCAGTTTGTGATCAAATTTGCTTCAAAATAAAAATTTTTACTTAGCTTTATAAGCACCCTATTATTGTGGCCCTATGCCAAATAAAATTACTTAAGTTTGAGTTTTCTAAATAGTTTTCTATTTTTTATCATTAAAGCCACAGCACTGATTTTATAATAAGTAATATTTTCATATTTGCATTCTAGATGTTAAACATGGATACATTTGTCTTTCTTAGAAATTAAGATAACAATAACGTGGTTGATACTGACTTGGCGGACCGGCTGCGGCCGCTCTCACACCGGCGTGATGTGGCTTCCCTGTGCCTCTTCTACAAGTACTTTCATGGCTTCTGCTCCGATGAGCTTAGATCACTGGTGCCGCCTAAGCACGAATTTACATGAGATACTAGATTGGCAACTAGGTCCCACCCTTTTACAGTTAAACAAATAAGAAGTAACCGTAAATTCTACTCCAACAGCTTCTTTTCTCGCGCTTCCCGCCTGTGGAACTCCCTTCCACAAGTCTGCTTTCCCGACAGTTACAATCTCCAGGTGTTTAAATGTAGGGTCAATAGACACCTCCTATCACACTAACTCCCAACTATTCTCAGAACACTCTCATCTACCCAACCCTCATTCTCGGTATCCTTACCCGCCTATCACCCACCCTCTGTCATTTCCTATATTTAATCAGCCTTTCTCCACTCTACGTAGCCCCCTGCACAGTAGTGGCAGTGACATGCCTTGCTCGGGGTGAAACGCTTATAAAAAAAAAAAAATCCATGCTGGGTATCCTGCACTTGTTACATTTTAACATAAACTTATTAAATATTTAGAGAACAACTCACTATAAAGTAATAGCATTTTAGTCAATTAACATGATACTAAGTATCCAACAGCAGTGTCTTTATAGCAGGTCAAGCTCAGCTTCATAAATATAACTGAAGTATAGAATTAAAAAACTTAATCTTTGCATTCTAAAAGATTATTCAATTATATAAAATGTTTTTATAGTTTAACTTTTAAATTTAAAATATTTCATTAATCTCACCAAAAGACACTCCAAAAATCTCCCAGCATCTTACACACTGATGGTCGGATTTTGGTAGGCCTCAGATAAAGATTACCAGTATAGTTAATCACTTCTATTTGATGCACTCATCCCCTGAAGACCACAGAATTGAAAATTGAGGATTATAAAGGATCCTCTTAGGAATGTAAAATGCTAAATAATCAAAGATGTCAAAATCAAGCAAGTACAGAAATTTCAACATCTTGGAAGTGTATATGATGGTGCATAGAAATAGCAAAAGATGCCTTCAAAAAACTAAGCAAAATATTAAAAAGCAGAAAAATTTCAGTTTGAAGCAAAAGAAAAGTCCTGAATTGCTATTTAATATCAATCCGCCTTGAGTAAATGCTGGACAACTTCCTCAACGATGAGGAGATTTGAAACACAGATGTGGTTCTACAGAAACATGCTGAGAATACTGTAAGCTGAACAAGTGAGCAACAAAGAAGTTTTAAGATAAAAACAAAAATCAGAGAAGATTGTAATTTCTGGAATGTGTAATGAGAAAGAAGGTATTGGAGAATTAGATACTCACGGGATATATTGAAAGCAAAAGAGAAACAGGGAAACAGCAAGTAACTGACCTAACAAACTTGTGCAAATGGATATCAGAAAAAGTTGTAGGAGGATAATAAAAAGACAAACGTTAGTAAGAACTACAGGAGGGTACATTGTGGAGACCCTTAATCGCCCTGTCCTGAATAAACATGTCACATAAAAGAATGAAAGTTATCAGTTTAATATTCCTTTTTTTCTTAGATATTCTTTGCCAAACTAAGTGCACATAGAAAAGAAAACTGTCAATTCAAGTTTAAATTCCAGATGAGAGTGTTGCATTCACTTCATACTGATGCTCTTGAGAAAAGCATGAAGTCATTTCTTCTCACCCCCCCCCCAGCTAAATGACAGAGCAAAGTGGATTCTCTAGTCTTGGATGGCAGCCAGATTCTTAATTCAGACAAAGTGGTGTGGCTATCATTTGGCTATTAGCCTCTGGTTTCTTCTGATGGACATGCCTTCATCATGAGAAATGTCCACACACTACCCTAAGGGCAATGGCATACTGTGCTTTTTACTATTGTTATATAGTAGAAAATAACTTATTTCTTGTTCAGAGATATATAAAAGATCAATGAAGATTTTTGTCCTCTTCCTGTGGTGGGAAGAGGGCAAATGTCCATATGCTGGTGAAGAGCAAGTAGGTTACCAAGGTATAAAGTAAAACTTAAGAGAGAACAACTTTTATCTGAGGACAGTATGAAATATTCACAACAATTTTTTTTTTTTAAGAACTTTAGCAGGTGAAAATAGATATACTATAGTCTTGGCAGGATACATGGTGATAGAAATATTGAATCAACAAATAAACCAAGTTGGGCAAGTTACAATAAAAAAGTTTCATATACAGGAAGCGATGGGCAAATTGTCATTATTTTATATTGATAATTTCATACATGCGCATTATTTTTATCGACTGCACAGTATAATAGGGTCAAGATGGGTATCATCTGTGATGAAGAAAAGCACCATGGTGCAATTCACTCTACCAGAAATTTGGAAATGGCATACCATACTGCTTGGCATTTGCTCTGGAAACTCCAACACAAACATTTCAGAGTGTTTGGGTGTCAATCTGAGGACAGTTCAGATGATTCAGAAAGAGCTGGAGAAGTTTAATGGTGATTACGAAGGTGTTTGGCGCATTCACTAGCAATGACAACATTATGCCTCCATTCATCTTCCTACAAGACCTCAGACTCAACATAAAGGCCTACATCATGTGATGTCCTGGTTCAAGAGGGTGGCTGCTGGAAATAGGACTGCATCAGGCCACACAAGCAGGAAAACCTTATCATGGCTGTCAGATAATTTCTGCGAAGCCACATTTGGCCACCTAACTCCCCAGACTGCAACTCCCTTGATTATTGTGTGTGGCAGGAGTGGTGCACAGAAGATCAATAAAAGCAATGATTATGGCAGCATTCACCAACTTAAATGAAAAGACTATCCAGAAGAGTTGCAGAACATTCCAAAGTCATCTGGAAGCCATGGTTAAATAAATATACACTTTAATATTTCAAGATAGTTTTGCATAATTTAGGTGAATATATCTCTTAAAATCAGATGTCAGTGTTATCTTCACTTATTTGCAACTTAGACAATGATTTATTCATTGCACACTGTCTCCTGAAGAGGTTATCATTGAGTCACTTGTTGATCATGACATGAACCTTTAAAGTACACAAAATTTTTTTTTAAAAATTAACAGGGTATGCCAAAAATAACAAACTTAGAATTTACAAACTTTTCTCCTCAGAGACGCCTAATGTCAATTCAACCAAAATTGGGTAACTTGTAGATCAAGGTCTGAAACTGATGTACACAAAAAATTTTCTAATCAATACACAAGGTTTTTCAAAAATCAACAACAAACATACTTTTGGGTGGTCTTTTGCAAACTTATGCATTTCTCCAAGACGCTTCACTCAAACTCAACCAAAATCAAGTCACTGGTAGATCAAGGTCTAATGCTTCTCTAACTTTTATATCACATATAGAAAACATGGTTTTTAAAAAAGTTACCAAACCGAAAATATATGTCTGCTATATAGACAATATTTTCATTTTAGCTGAGAACAAAAACGAAATCTATAATTTTAAAACTACAATTGAGAAAAATTCCATCCTCAACTTCACATATGAGCTTAGCCCAAAAAAATAAACTCCCATTTCACTGCTTCACTGTATAAAAAAGTAAACCTACCAGTAAAAATTCATGCCACCTTAATTTTATTAGTCAATGTCCTCCTAGATATTAAATTGGGGTTATTAAATATTCCCTCATGAAAGCATATGAGAATTCATCTTCTGACCCGCTTTTCTTCAAAGAACTCCATGCCTAGAAACAAACCCTCATGAACAATGGCTTCCCTAATGATCTTATTGACTAGCATATTGACTACCAGTTTTTTTTTTCAAACGTAACCTATATCAACAACAAGCACACGAAAAAAAAATAAGAAATAAATAATATCAGTATTTTCTACAAAAACCAAATGCAAAGCTATTATAAACAGGACGAATTTTCACTTCAAAACATCACCTGAAAATATGCAACTTAAACAAAAAAGAACTTAATTAACTATTACACAAAATTTAAAACTGTTAATCTTGATCAATCCAAATTTGTAAATAATTACATTGGTCACACCACCATTGCACCTCTTCAACCAGAGTTCAATTCAATCTCATTTAGACACACATGAAGACCTACCAAACTATCTGCAACATACTTGTTGATAATGCAAATATCATAGCATCATACTAGGTACTTCCACTAAATCACTAAAAAAAACAGCATAGTATGAATTAAAAAAGGCCCAAAACTTAACAAAAGAGAACTTTTTCCATTAAAATGTTTGATATTTTTTAACATTTTTTCATCACTTTTAACACATTCAAAATTTTGGTAAAAAATCTTGCTTTGATTTATTTAGCAGGTAACCAAATTTTTATGAGAGTTTACAATGTAAAACATTATATTAGATAACTTAGTTTTTTTCCAATGGTAAACACATTAATTTGGAAATTCTTGCAAAAAATCAAATAAATTTCAGATTTTAATCAAACATTCAGGACTTATTCATAAATGAATGAAATTATTTTTGAGACCATTATTTTTAAGAAATTTTGGTAAAAGTATATATATATATATATATATATATATATCTGTTACTCTGCTCCATGTAAATTCAAGAAATTTTAAGAAATTGAATTTTGTTGTGCAAATTAGTTCATTAGTTAAACGCAGGACTCATTAGGGAACGTAACACATCAAGGATTTTTTTGAAAAATTTTGCCTGTTTCCAAAAATTTGCTCCTAATAGTAAAAAAAAAAAAAATGTCATAAAACTATGACATTATTTGATTTGATATTTTTAATTCTTTGAATAAATAATATAAATTAAGGACATTATAGTCGCAAGAAAAAAATTTTTTTTTTTGATTAATAATGAAATTTAAGAATTTTCTTTCGTTTTTTAAATTATAATAATTTATACAGTTTCAAAAAGATTTTAAAAATACTACAAAGATTTGTTGGGGTTAGTTTGTAAAACTATAAAGCGAAGATTTACTGACCAAAAATTAAAAAGTTTAATACAAATCGTTGTGCCTCCCTATTTTGAAAATAATGTAACATTTTTTTTGTATTTGAAGTTTTATTTTCTTTTATGGTAATTTCTATGTGTAAAATTAAAGGTCATGTTTGTCAGAGTTTCTTCCCCTTACTCCAAAAAAATTTGAACAATGATGTCACTTGTGATCACCATACATTTTTATCTTATCTGGCATCCATACAGTGGAAAGGTCAGAAAGTTGAACTCTGTGCTTAAGAAATAGTTTTATTCTAAATTTCATGCCATAAATAAGTAATACTTGTGTAAATCAGATTAATTTAACATTAAATTTGCTAATTTTCCAAAAATAATGTGTCACAGATGTATATTTTATTTTTGCAAGATTTTTAAAACCGAGAATTTACTTTTGTTTACAAAGGTGTCAATTGCTCAAAAATGGACAAAAAATTGAAAATATTTTTTAATTCTCAAAATTTTGCATTCTAATCAATATAATTTCTGTTTGAAATACAGAGTATTTTGCTTACTGGAAATAGTACATTTAATCATTTAGCTTTCATTTAAAAGTAAGATAAAAATTTCAAGAAACTTTTTCTATTTTCAAAAATTCAATTTAAAAGTTAGTTATCAAAAATGAGTAGAGTACCTACATCATACACATGGAAAAAAAAAAAAGATTAAAAGTAACAGAAACATTATTAATAAAAAAGAAAATCCAACACTTAATATGAACTAGGAACATGGCAATAACATGCTTACCATGTTCAGAATATGAAACAAACACTTGACTATATGCACACATACAAACATTACACATATTCAATCACAAAATAAAATCCATCCTTGATAATGGTAAACATATAACCAAAAGTCCTTTGAAAAACAAAACATTTGGACAATTTTTACATAATTTATGTTCTGAAAAGAAAAAAAAATAAGACTACATGAAAAATTACATAAAAAAAGCCTAACCATAATACTTTGTTATTTTTAATGAAACCTGCAAATATATATAGTTAATGCAAGTATAAAATGTCACTTTGCTGATTATATTCACTACGTCACTACTCCAGAGATTCATAGACAAACATTTTTGTAATTGTTCAATCAACTTTCCAGGTTTTAGCAACTAATTTATGTTATTTTTATATTAAGTTAAAAAATAATTCATGTACTATTTATTGATATTAGTTGGATGCGTGTGTGTCAACATTATTATAGTAGACACTTCTTATTTGATTGGTTTGTTTAAAGCCATATCAACTTCAATGGGTTATTTAATGCTGAGGAGATTTTTACAATAGATTCATATGAATAGAATATGTAGTCTTTGTAAGAAATCAGTTTATAGATCAAGTTTCACCGACATGTTTTTTCAAAAGTGGGTTTTTATCAATAGTTTAGTTTGACTTGTTTGTTTTGTTTTACGACATAACCTCAATGGGTTATTTAATGCTGGTGAGATTTTTACAATAGACTCATATGAATAAAATATGCATTCTTTGTAGCAAATCAGTTTGTAGATTAGCATTCAATGAGATATTTCTGTAAAGAGGGGTTTGTCAAGCGTCAGATGTATTGCTGGTATATATATATTTTTTTTTTCTCAAAAATTTCTTGCTTGTAATATTTTTGCTTCAAAAATGTATTGCTGGGATTTTTAGTAAAAAAGTATCTTTATACTTTCATAGTGTTTTACCCCCAGTTTGGGGGGTTACCATAGCTGAGACCCTAACAGGTGCTACCAGGAGATAAAATGAGATTTATCAAATATTCAGGCCAATAGATTAATTAAATATACAGTTTAATAAATAAATGCTACCATCGAGCAGATCTGGGAACAGGTAGTTAAGAGGTAGTTTCATGCTCCTCAAAACCTTCCGATCAGATATCTTGCTGCTAGATGTAGTTTATCATCATACCCAGGACACCCTCTTATTTAACAAAGATGCCCCATTTTTATTGCACAGTATATGATGTCTACTGACCTGTACATTTCAGAAATCTAAATAAAGAAAATACATCCTCCAACAGGAAATAAACCTGAATCCCTTTTTATAGAGGGAAGTTAGCATTTGATCCAGCATACTTTACCACTTAGTCATGTGAAATCAAATGAGATCTTTAAATAGGGTAAAAAGAACTTTGCTTACTGTGAAGTCCTTCATGGCTAAGGTTTGTTTTACCTACAAAGAGGAATGCAGGTTCAGTTCCTGCCAGAGAACACAATTTCCTTAGTTAGGTTTTGTAAATGCACAGGCAGAAAAATGTTACACACAGTTTAACAAATAAAAATAGGGCATCTATTTCAAATAAGTTTCCACTATTATAACATTTGAAGTAATAAAAATATCAGATGAGAAATAAAAATCCATTATTTCTTTACTAATATATATTTCTATTACTTGAAACTTTTTTTTTTTTGTGGATACTCATATCTGAGTAACTGCTCCATTTCTCATTTATCTATTAAACTGTAAATTTATTTTCATCTACCATCCTGAATATTAGAGAAATCTCATTAAAGAAAAATGAAATTTCTCAAATATTCAGGCTGGTAGATGAAAATAAATAAATATACAGTTTAATAAATAAACAAAGCGTCTACACAAATATGAGCATCTACTTAAAAAAAAAAAAAAAAAACGAAAACATTTAAAGTGATAAAAATCTGTCAGACTAGTAAATAAAATCCATTACCTTAGAAAATGTGTATATATATATATATATATATATATATATATAATACAGGTCTGTTTATACATTGAACACTGTTTTATTAGTCTTATTAACCCTAATAATAATAATAATACTATACATGTGTGCACCCTCATATGTGTATCTATTAACTTACATCACTATATATATTCTTCATTTGTAAATGAATTATTGAGTTAATGAAGAATATTCAGAAGTTCTACAATATAATTGTATTGAACACTTTTTAATATAACTGTGTACTGGTCTAATTTTACTATAGCCAAAAACTAAGTAATTAATATTAAGCAAACACTAGTCAATAATGGATTTCCTAACTCCGTTATTGATCAACAAATTAAAATGTATCTCAACAAACTTAACAATAGCTCTAACAATAATGATAATATTAATTAATAATGGTTTACATCAAAATAAACATAACACTATTAACTTATACTATTGCAACCAAATACATAATAATTATAAACAAGATGAAAAAACTCTCAAAAACATAATACGTAGAAATGTTAAACCAGTCGAAAGTAATAATCAAATTAAACTCATTATATATTATAAAAAGTTTAAAACAATTGACCTCATAGTCTATAATAACCCAACAGGCACTAAACTAAATTCTTTACAAAAAACCAATGTAGTGTACCAATTTACATGCCCATTCAGAGATTGCATCTCTGATACTAATCAAAAACCTAGTACATATATTGGTTTTACCACAACCACGCTCTCCCGTAGACTTACATGTCATCTTTCTGATCAGAGTACTATTAAACAACATTTCTCTGAAAAACAAACATGTAGGTAATATCAGACAGATTTTGGTCAACAATACGGTGATCCTTACTCATACACACAGTAAGAGGAACCTGCAGATATTGGAGGCCACGTACATCAAATCAAAACAACCAACACTCAATAAAATCAACTTTAAAACAGGAAATAACATATTACATTGCATTTGACTAGATGGTTTTGTTGTCATTTCGCGCTATCCCGCGGTATGACGTCATAAAACCGCATCGCAAACTTAAGAACTGCGTTTATTATTTTTGGTAACTATTGCCGTTGCCAAGCGGAGTTTTATGTCAACACAAAATAAAATCGTCGGTGATGATGGATTTTATAATATTTCAGTTTAAACTACCTCTCTGAAGATGGCTCATGTGAGCCGAAAGCTTAGAAGAAAACCAATAAATAATTATCCAAATGTTGGAGAATTTTTGTCTTTATTTTCAACTGAAATTAAAGCAAAAATACAACGTTTAGAACGGCTCATGATTAAACATAATAGACATTCATTGTCTCTTATATTTAATAGCATATGTCTAGAAAATTACTTGCTGCCTCAATATACTAAATATATATATATATGAGAGAAGAAAACTCAACACATAATTAAAGGGTTATAAATCCAGAATTTATTTCAGCAATCTAAAGAAAAAGTTTTACAATTGCCTCATTCAGATTGTTAAAAATAAATGTTAATTTCACTCAGAATATTTTTTTAAAAAAAAGAAAAAAAAAGTTTAATTTGCTCTGAATAATATCGAATGAGCTCTCTATTTCTATCTAAGAAATAATTTATATTAGATATCTTCACTGGGCAACTCATAATTGTAGCTCTGTGCTCCATTGCATTTAGGAAAGGTATAAATCCATTTCTTCCCCCTTACTACCACCACTAGTTAAAAATGCATGGTAGACTAGACTCCCTAGCCATGACTGGCAACTAGTCTACGTTAAAGACAACTGAATTCAAAACCAGTATGTTGACTTACGGCCATAGCAAAGATTATGAAGCTCACAATTAACTATAGTACAGGATTGATGGCTATGACCTTGACTGAGATAGTATAAAAAAAATAAATAAAATTAAAAAATAAAACTTGGTGGTTCACTGTAAAGTCATTGCCAGTGAAGTAGTCTCAAACTGCAACTACTTTTATCCATTTAAAACCAACTCCTCACCTCCTTCACATTCCTGACATATTCAGCTACAACATGCATATAATGGTTATGGTCAAACATTAGAATTATTGCTTCCATATCCAAAGTTTTAATACAAGACAAATTTTAAAAATTTCTAATCTCAAAGTCAATCCAAAGACATATTCTTGTAGAATTAACTGCATCAAAGAAAGAATATATAAATAATGGTCAATTGGGTAACACCAACAAAAAAAAAAAAAAAAAAAAAAAAAAAAAAAAGAAATTCTCTAAAGACTTTAAACTGAAATCTCCTTGTATATCAAGAGAAATACACACAACTTGCTATATCCATCCAAAAGTGATCTGGAACTAAGCCAATGCAGAGTAATTAAAGACTCAAGTTATTTCACAGTTAAGTGTATATCTGGCCTTTCTATCAGGTATTACACATTTAGGAAATTAAGAGTAATATGATTGAACCTAGGCTTGGTGAGTACGACACACAGACCCCCCAACCAGTGGGAACAGGGCTGATTGGAGGCCCCAGGCTGTATCTTTACATTTGTTTATTTTTACCTACATTTATATACAATACAAATTAACTTGATTACAACTATTATTAAAGGATGAAAAATCTTTGAATTTGGACATCAATCTGGGATCTTTTTGTTTTTCATCCAGATCTGTGAAGAAAAAATACACACACACAATATATATATATATATATATATATATATATATATATAAATAAAAATTCACTATTTTTTATTCATAATGTTAAAAACTGCCATAAAGCATTGTTGATTTACTCAAGACATAACGTTCTATTATAACATGTCTAATTTCTATTTAGATACATTGTACTTATTTTCAATGTTTCTAATTGAATTATTCACCCTTATTGCATATGTTCCATTATTGTACATAATTAGGTGACAATAAAATTTGTATTTTATATGAATACTACCTTATGAAAATTGAAATACTGTAAAGTTTGGGATTAGATTGAGGGACAACAAGACCCTTGCACCAGCCATAATTAAAGCCATGAACTTAAAGCAAACTAAGCAACACCACCTTTGAGTCTTCACCAGTAGTTTTTTTTCTTTCCTGAGAAACTATTCCTACCATAATTCTTATAGATTCCTTTCACTCGCTTGTCTTTTTCTTTCAAGAGTCCAGACCAACTCAAACTTTGCTTTCTCCAAGACTTCAATCAATGTCTTCAACTCCAAACTACTTTTACAATCTATCAAATTGGTACCATTCATCCCTCTTGCCATTCTAATCTCTTCTTTCCTCAATGTATAGTCCAATTTCTCTCACATCTCTGCATCATAAATCATTTGTTCTTGAATACAAGCCACATACATCCTACATTTCCAAAAATGCACATTCTGCAGACAGAATCAGCACTTTCTCACTTGCTGTTCTATTCCAGAATCTTCCCAGGTTACACAGCTTTAGTTCACACATCTATTTCAAAGATATTAAGCAAAAATCATTATGTATAAGTAGCACAGTGTAGCTCACAGGTTAACAGCCATAACAATCACCTCTTGATTGTTGAAAATGTCTGTGATGACGACCCTTCCCTTGCTGACCAGCAAGTTGTTCAAAAACTTTACAAACTACATTCTTTTATAATCTAGTTGCATACTTTACCCTGATATGATAGGTAATTTTTATTGAACTAATATCACAACTTTTATTCACCTTAGCAAGATTTTACACATGTACACAAATTGAAAATTTTAAATCATACAGCAGTCAAGTGCTCAGTCCTAAAAGCAGAACAAAAAATAAGATTAGAAATAAAAAGTATATTTGCCCAGTTCAGATGAAACTATTGTAGATATCCTTTTACACTCTTCATATAGAAAAACATATAAAATGAAATTTTGAGTTTTAGATTGAACTTACTTTCATATGTCCATGTAAATGTGTGTGTGTTTATTATGTATACATGTTTTTATGTGTGCGTACATGCATGTGTGCATGCTATGTTTGTGTGTATTATATATTCTGTACAAAGAATTCAATAGTACAAAACTACTTTTAAGAGGGCAAATACTTTATATAATAAGCAATTTTACAGTAAGCTATATTTATGGATAAAAGAGAGTATATCTAAACATAAAATTAGGACACCAAGGACAACACTGAGCAACAACAATCTGTTTCATTTTTTAATGCAATCTTCATATCAATCTATATACAGATTAATCATTTCACTCCAAGCAAGATAATAAAGCCAAGGAGTTACTGAGTGTCAAAGAAAGTGAAAAAAAATTAAAAACAAAAAAATTATTAAAGAACAAAATAACAGAAGATAACAACTGATATTCCCAGTAAATATTTTCTTTTTAATAACCATATTGCCCAAAGCAAGGCATTTTATTGCCACTGTTTTGCAAGGGGTTACATAGGAGGAAAGTTATGAGAAATAGTGACAGATTACCAGGAAGTGGGTAAGAGAAGGATGAGAATACTGATGAGAGTGGACGGAAAAAGAAGCATATGAGAGAGAGAGAGAGGGTGCACGTTAGTGAGATAGGAGATGACTATTGACTTTACATTTAAATTCTTGGAGATTATAGTTATCAGGAAAGCAAGTAAATGGAAGGGAATTCCACAGGTGGGAAGTGAGAGAAAAGAAGCTGCTTTGAAGCTCAAAGTTGACTGGGAAGCAAGATGCTGGAAAAGGGTTCCACAAACAAGAAATGCAATAGAAGAAACTGTTAAAATAGATGGTTACAATTAATTTGAACTGTAAAATGATAAGACTGAGTGAGCAATCTTGTGTGTGTGTGGGGGGGGGTGTATAACCTTGTAGAAACTCCACACAGGAACAAATATACCATTACTTGAGACAATAACAGTGAGAAACTCCAAGAACACTACTTAAAGAACCAGCCAATTGGTGCATGGAACCTGTCTTAAAATAGCTTTTACTGCTTGTTTTTTTCTTTTCTCTTCTCACATGGACTGCTGCTCACCTATTACCAGTTTGAGATAAGTGATCATGGTTTTCTGTCTGCTGCAAAAATTGTATACCAACCAGAGTCTCTTTAAACTGATACAAAACATATTTTAAATATATATTATTACTAAATTAAGACTCTGATTAACAACATTGAGCTCTTTGTTCATTTTATATTTTAAGCTTTTTAGTTTATTCTTTATTATAGGTATGTGTGTGTATGTATATATATATATATATATATATATATGTAAAAATATACTCAGTTTTAATCCGAGATTATGGACAGTATGGTTAACTATATAGTATATTAAGTATAGTTAACCATATATATATATATATATATATAAATTAAAAATAAATAATAGAAGCATTATTAATAAAAAAGAAAAATCCTACACTTAATATCAATTATGAACACAGCAACAATGTGCTTACTGTGTTCAGAATATAGCATTTACATGACTACATACAAACTCTACACATATTCAGCACTCAGAAAAATTAAACATTTGGACAATTCCTATATAATTTGAGTTTTGAGAAGAAAAAGAAAATCATGAGAACGCACAAAAAAATTATATAAAACTTAATGATAATAACTTGTCTGTCATTTTCAATAGAACCTGCACAAAAGAGATTGCTGGGCAAATACACAATGTGTATTATTGTATATTTGGGCAGCAACCTTTCGTTTAAGTATGTCTCGTTGAAAACGATCATGAACGATTATTTTATTAATTTTTATTTGATTTTTCCAGTATTCTAACATGCTTGATTTTTGCTGGAGATAAGGAATGTATGGTCTACAATTATTTTTCCAAGAGCTTTCAGCCACTTTTCTGGCTGTTTCCAAGAGTGTTATGTTTCTACTGTTATTTGAATCTTATGTTTTGACTGTAACAACATTTCTGTGTTTTTGAAAAGGAGCATTCTTCAACGAAATCACAAACACACATTATATATATATATATATATACACACACACATAAGGACCTTAAATAAGTTCTTGCTGTTTTCCAACAGCTGGTGTTCCCAGAACTGCATACATGTATTTTAAGATGGTAATGTATCTATAAGGAAAGTAATATAAGCAAGTTGCAAATTTAGTGCATGTCATTTCGCTGAAGTGTAAACAACTTAGTTTTTTATAGTATTAAAAAATCGGATTTTGTGCCAAAGAAAGTATATTTTTTTTACTGCATTTTTTTTTTTTTATTCAAAAGAAATTTGCAGTGGAAACATACAGAATTCTTGTTGAGACTTACAGCAACCAGGCTCTATTAGAAATATGCAAAGATTGGTTTAGATGATTAAAAAATAATGATTTTAATGTTGAAAATAAAAACGCTATAGTTTACCAAAAATGAAGACAAAGAATTGGTGGCATTACTTCATGAAGACCCATGTCAAGTGCAAGCTGAACTTGCAGAATCATTAAGAATTGATCACACAACTGTTTCGAAATGTTTGAAAGCATTAGAAAGGATTCAAAAGCAAGGACATTGGGTGCCATATGAGTTGAAGTTGAGAAACATCAAACAGCATTTTGCCACATGTGAACAGCTGTTTCAATGGCAGAAAAAGAAAGGTATTTTTGCATCATACGATAACCCTCAGCATAAAAGATCATTGGATGATCACAGCCAAATATTCATGGTTCGAAGCTTCTGCTCTGTATTTTGTGGGATCAGCTGGGTGTAGTTTATTATGAGCTGCTCAAACCAACCGAAAACATCAAGGTAGATCGCTATCAACTACATCTGTTGTGTTTGAGCTGAGTATTGAAGAAAAACACCCCACTATATGAGCAAAGACACTACAAAATGATTTTGCAACATGACAATACTAGGCTACATGTTGCAAAATGAGTAAAAACCTATTTGGAAATGCTTAACCCCACCTGCCATATTCACCAGACCCTGTTCAATTATCACTTGTTCCAATCGATAGCACATGGTCTGGCTGAGCAGCAGTTTCATTCTTATGAAAATGCCAAACAATTAGTTGACTCATGGTTAATCTTAAAATACATGAAATTTTTCCATGATGGGATTCAAATGCTGCCAGACAGAAGAGAACCAAATAGTGGCTACCAAAAGGCAATACTTTCAGTGATATGTTTCTTAATAATTTTTTTGTCAGTAAAACATTACTTTTCATGAAAAAAATCAGCAAAAACTTATTCAAGGTCCTAATATAATAGGAAAAAGAAACTTTTCACATATTTTGCTGATGAATCAACGTCAATGATGGAGGAGAATCCAAAAGAATTATCTTATATATTTACTATGCCATTGAATTCACATCCAAACTTTGACAAAAAATTCATATGAAATGTGTCCAAATACATTTATATAATGTCTATATCTTTAAAAGATTCAAAAAATAATCTACAATATTATCAGTTTTGACCTGGCATTTCAGCTTCAGTCACTTTCTTGTTGCTGTAACAGATTCCCTGTGTCATTTCTATAAACATTTTCATGGTAATTGTTTAGATAAGTTTTCCTTTTTAGTACTTTGATTTTTCAAATTTAAGTTGAATACTAGATTGTTGGCAAGATCTCATCATTATACAGTTGAAATGGCTAGATGTATCTGTAGGTTCTATGCTAACAGTTTCTTCTGTTGCATCATTTGCATCACTACTAACTATGAACTTCAACAATTTTAATGCTATGTCAATCATCATCTTTCGTCTCCTCATATTCTTTCACTATCAGCAGCTCTTTGCATCTTAGTGGCTTTATCATCTTGCTTAATCAGCAAAATGATTAAAAAATGATGAAATGAAATACACACACACAATGAACACAGATATAAATATGAACACACATAAGTACATATAATAAACACGTGTGTGCATATATACGTAATAGACAGACACATAAGCACACACATACATATAACACATATGAATATACAAACACACAAACTCACACAACATGCACAGACTCATGTTGCATCTATCAGAACAAAGATAAAACATACATGATAAATACAAATATATAATAAACACACACACACACACATGTATGTGTATATATATATATATATATATATATATATATATATAAAAACATGGGCACCCCAATGTGGTGTAATGGCTAGCAAACCTGTCTCGCTAGAACCTGTTACACCTGAGTAGTGAGTTCGATCCTCACTGGATACCCCATACTTTTGGCCTTGTGCCTCATCTAAGTGGTGCTTGCATATATATATATATATATATATATATATAAAACATCCAAAACAGATAAAACACACACACAATAAACACAGCAATATGAATATATAATATACACACATGAATATACATATAATAAACGTGTGTGTGCATATATAAATAAAATACACAAATATAAAAACATGTAACACAAAAAACACGCATTATATATATCTTTATCTGTAAATTCAGATAAAACTTAGTGAGGAAATAGCCACTGCTAACATGTCATTTTAAGGCATGCATTCTTTGACCTCTTATAAACAGAGAATGAGGAAAAATTCTAAGTCCACAGGTTAGTTTAGGTAAAGGAAGGGATTGGAATAGGCTGGGAGAACGAGTTAGTAGTAATTCTTCCTTAGTAGTGGGAGGTATGTGGCCTGAACCTAGGTTTAGCAGTGGTAGGTGGTGGAAAGGTAACTGCTTGGTCAACTTTTGAAAATATTTTTGAAATTTTTTTTTATTGAGACTAATTGGAGGAATAGGATAATTATTGTAACTTATACTCATTTCTGTGGTGACACATACTTATGATCTCCCTTCGTTTGTTAAGGAGTATATTTTGGTCTTGAAATTTTAAAATTTTAATTTCTTCTGTCAAACATAGATTACACCTATCTCTTAAGCTATTAGGGTTCTAGCCTTGCCAATGAATTCTCATTTTATCTGGGAATCTAAGTTACTTTCTTTTAATTCCCAGTATTTTCTAGAAAAGACAGTTTGGTGTTTTAAACTAGGGTTGGTGTTGGTGGAGGAGTGTCTGTGGGCATAAAGCTGTTTATATATATATATATATATATATATATATATATAGAGAGAGAGAGAGAGAGTCATGTTGCATCTCTCAGAATAGAGTTCAATTCGATCTCATTTAAACACACACAGAGACCTACCAAGCCCTATCCATAATATACTTGCTGACAACACAATAGGATCAGCCACATGCAAAAATGGTAAAAAATAATGGAAGCATTTTTAAGAAAAAAAGAAAAACTCAACACCCAATAATATCAATCATGGACACACTAATAACATGCTTACCTTGTTCAGAACATAAAACATACACACTAATCTACAAACATACATAACACTATATACATTCTGTTACACACAAAATAAAATTTATCCTCAATATCAAAAAGTATAGCCAAAAGTGCACAGATAAACAAAACATTTGGTCAATTCTTATATAATCTAGGTCCTCAAAAGAAAAAAAAAAATCATAAGTGTGTATTTGGACAGCTATTCATGCAAGTTTCATTAAAAAATGACTGTAAAGGTACTACTGTTAAGGTTTCTTTTTTTAAATTTCCCTGTGTTATAATAATCTTTTCTAGAAATAAATTATGTAGAAATTATCAACTAATCTTTTAGCTATTATCAAAGATTTTATTTCTACTTTCAATTAAGTGTATGGATTGTTTTATGTAGGCATCTAGATTTATAGGAAATGTTTTAATTTTCAAAACATAGCCAGCACATTGTGGTTGTGTTAATAATTGATGTTTAGAAAAGGAAACATTCCTATAATTCTAAATACATAAAACTATTCATACATTCAGTTAAAAGTAAAAATAAAATATTACAGAACATTTGGATAATTTCTACATAATCTATGTCCAGAAAAGAAGAAGAAAAAAACTTAACTTAAAACAGTAACTTGTCAGTCATTTAGATCAATTGCATATGTGTGTGTGTGTGTGGGGGGGGGGGGGGGGGCATTTCAGAATTATAGAAAAATGTTAGATTAGTACTGTCATTGAAAATAATGTTTTTTACATTGACTAGCTCATAGAAAGTAATTCAATTTTTGTCCATTGACTCGCTCAGATATTTGAATTTTTGTAGTCATATATATTAACAAACCAAAGATTTAAAATTTAAATAAAAAACTTGGAAAATATAAATATGAGCCAATAAACTTAAGAATAAATCTAAATTTTTTAGATTCACCTGGAACCAACTAGATTTCTTCTTCGTCTTCTTCATGTGCTGTGTCCCTTCAGGATGTAGGCAATAATAGACTTCCACTTGCCCCTGTCCCTATTTCTCGTCTCGGTATCTCTCCTGAATCCCACTCCACCATCCATTTGCCCAAGCCCATCAGATATGTCTCACACTGATTTCCTCTATATCTCCTCTCTGTTCTGTGAGCATTAGATTCTCCAAACCCTCCTTCTATGTCACAAAAACCTAAGCACAAGTTTCCTTCTCATTTGCATCCTCTCTAACAACCTTCTCATTGCTTATGTGCTCAGTCCATCGTATCCTCAGCATCCTTCTGTAGAACCACATTTGTTTCTTCGAGACTCTTTCATCCTTGAAGAGATCATCCAACATTTGCTACCATATAGTCACATAGCAATCTAGCACTCTTTTCATTGTTTCTAATGAGATCTTCCTTCAACTAGATTTACGAGATTATTATAAACTAGCTGTATAGCCTGGTGTTGCTCAGGGTTTTCAGTGGTTATGTTGAAATGGTAAGGTCAAGTGCTTATTCAAAAAGCTCCAGTATGAGGCTGCTGTGATAGAAAAGTTAAAAAAAAAGGAAAGTAAGTGTTGGTTTTTGTTGTATTCGTAAAACGGGATTCATGCATGGTCAATTTTGCCAATAAAGGGAATGATGTACGTACAATTGAAACAAAGGAGGGTGGGCATTACAGGAGCCTGTAATGTAATGTGATGATGTTGTGACACAGAAGAAGTGGATGCATTGTCCCTGCAGCCTTGGAGGGGTTGGTACCTTGCAGAAAACTTGAAATTGTTATGACATATGATTAGGTAAAAGTTACAAAAAAGACCTGATTTCTGTTGGAATACAACTGTTTCAGAAAAATAAATGAATCGCAAAATCAAAAAGAAAGATTTTTGTGTACACCTTGATCTGCAAGTTATTGGATTTTGGTTGAATTTGCGTAAGGCATCTCAAAGGAGAAGAGTTTGTAAATTCTAAGTGTTTTGATGATTTCTGCCGTACCCTGTAAATCAATTCAAAAATTTTTTGGGTACATTTAATGGTTCATGTCATGATCGACAAGTTACATAATTTTAGTTGAAATCGAACCAAGGGTTTGGGAGAAGTAGGGCTTGTTAGAATGAAGACGCACAAACACATAGACAGGCAGATATATCCACACACACATATATATATATATATATATATATATATATATATAGTCATCCGCAAACAGATCTGTTTCGCTGTATCACAGCTCATCAGTACGGCTTAGACTCTGTTCGCTTCCTAACCCAGGATCAAAACCCGACTGAATCTGCGTCAGTCGGCGATTCTACCCACGAGCCTCCAGTAGAAGAAGGCAGGCTTTTTATCGTGTATAAACACGCCCAATAGCTAGAGTGCTCCAATTCATTATCGAATGAATATATATATATATATATATGAATCTTTTTTTTTTTTTGCAAGCTTGTCTTTCAGTGAACTTTTTTATAATTATAATCATTTCAACCCAGGCAAGGCAGTACTGCTACTGGTGTGCAGGGGGCTAAGAGGAGAGCAAAGAGAAAGAGGGACAGGTTACAGAGAGTGCCAAAGAATGGACAAAAGAAGGATGGAAATACGCATGTGAAGAAAGTTACATGAAAGTAGAGCGAAAAGGAAGAAGAACAAGATACAGGGGTGTTGGGGAAAGGATGGGCATCAAAAAGATAAGATATGGCATTTAAACTCTTAGAGATTGTAGCTATCAGGGAAGCAAATATACGGAAAAGAGTTCCACAGGTAGGAAGTGCGAGAAAAGAAGTTAGTAAAGTAGAAGTGGTGACTACATTTGATTGTTTGGACTGGATAAGGGTGGGACCTTGTTGCCAGTCTAGTAGCTCAAGTAAAGTTGTGTAAAGGGGAGCTAAGAGAGCTAAGCTTCTCAGAGCTGAAGCCATAAAATATTTGTAGAAGAGACAGAGGGAAGCCACATCTTGTTAGTGAGAAAGTGACTGAAGTCAAGCTGATAGGTCAGGACCTATTTTATTGCAGATTCTCCTTTGGACTTTGTTGAGAACTTCAAGATAAATAATGGGGGAGCCCAACCGGATATAGCAACAGTATTCCATGCACGGGCGGATGATAGATGTAGACGAGAAAAACTTCCTGGCCTGACACAGGGACTCAACCTTCCTAGCAGTAGATTCAGCTATTGATTTAATGTAGTTGTTCCACTTGAGGCTGGTTGAGAGAGTGAGGCTGAGGAGGTGCAGTGCATTTCATTCAGAGATATTAACATGATCCATGCTGATGGAGGGTAGGAGAAATTGAATATGGTGACTAAAGGATAGCAGCTTCATTTTGAAAACATTAAAATTTAAGAGCTATTTCTTACCCCAGTCCACCACAGATTGGAGGTCCTTTTCGAGATCAACAAGGTTTGTTTTCTCAGTCTCGGTAGATTTCTTACTGAAGTGGGAGTAAATGGTGATATCATCAGTGTAGATGCCTACTTGCAATCTAATTACATCAGAAAGATTGTTGAAGAAGATCATAAAAAGCATAGGACCTAGGATAGAGCCTTAAAGGACACCCACATTTGTGTGATAGGATCTAGAAGCATGCTCATTCAATACAATGTTCACTACCTTGATTTGATAGGAATGATTGGATTAAATTAAAGCAACATCCATGGCCCTGTAGTTTGTGCAGAAGGCCAGCATGCTAAACTGTCAAATGCTTTGGAGATATCCAGGGGCAACAGCTCTAGCTTTTCCATTCTTATCAAGAACCTGGTATGTATATTTAGTGATGGTCATTAGTGCATCAGTGGTAGACCTGGCAAAACAGAAGCCATACTGTTTGTTGAAGAATAGGTTGTGGGTTGTGATATATTGAATTACTTCAACATTGATGATAGCCTTGAACACTTTGCCAAAAGTCAGTAGGAGGATGATAGGGTTCTGAGGGGTCTCCATAGTTCTTAAATACAAGAACCACAGAGGAGGACTTCCAGCAGGCAAGAAAGCAAAAAGCTGAAAAGCAGTAGTTTTTGAGCTTGAAGACAGAAAAGTTCAGAGGCACATTTCTTCATGATTTTTTTTTTTATAAGCGTTTCACCCCGTGCAAGGCATGTCACTGCCACTATTGCGCAGGGGGCTACGTAGAGTGGAGAAAGGCTGATTAAATATAGGAAATGTCAGAGGGTGGGTGATAGGCGGGTAAGGATACCGAGAATGAGGGTTGGGTAGATGAGAGTGTTCTGAGAATAATTGGGAGTTAGTGTGATAGGAGGTGTCTATTGACCCTACATTTAAACACCTGGAGATTGTAACTGTCGGGAAAGCAGACTTGTGGAAGGGAGTTCCACAGGCGGGAAGCGCGAGAAAAGAAGCTGTTGGAGTAGAATTTACGGTTACATCTTATTTGTTTAACTGTAAAAGGGTGGGACCTAGTTGCTAATCTAGTATCTCGTGTAAATTCATGCTTAGGCGGCACCAGTGATCTAAGCTCATCGGAGCAGAAGCCATGAAAGTACTTGTAGAAGAGGTACAGGGAAGCCACATCACGCCAGTGAGAGAGCGGCTGCAGCCGGTCTGCCAAGTCAGTATCAACCACATTACAGATCCTCCTTTGTATTTTGTCAAGAAGCCCAAGGAGAGCAGCAGGGGCACCCGACCAGATATGGCAGCAATATTCAATACACGGGCAGATGGTAGATTTGTATATGTGCAGAATAGATTCAGGTGGGAAAAACTTCCGGGCCCTGCACAGGGAGCCGACTTTCATAGCAGCAGATTTGGCAATGGATTCAATATAGTCATTCCATTTGAGGTCCGTCGAAAGTGTAAGGCCAAGGAGGCGTAGTATTTTACTCTCTGGGAGGCTAGCCTGTCCCATGCTAATGGGAGGTAGATGCGATTGTCTATGGTGGTTAGTTGATAACAGCTTCGTTTTAGAGGCATTGAAATTTACCAGCCATTTCCTACCCCAGGCCACTACGGATTGGAGGTCCCTTTCAAGTATGGCAGCGAGGTTCACTTTGTCGTCCAGACCTGGTTTCTGATCAATGCGAGAGTAGATTGTTGTGTCATCGGCATACATGCCAACTTGGGATCTAATGGTGTTGGGGAGATCATTAATGTAGATCAGAAAGAGCGTGGGACCTAGGATAGAACCTTGAGGAACGCCCGCGTTCGTATGGTAGTTTTGGGAGGCATGCCCATTTAATACCACCTTCAATGTGCGGTTAGAGAGGAAAGACTGGATGAGGTCAAACAGATGTCCAGTTATCCCATAGCTCCGTAGTTTGCACAAGAGGCCAGCATGCCAGACCCTGTCGAATGCTTTGGAGATATCCAAGGCAACAGTTCAGGCTTCACCATTCTTGTCGAGTGCCCGGTATATGTACTTGGTAATGGTCGTTAGCATATCAGCAGTAGACCTGGTGAAGCGAAACCCGTACTGTTTGTCAGGGAGAAGCCCGATTGGCCATGAGATGCTGAATCACCTCGGCGTTACCTTTTATGGGATCAAGTTTTGAAATTATATTAGAGAGCAGGGGGTGGTATGTGTACATCCCTCAGTTGAGCCTCAGTTCTAGGTGGAAAGTCGAGTGCAAATACTCCAGCTGATCAAATGTGGAGACAGAGAATTTGCAAGCAAAGCACTCAGACTTGGCCACTGTGGCTGTGAGGATCTCAAATTTATTGATTAGAAGAGAAAGGTGGGGTTTGCTGTGGCTTTATTGCCTTGCTTGAGGTGAAATGATTAACAAAGGTATAATATGAATGCAACAATACTAACTTTACTACAGAAAGGGAAAGCATGGCGAGAGGTGACAAAATGGGGGAAAAGCATGGCCAGAGGCGACAAAATGGGGGACAAGCATGGCCAGAGGCGACAAAATGGGGGACAAGCATGGCCAGAGGCGACAAAATGGGGGACAAGCATGGCCAGAGGCGACAAAATGGGGGACAAGCATGGCCAGAGGCGACAAAATGGGGGACAAGCATGGCCAGAGGCGACAAAATGGGGGACAAGCATGGCCAGAGGCGACAAAATGGGGGACAAGCATGGCCAGAGGCGACAAAATGGGGGACAAGCATGGCCAGAGGCGACAAAATGGGGGACAAGCATGGCCAGAGGCGACAAAATGGGGGACAAGCATGGCCAGAGGCGACAAAATGGGGGACAAGCATGGCCAGAGGCGACAAAATGGGGGACAAGCATGGCCAGAGGCGACAAAATGGGGGACAAGCATGGCCAGAGGCGACAAAATGGGGGACAAGCATGGCCAGAGGCGACAAAATGGGGGAAAAGCATGGCCAGAGGCGACAAAATGGGGGAAAAGCATGGCCAGAGGCGACAAAATGGGGGAAAAGCATGGCCAGAGGCGACAAAATGGGGGAAAAGCATGGCCAGAGGCGACAAAATGGGGGAAAGCATGGACAGAGGGGACAAAAAGGGGGAAAGCATAACAAGGTGGGACAAAAAGGGGAAAGCAAGACGAGAGGGGACAAAAAGAGAAAGGATAACACAAAAGAGAAAAAAGAGAACAAGAGAAAAAAAATTTTTACTTTCTCTTTGTAAAATTATTTACCCATTTCTTCAACTAATTTAAACTCATTAATTCTATGGTGCTTCATCTCAGCACCTACACACAAATGTGATTTGGTCAAACATTTAATCTAGCTTGAAATTAAATTATTTGTCTTAAATCTCATTGTCAGCACATCTCAAGCTAGTATTTTCGGGGTTATTTTTTTTTATTTTTACATCACCACCAAAAACAGAGTAAAAGTTGTTTTGCTTTTCATGTTTACATATAAAACGATAGCCTCAATAATTAAAATAATATAACATATCTTTATTATGTGTACATGAAGTTTCACTCAAGAAGTTTCACTTATGACCTTTTTCTTTTAAAATGAAATTTATTCATCAAATATCAATGCTATTATTACACAGCAATTCATTCAGGTTAGCTTTCTAGCAGTCAGTTGATGTACTTTCCAAGCCTTCCTCGGTTGTCAGCTGCATTTGTTAATCTTCTTAGAATGTCAAATCAAATTCCTTACCTAATCTGTAGGTATGCTGTCTTGTTCCCGAACTTGTCACCTCTCCCATCATTCCTTGAAAATGTTTCAGAACTTTTCAATTTATCTTTCTGTACAGTTTGACTTAGGATTTGACTTCATGACTTTCATAGAACAAAATCAGCTTTATCAGCATCATTATCAATTAGGGCACTCGGGTAGTCATTGCTCGTAACCTTGATCTAGCTGTTCTTTCCTAATTCATAACTCTTACCGGGTCTCGCTTTCTATGCTCAGCCTACTGATCATATTAATTGAACATGAAATATACTGCTTCTGTCAAACTAATTATTCACTAATGCTTATTTTACATTGGAATGCCTTTTACTCCGTTATAGATGATCATCGCCGGAAGAGATTTCAAAATCTCCTGGCAGAATGCTATAATAGGAGTGAAAGAATGGGTTGATAGATTGTGTATTAGGACAAACTTCTTTTTAGAACTGTCTAAGCAATAACAACTAGACTTCACTCAATAGTCAATTTTAGGGGAAGCTAGGTGGTCATCGGTAACAAACTTATATCACAGAGCAATATAATTTAAGCTTTTCATTCATGGAATGTTGAAAGGGTGATATCAGCTGAAAAAGGAAAACCTGTATACAATAAAAAAAAATGCCATCTTTCTGAAATTCTCAAAAAACATCATTGCTGCAATATAAAGCATTACGTTGTGCATTGCGGTGCAGTGGATATCGGCTCGGAACGAGAAATTGGGGAGCCAAGTTCAAATTCCAGTTGAATTTAATGCATTCACTTACGTGCAAAAATCCTTGGGAAAGGTATTAATCCATCTCTTCCTTCCAGTTATGGGTTAAATAACAGGACAGATTGGGTTCTATAGCCTTGGCTGGCAATCAATCTACCGCAGAAAGCAATGGCAACCTACTGCAGGATAATCTTCTGCCCAGTCAGTCATGTCTCGAAAGAGACATGATCACCCAAGCATGTTTCATGTATGGCATTTAACTGACTGACTTTTACCTTATCAATCAGACCCGAACTACCATTAGTTACAATGAATAGTTGCCTCATTGGAAAGCTCCATGACTTCAGAGGCTATTGGACCTTAAACTTACATCAAGTGGAACTCTTACATACAATCCATCACTAAAGATGCAAGAATATTGGTCTGCTCCCTGTACCACTCCAGTAAGTACCTGACTTCTCATGCTATCATGTACCTTTTCAAGAGACAGATCAGACATAAACTAGAGTACTCTAGTTATATTTGGGCAGGAGTTACCCAGTTCTCCCTTTCTAATCTCGAGTCCAAAAGTGTCTCAGAATCCTTGTAGGTGACACATTATTTTCCATCCTTCAAACTCTGTCACAGGTGGTGTATGGCAAGCCTCTCACTTCTCTATCACTATTTCCATGGAAAGTTGGAAAGTGCTCAAATGAACTGCATTCCTTGGTTTTACCAATTCTAACCTTCATAACCAGGACCAGCCAGACCACTCCCATTGTAGCAAACCACACACATTTCTTTCATGAGAAGTAAGTTCCACTCAAATAGCTTTTTCCTGTGGACCATTGCTCTGTGGAACTGACTCCCAAGAGGATGTTTCCTTAATCACTACAATCTTAACTTGTTCAAGTCTAAGGTTAACATAACTGCTTCTTACTGTAACCCTCTACCTCCTCAAACGGACTCTAGACCTTGTGCGGGTGGGTGGGGGGGGACCTCAGTATTAAAAAAAAGATCTTTTTAAGGGTGCTTGACACCACTACTGCTTTTTCATAACTTTAGTTTGATATCTGGTGATTTGCAATACAATCAAATTTCAAATGTAAATTGAATATTTAAAATACTATACTTATTAGAAAACATTTACTTTAAATACAAAAGTAGTCATAAAAATAATTTCAAAGGATTATTTTTCTGATACTCAGGTGTTGTTGCCATGCAGAAAAAGAAATATGTGCATGTACAATTCAATGACAGGCTTTTTTTTTTTTAAATGCTTTAAAAAGTTATTTACAACTGAACTAGTTTAATAAAGTTATGTAATTATCTGATTATTATAGGTTTAAAGGAATTAATGTTTTTTTGAGATAAGAATATATTATTCCAATGTCTTACTTGAAACCACATGCTTGTGTGAAAATTAAATGACACAAGCAAGTCACTCATGCACAACAGAGAAACACACAGTGACACACCAAGGGTGTGAAAGAAAATTGATTCTTTCACAAATTCTGAGGAAGAAGGGGGGCTGAAATCAAAATTATGGGTCCAAGCTGAATTTTATTGAAAATAAATCTGCTCTACTCACAGTGACATCATCTTATAACACAAAGAAAAAAAAATTGTTTTAATTTCAATATTTTCACATAATATTTTGGCAACATTTACCCATAATGGAATCAATTTTCTATACATGAAGAGTAGGTACATGGTTTCAAAACCAAATACTGCACTTACTCCCTAATAAGCAGATTGTAATACAAAATCAATTTAACAGCCAATTAATTCCTACAGCAATTGAGAATCACAAAACTTTAAAAGACCTCGCTCTGTGTTGACCTCTTTAAGCAAAATATTTCCAAACAGCCTTGATCTAGGTTACACAATGTTTTTATTTTTACACTCACATAAGGCAGTAAAAGCCAGGGAATTTTATTGCAGATGATGACTCAAGCATTGAGATATAGCTATGCTTCCAGATGTTGAGAAGCAACATGGAGAGAGTATTTGACAAATGAGAAAGCCTTAAGAATTTTGAGAAACTGATAAGGATTTGAAATTCTGTGAAAATGAAGGCTTAGAGAACTTAAAACTCACAATTCAAACAGAAACACAAATTGATTTTTGTTTTATGGTTTATCAATCTTTTGCAGGTGACTTAAAGCCAGGAATTTTTAGATTGTAGGAACCTTTTTTTTTTTGGAGAGGAGATAATGATCTACTGATATAAGTTCTACTAATTAACCCATAGTTGGAAGAAGAAGAGGTGAATTCCCAACTTTTCCAAGGGTATTTGCATGTAGGTGAATATAAAGAATCTGATGAGATCTCCAATTTCAAGCCTTTATCCATTAGAACCCATGTGCATGCAAACAAACTTACAGCACCTGGTATCCCCAAGTGGTCACCCATATAGATACTGACAAAGCTCAGCATTGCTTAACTTTGGTGATCTTGGAGAAAAGTTTAAGTGAGTAACTGACTTGACAAGTTTAAACAGATTGGTAGAAAAATAAGTTTCATGAAAGTAAAAAAGTGGTGTTGGGGGAAGGGGTTAATAAAGAAACATGTATTGTTAAGAACAACAGCAAAAGAAAGAAAAAGAAAAAAAAAATAAAAAAAAAAATTAGTGAAGAATCATTACTGCCCATGTCCTAGAGGAATGTAGCAGACAGAGTGATACAATGAGCTAAGTCTATTCTCATTCACAAGTGCAAGTTGCTGATCAATGTAAATTGCTTATTAATTGCTCTCAGTTCAACTGTATCATCAATCAGAGGACTTTCCAACTTTTACCAGTCTTCAGTAGAATTACGAGGAAAGTAAGGTTATAAAAATTACTTTAACCTGCGCAGAGTTGCCAATGTATTATTGTTATCCATAATGTTTCTGTGAATTTATGGCTACAACGTGCTATTAAACATCTTCAATGACCCTTATTATCAAAGGCTTTCCAAAGGCAGGAACAGACAATTTCATGTGTTCTGTGCATAATTATATACATACAAGTCTTCAAGTCTATACTTTTCCCAAGAGCATTAACACAAAATGGCAGGCAATTGCTGAAACTGTGCCTCTCATCTCATGAACAAAAAAGAAAAAAAAATATCAGAAAAATAAAAACAATAGCAATTACGTCCTGCTGAAAAATGGTAATATTTTATTATTCATCTTTCTCATTAAAAATGTATTTCTTCTATTACAGATACACTTTTTTTTCTCTCCTGTACAAAACTAGCTATTGATTGATAGATCTACACATGTGAGTGTTCATTACACACTTGGAAAAGGCATGAATCCTCTTACCCTTGCAATCTTACCCATTGCCAGGTTATCTTGAAAGAATTTCTTGTTACTGGCATACCACAAATGGCTAACAAAATAATATTATTAGGCAAATGTCTACTATAAATAACTTACTTGCCCAAACAGTAAGTATCAAAATTTGTTACCCCAAATGTCTCATTGTTGGTTAACGACACGGCCAGTGCAACAATTACATGAGCCTGCACAGAATCTATGATAAGGTCCACCCCACTCGACTTTATCTCAATTTCATAAGGTATTATTCATATAAAATAAAATTTTTTTTGTAAATTAATAATGTACAGTAATGGATCATATGCAATATTGGTGAACCCTTCAAACTAGAAAAATTGAAAATAAAATGTATGTAAATACAAATTAGACATGTCATAATAGATCATTCCATTTTAAATGAATCAACAATATCTTGTAATTTTTAACATCAGCTTAAGATTTTCTGGTTAAAAAGTTGAATTTTTACACATTCAACATAATGAAAAATAGGAAAACTTATATAGAATGTTTTCAAGATTTAGCACAAGCAAAATAATTTCATGGATTTGGATGAAAAAAAAAAACTTTTTAAATATAGAATTATGTCAATTTTTTTTATCCTTTAATAGTTACGCTGAGTTTAATTTTAACATATATTAATGTAGATAGAAAAAAAAAAGCAAATGCTGGTAGGATAGTGAAGCTCACAAAGCCCTGTCTGAGCCTCCAAAAGGTTTGCTCCCAACCTATTCAGGGGTAGCACATGCACCAGTTCTTGATAATGGTAATCAAAACTGGCTTCCAGATTTTTACTACTGATCATTAATGGGAGTCTTGCACTTGCAGCCTTGTGCCAGACTAGACTCATTAGAGAGTCAGTTTTTAGAACTTCTAGCAGATGATGGATTATATGGCTTTGCGCCAAAGTCAACTAAGAAAACATCTTGATTTGGAGTATTGGTTAACAAGTCTGTTTGGTAGACCATTACTATTATGCAGAGATTTCAGTCTTTATCAGATTCCCCAGAATTGTGGCCTTGTGCTAGACAAAATATTTACGACAAATTCATACTTGAAAATATACTTTCTCTAAGCAGTGTTTTCCAACCTAAGAATCAGAAATTTTTCCAATCACTATCCCCTCCTTTTGATAGAAGTTTCATTAACACTTATCCAGTATAGAGTGTAAGGCAAAAGTTGCATATCATAGAGATAATTTATTAAAAGTATAATTACACATTGAAATTTTATTTAAAATGTAAAATTTTGCATTACTACCTCTTCCCTCTGGTATATAATTATAACCAACATTTATATTTCTATCTCCCCACCCACCACCAACCAAGATCTATATAATCCCATCAATTAGAACAGTAGTAAAGGGGGAGTCAAAAGTTGTGAATCATAATTTATTATTACACATGAAAACTTTATTAACTAGTTAGTTCTGCCTTAAGGTGGAAGTATTGTATTCAGTTGTAGGTGTTTGTCTGCCCATAGTCAAGATATCTCAAGACCCACTGGATAGGATTCCAGATGAAAATTTCAGGGGCAATTGGCCTCATGACTGGTACAGACTGATTAGATTTGGGGTTCAATCCAATATAGGATGGAAATTTCTGGATTATTTTTCAGGTTTGATTAATAAAATTTAATTTTTGCCTTTCAAATGACAAATACTGAATTACCTCCCCTGTTTCACACAAAGTGTACATTTAATTTTGAGAGTAGTCGAGTTCATTTTTAATATTTTCACTTGAGTGCAGTCAAGTTCAATGCAGTTACTCTTTCTCATTTTAATATTAATCTCTTGCTGAGATGAGGTTGGTATTTCTTTGGAAGAGGTTTGCAGTCTTTGACGGCTCTTTCTTTTATTTAATTGTTAAGAAAGTAGAAAGGAAGGAGAACATCTGAATTACAAGAAAACTGAATGCATGGTCATCAGTAAAAAGAGGAACCCCAAATGCCAACTACAGGCCAAGGATACTAAAATAAAGTAGGTATGGAAATTTAAATACCTGGGAAGTGTTCTAACAGAGGAAGTGCAACACCGAGATCCAAAGGTGTATTAGCATGACCAAAAATGCCTTCCAGAAGCTGAGTAGAGTATTGAGAAACAGGGAAATTTCACTGGAAACAAAGAAGAGATTACTGGATTGTGATGTGATGTCTGTTCTTCAATATGGCAGTGAATGCTGGACAATCTCAAAGATGTGGGAAAGACAGAAAGCAACCAAAATGTAATTCTACAGAAGGAATGCTGAGAATACCATGGACCAAACGTGAGCAACGACAAGGTTTTGAAGAGGATGGAAATGAAAAAGAAAATTAAATTTAGCATCAGGAAATGACAGCTGAAGTTTCTGGGACACGTAATGAAGAAGGAGGGCTTGAAGAATCTGATACTCATGGGACAGATAGAGAGAAGGAGAGACAAGGGAAAGGAATGCATGGCATACTTGATAGACTTTAGCAGATGGATGGCAGAGAAGGGTTTGGGAGAGGTAAAAGGAGAAGGGGTGTTAAGAGCTACAAGGGAATAGGGAAATGTGGAAAGCCATGATCCCCTACATCCTGAAGGGACACAGCAAAAAGAAGAAGAATTAATATTATAAGTACTGTTCAAAATGTCCTTTTTCAAACAGATTCCAATTCTGTGTCTGCATGATTCATTGAACATATCACTTTCTGTCATTTTACTGCATTCATAAGTTACCTAAATAGTTTTTAGGCATGCCAGATAAATAACTGATTTCAAATGTCTCTATAGAACAAAATCCACAAGGACCTAAGTGGCAACTCAGCAGAACCTCTTCAACCTATCTTTATGGTGGAAGACTTTTGCCCCCAACCTATATGGACACACTAGTTCACTGTGTTGTGTGAGACAATTTTTCTCTCCAGAATCTATCTTACATATCTATAAATCTATCATTTGTCCAGGCTTAGAATATTGCTGCAGTATATGGTCTGGTGCCCTGGCTATTTACCTTGTGCTCCTTGATAAGATTCAAAGAACAATCAGCAATATTATTGGTCCTGATCAGACAGACTGGCTTCAGTCCTTTATCCACTGCTGTAAGGTTGCTTCTCTATGGCATTTTTATAAATACTTTCATGGTAATTGTCCAGATGATCTCTATATTTTGGTACCTTGATTTTATGAATTTATGCACAATACTCGACTGGCATCAAGATCTTATCTATTTACAGTTGAGCTGGCTAGATGTAGCCATAAGCTCTATGCTAACAGTTTCTTTTCTCACATTTCTCACTTGTGGAGCTCTCTTCAAGCTCCATGCTTTCCAGCTAATTTTAATCAACAAACTTGAAATGCAATGTTAATCACTATCTTTGTCCTTCTAATTACTCTTTTCTTTCTGCTCACTATAAATGTTTCTGTTCCTAATTCTTCCACACCCCTGAAACCCCTTGCATTGTAGTGGCTTTACTGCCTTGCTTGAGGTGATACTGATTCTATATATATATAGAAAGAGAGAGAGAGATCGATAGAGAGAGAACTTACGGCTACATCTATTTCAAAAACAGTAAAATGATGAGTCTTAGTAGCTAATCTAGTCAGTCAGTTAAGTGCCATATATGATATGTGCTTGGGCAATCATGTCTCTTTCAATTCATGACTGACTAGGAAGAAGCTTTCCCCTCCACAGTAGGTTGCCTTTTCTTTCTACAGTAGACTGGTGGCCAACCAAGGCTACAGAAGCCAATAGCTAAATTCACACAATTGATGTGCCAAGGAATTTACAAGTTTATGAATTTAAGTGCAGTACTAGATTGGCAATGGATGTGCATTGTGGTGCAATGGATATTGACTCAGAACAACAAATCGAGGAGCCCAGTTCAAATTCCAGTTGAATTCCTTGCACACAAATACCCTTGGGAAAGGTATTAATCCGTTTCTTCCCTTCCAGTTATGGGTTAAATAACAGGACAGATTGGGTTCTATAACCTTGGCTGGCTGGCAACCTACTACGAGATAATCTTCTGCTTTGTCAGTCATGTCTCTTTCAAGACATGATCACCCAAAGTGTGTATCACGTATGGCACTTAACTGACTGACTAGATTGGCAGGAAGGTCTAATTTTAGAGTTGAAATGGCTAGATCTAACCATAAGTTTATACTAACAGTTTCTTCTATCATGTTTATCTCTTGTAGAACTCTCTAGATATCTAGGTACTGACCAGGCTAGATGTTGCTTAACTTCAGTGATCATACAGGAACTAGTCTTTTAACATGGTATGGCCGTAAGCTCAAATTTCATGTGAACATACAAAACTTAAAAACATGCAATATTATGCATTTAAATCCTTCTACTGTTAACTTCTTTTTGATATTTGTGGAATGAAGAATGTTGTAAAGTTTTCCATAAAAAGATTAACGACTCCAGTATTAAATCGCAACTTGCAAATTCTAATACACTTGAGTACAGGTGTAAATTAGAAGCCTTCATCAACACAGTTCACTTGTCAAGTATCCATTCTACTCTGTCAGCTTGTGTGTCACCCATCACTTTTTCAGCAGGAGTTAAAGGAAACAGGACTTTTAATACTATCAATTATCTTGCCACCAAGTCAGGAAAAGCCCTCCCCTTCATCAGATCAAACTTCAACCTTCTCCAACCTCAATCATGTTTTGGGATTCAAATATCACCCACTTGAAAGGAAGCAGCCATTTTTTTTAATTTATGAATATCAGTTGTTAGATGACAAATTGATTATTAATGTGATTTTTAAATACTTTAATTGTTATGTACTGATTATGTCATACAAAATTATTTTCCTATTTTCTTGCTAGTTTGTAATTACTCACTGAAGTTTTTGCTTCCAATTGTGTATGCGGTTTTATGGCACATTGACTACCTATTGTATATAAGTCATGGAATGCTAAATAAAATTTCAAATGTGAATACTACCTTTTTAGAATTTTCCAAATGGACAAAAAGGGTCTTTGAAATACTACTTGCCCAGTAATAAGCTTGAACCTAAATTTACGTATCAAAATGCTACATTATACTATGCTAAGTACACAGTCAAATCATTTTCCCCACATCTGCACTCCATATACAGCATAGGCTATTGATTGACTGATTGATTTTCTATGGCTTATTAACCCATTGCAGGTTATTTAAAGTCAGGAAATATTTTTACATTAAAAGATTTGGGGTGGGGAGAGATAATGATTTACTGATACAAGTTCTACCAACTAACCTTCTCAAGGGTATTTTTCACGTAAATGGATATAATGCATCTGATTGAAATTGCAACTCAGCTGTAAAATTTCCAGTTCTGAGCCATTACCCAATTCACCACATGTACATCCAAGTTTACAGCACCTGGTATTCCCAAATGGTCACCCATTTAGGTACTGACTAGGCTTGATGCTGCTTAACTTCTGTGATTGTACAGGAAACTATGTTCGAAGATCATGTGGCTGTAAGCCTAGAATAGGTTAACTAGTCATGCAATGTCATCATTCAGTTAAACAACATTGATATCATGTTTTACCATTATGTTTTGTAGGGGCTCATGATTAAAATCTTTCCATCATACAGGAGATGAGAGAATATTACTTTGGGATGATAGCAAAATCAAAGAAATGTTTTCTTCTCACCAACAGCAGCAGCCTTTTAATAAATGGAACATAATGTTTTCTACTTATCATAAACTAAATTGAAATGTTCAACCAACCATCCATGGAACTCCTGTTTAGCAATACAACCCAGGAAAAGCAGCATATACTTGTGTTATGGCAACAGTGCATGAAGATCAGTTTCAAGAGTGAATGAATCAAAATAAATATTCAATTCCTCAACATTTTAATGATGTTTTTATCATACTACTAACTACTCGAAAAAATAATTAAGTTAAAAGACATTTCAATCTTGGGATAGTTTTAAATTATTTTGGAGATGATTAAAGTTGTTTTTCAGAACAATTCCAAGATGCTGGTGAAAAAAAGTAGTAAGGCTTTGCTATCTGAAGATGCAGTCCAAAAATAAAGCAAAAAAACAAAAAAAACTCAGTGTTGCTAAAAAATATGAAGCAACAAACAAAACTGGAAATGGTAATAAGTCTATCCTGACAGCAAAACACACAATTTTCAGTATTTCTATCAATCTGAAAATCAACAGAGGTGCGTGAATCGACATACTCTTTGATATGATTCATCAAGTCAATATGACAGATCTGAAAATTGTTGGTATCAATCTGGTGGTAAGGCAGAGGTGCAAATCAAATTCAATAATCACCTCCCCACCTCTATATTTTCAAGGTTCATCAATTTGACAGGCTGAAAAATTGTGCATCTGAATTTTTGTGCTATTTTCTTGTCTATCAATTGGGTCTATGGTTAGTAGGGTACGATTAGAAGAACCATTATTTACAGTTTTTCAACGGAGTCTGTTCATCACTGAAATTATATTCATTTGCTAGTAAAATATTTTAATGTTTCTCAGTTTCACCAAAGAAATCTATGCTATATTTTGCAATGGTGTAATTACAGAAAAAAAAAACTGTTTCCAAAGCAATAAAAATATGTTCAATGTGACAACCATGTCAAAAAGAAATTCTTTATTACCAGCCATGAGAAAAGCCAACTAACTCTTTCTTTCCTTTCTTATTTAAACTATCTGGAATATGTAAGAAAAAGAATCCTGATAAAATGTTCAAGAGATTTCTTCCTTATTTGCCAGGCTCAGGTCATATCACATTGAAAACACAAGTTCTTGTACAATCCCCAAAGTTAAGCAATGTTGAGCCTGGCTGACTATTTGGGAATACCTGGTGCTGTAAGCAGGGGTGTGCAGGTGGTGAACTAGATAATAGAAATTGGAATGTTGATTTCCAATTTCAATCAGATGTCCATCTTCTGTCTATATTTCTGAGATGAGATTTTGTAACTATTTACACTATTTACATTGTTTGGATCTTTGTCCTCATCTTTATTGCCATATTCGTGTTGTTTCAGTCATTCTAAGCACGGACCTTCCATCAGGTGATGTACATCGGAATTTCAAACTGAACACTTTATTTCATCCACTGGGGTAGATTGTTCATGCTTTTTCTGGATATCTTAGTAACTCAACTCTTTTGTTATACCTGGGTATTGAACTCACAGTTATCTGGGTCAAGTCATTGGATTACTTCACTCTTTAACCCACTAGACCATGAGACCTTGGGAAGCTGTCATTGTTTAGTCTCCAAAATATATAACATCACTTTCCAAACAAGCTAATATATTCTAAATAAAAAGAAAAACAATAAAACAGTTTGTGGATTTTCATGTTCTTTCTATCTTCAATTTCTCAAGTTTATACCAGCAGTGGGAATTGTTTTTTTTTTTAATTGTTACATAATTTTTTTTTTCATTTTTAATGAAAATACTATTTTTTATTAGTGAAAGAAACTGAACACTGATTTGTAATTAACTTTATTCATGCCAATCTAAAAATGAAGAAACATTTGTTGTGCAGTCCAAAAAAATATGCCAGTCCCACCTCATGACCAAATTTTAATTTCCATATCAATAAAATGTACACACTCTCACTCATTCTCAAAACAAATTATTAACACTAACTTAAAGTCCATTTCATCAGTGTATAACTGAAGATCCAGGCTTCAGATCTGCTGTCATATAGGTAGTCTTTAAGTAAAAAAAAATAAAAAAAAAATAATACTCATGGAATAGATAATTATTAGATAAGACCAACCTATACATTGGGAAAAATTACATTTTCAAAAATGAAATATTTAAGACATGACACAGGAGGGCATTTTTTCACTGTTCGTATATATTTCATTTCAACAGGTAATGTTTTGCAACCTCTGGCTAGGATTCATAGTACAACAGATGAAGCTAAAGTTTTTTTCAGTAGTACATTAATAAATAAATAAATAAAAACAACTATTTACACCATGTAGAAACAGTCAGAAGCACAATTTGGCAGTTAAATTTAAGATGAAATATTTAAGAATGTTTTTTTATTTTAAAAATTTCATTTTAAAATTAGGTATCGAAAATTTTTGCCGAAAAAGTGGAGGTACCCAAAAGGACATCTATCTATCGCCCGGTTCACTCCACCCACATCTATTGAATGGGTTAAGAGGCTCATTCCTTGTTCCCTGTTTAGGATGTGGTTTCCAGCTTTCTCTTTTCAAATCTTATCTTTCAGAAAAATTAATAAAAAATTATTATAACATGATGAAAACATTAGGTAACAATAGGAAAGGCTTAGATTTTTTAAAAATTTTGGAGGTTTCTATAATTTACAGAAGTTTAAAAACCTTTACAAATACGTTGAAAAACTATGCGAAATCAACTAAAAAGCTATACTTTTTTAGGTATATTTTGAAATTTTCAGAGTCTCAGAAAATTATCATCCTTAGGAATAAATTAATGAAAATAAGTGAAACATGTTGAAACCACTTGGTATGAACAGAAAACACATAGATATTAAAACATTTTTAGAGTTTTCAATATTTGAATATCTCCAAAATGCAATAGATTTATTATGTAAAATTTGATATTTCAAACTTTCAGAAAATTAATAAAAAGTATTATTACATGATGACACTCTTCTTTTTTATTTTTTTCAATTGGAGTAGATAGACTAAACTATCGCCCGGTTTGACACTCCACCCATGTCTATTGAACAGGTGTAGAGGCTCATCCCTTGTTCCCTGTTTAGAATGTGGTTTCCGGCTTTCTCTTTTCCAATCTTTTCACTCTTACGTAGCCCCCTGCACATCAGTGGCATTACCGCCTTGCTCGGGGTGATATGATTAAAAAAACAAAAAAAATGCTGGTGTGAAAAATATGCAACCTTTTAACAAATATTCAAATATGACTGAAAATACAGGCTGACTTTTCAACTTTAGAACAAGGTTTGGAATTTGCAACTGAAGTTAACATTGCATGTATTCCACAAAAGCTTTAGGAATAGATATAACTTCTTCCAAAAAAGAATGAAAATTGGTTTTTCATCAAACGAGAATGTCGCCGATACAAAATTTATGAGTCATTATATCAGTAACTTATCCATCTATAAAAACTCATTGATTTATGCTTTCACTAAAATGATAAACTAAATATTTTATTTCTTTTGTATGACTTTTACCTATGGAATTAAATAGTATATTTCATTAAGTTCTGACTATTCCTAAGCCCCAAGGTCGTTAATAAGAAAGGAGCCAGGATCATTATCTGGTACCCAAGGTGCACCCCAAAATGGAAAAGTGTTGAGGAAACTTGAGGGATTTGTTTTTCATTGACGTATATGTGGGCTCTCATGTGAAACATTTGAGTGGGTGTACACAGAAATACCTACAAATACTTTAATCTTCCATTTTTCCTTTCATTTTGTCACTAAAACCAAGTAGCATTTCTGATATACCTTCTGTCTTTGAAGACAATGAAAAAATAGTCCATTATTTATAAGATAGTGGCAGGGTCTGATGGTGAAACAGAATATAGATAAAGAATTAATGGACTTTATTTTTAAACTGAAATAGTGAAAGTTTTATTGCTTCAAACATTTGGGTAGACACTCCATTTTTTAAAATATTTATTTCATTAACTGGTCTGCGCATTTATTAAGTGTTCTCGAGTGACAGTGTACAGGGCAGTAGACTAAAATAATTTTTTTAAAAATTGATTGTCTAATCAAATATGAGTAGCTATTATATATATAATTCTCTGCTTTACTCACAAATCTGAGTTTCATGCATCACAGCAATCTTCAAGTGATTAACATATACTGGCTTTTTCAAATCGTAAATAAGCCAGCATATGTCAATCACTTGAAGATTAGAGTGATGCATGAAACTCAGAGTTGTTAGTAAAACATAGGATAATATGCATATTTATTAATATATATTTTTGCTCTGTTATACAATATTGAGCACTATACTATTCACACCTGATTAATATTATATATATATATATATATCTCCAAATATAGAGTTGGTATTGACAGAATAAAATTCTGAATAAAAAAAAGAAAAACACTATTCTTAAAAGAGTGCTCAATACAGAGTAGAACAAATCAGCATCATCATTTGACAAAACACAAGACGTATTGAATAAAAAATAGCTACTTTGTAGTGATGTTATAACATACTTATGCCGTGTGTGTGTGTGTGTATATATATATATATATACACACACAAACAAACTTCATTAGGGTAAAAAATAAACATACACAGTATATTTATAGAGATATATTTTTCTCTAGTATTTATCCTGCTTTGTGTGCCATTCAAGTGAAAGCTTTCAATTGGGTCTTTCCAGAACCAACTAAAAAAATATTAAACAAGAAGCTACATGTTATTACAATTCTTCATCCTTCTCATGTAAGCAGGATAGACAGAAACTTCATTGTGCATCTTTGTAATTTAGAAATGAGTACAAAATCATTCAAATTGTTTCACACCAAAGGGAAGAAGAAATTTAACTTTAAAATATGGATCATCCATTTCAGATCTAAACATTCATCACAAAAAATTTTTAAATTAAAAAACAGGATTATTCTTCATTTTTCAAAATTTCATACAAGACAAAAAAAAAAACTAGAAAAAAAAAAAAGAAAACTTTCCTTCAAAGTATTTTTACTCTTACATTTTGAAATATCCTAGTAGTGTTAAAAAAAATTACTAAAAAGTTGTTTGTAGCTAAATACTAGTTCCCAAGAGTATATTCAAACCTTGTTGAAGATTCCACCTAGAGTTTTATTTTTAAAATGTTTTTTATCTTACCAGAATCATTAATATCTATTTTAGGTAATAATGCCATTGGAGAGTCAATATGCTTAAACAATATAAAAGGTCTTGTGTTTATAAAGCATATTGATTCATACAAACATTAAAATACACATATTTATTGAATTCTTAAGAGAATTACTTCATTCAAAGTAAATTTTATTTAATTTTGTTTTGAAGAAGTAATTCTATTCAAATTATTTTCTTCCTTTGAGCTATTGTTTAGTTATGAAACACTACTACTTAATATCCAGATTAATTTTAAATGTGGTTACTGCATCATATTGTCACCCTTTAAAAACAAATAAAACAAGTAGACCTGACATGGTTCAAATCCTAGTAAAATTTGTTTTTTAAATTTTCATTGATACCTAGTCTTTCTAAGATCAGATGCTTAAATTTCACATACAAGTGTGTCCCAGTAAACATATGAAGGATAACAACCAGCATTGAAAATCAAATTATTTTTTGTCTAACCTGCATTTAATGTCAGAAGAACATGACTGAAATAGCTTAAATACAAAGAGGTGTTGAAAGGTTCTGTCAGAATTCAGATTCTGGCCAAGTGACAAAATATTAAAATTTGCTTTGGAATCCCTACTTGGTTAAACCAATGGCTTTTCAGTGTCCCCTTGGAGATTGCAAAGAAGGAAGAGTTGATTTTATTTATGAGAAAACACCTTTTTAATCGATGTTTAGAATATAGTATCTTGTTCTTTCTGGATGTCTAAAAGGAAATTTGGAATCCTTATTCCACATTCAGAAAATCAAAGTGTACAATTGATGAACGTCAATCCAAAGGCCTTTTGGACATATTGATTCATTCATTTTCTCCAGCTTAACACTTTGCAAACCAGAAAATATTTTTCTAGATTGTAAGAATTTTTTTTTGTGATCATAATGGTTTAGTGATCCAAGTTTTACTAATTAACCTATAGCTAGGGGGGAAAAGAGGTGGATTCCTATCCTTCCCAAAAGTATTTGCACCAAAGTGAATATAACGAACCCAATGAAATTGGAACATGACTCTTATTAACAAGCTTACAGTACCTGGTATTACTAACCAGTCACCCATCTAGGTACTGACCAGGCTTGATGTTGCTTAGATTCAATGATTCAACATGATCTGGCTATAAGCTTCTTAGACAGATGAACTCATTCTTTAGCTGAATTTGTTCTCATGACAATGTTTTTGTCCAATCCCTCCTCTGACCTTCTTCCATACAAGCCATATTGAAAACATTTTCTTTCTTCCTTCAGCAAATTTTAAACAGAAAAAAAATGACTAACAGTCAAAATAAAAAAAAAAAAAAAATTGCTTACTATTCAAAACATGGACTCATGGGTGATGAATTTTCCACCAACAACACTTTTCCCATAGAATTTAAGCATGCTACTAGATTGGCCTCTAGGTCCCAACCTTTTATCACTGAAATAGTTAAATTTAACAGCCACTTCTACTCCAGCAGTTTCTTTGCTTGCACCTCCCACTTATGGAACTGTCTTCTGTTAATTTGCTTCCCCGATAGCTACAATCACCTAAAATTTATATGCAAGATCAACTGACATCTTCAATTTTCTTGAACCCCATTCATCTTTTATCCTTACTTCAATACTCCCTGTACACAGTCTTTTCTCTTCCCTGATAGCTACAATCTCCAAAAGTTTAAATGCAACATCAATTGCCTTCTTCTATCTTCTTCGAATTCCATCCATCTTTTATCCTTTCTTTAATAACCTCTGTACCCAGTTTTTTCTCTTCCCTGATAACTATAAACTCCTAAAATTTAAATGCAACATCAAGTGCCATTTTCTATCTTTTTGAATCCTGTTCATCTTTTCTTTGTTCTTCAATACCCTCTGTACCCAGTCTTTTCTCTCATTGTACCCCACTGTGCACTAGTGATGGTCCCACTTTCCTTGGGGTGGAAAAAAAAAAAAGAAAAAAAAGGGAGGTTGTGAGCCTCTTGTTATTTCATTTCCATGGCATGTGTTCTGACAAGCTACATTCCCGGGTCGGTCTCATCAGCCCAGACCTTTACAACTGAGACCTACTTAAACAACTTCTTCCCAAAAATTGCTGCTTTGTGGAATAGAATCCCAGCAAGACATTTTCTAAATTGCTACAATCTTGAATTCTTCAAGTCTAAGGTTAATGGTTATCTTTTCTTCATAACCTCATGAACTTCACATCTTGCTTTTTCTTATGCTCATACAACACCACACATTAACGAATATATACCTTGAGTGGCTCTTGTGCCTTGCATTGGATGAATATTAACATAAAAGAGACTCCTAAAATGGTGAGTTGAATAGACTATTTCTAGTAAATCATTCCATTTTTTTAAACTTCCTATGCAATATCAGAAGTACAAATAGAAAATCACATTACAAATCAATATGAATGATGTAGTCTTTCCCTGGTGCTCGGCCATATGACTTGTACTACTAGATTGGCATCTAGGTCCCACCCTTTTACCATCAAAATAGTAAAATATAACCACCGTTTCTACTCTATAAGTTTTTACTCGCATTTTCCGCCTGTGGTACTCCCTTCAATATACTTGCTTCCCTGATAGCTGCAGTCTCAAAAAGTTTAAATCCAACATCAATTGCCATTTCCTACCCTCCTAAATCTCATCCACCTCTTATCGTTTCTTAGGCATCCCCTGTGCCTTATTTTTTTTCTCATTGTAACACCCTGTGCACCAGTAGCAGTCCTGCTCTACTTGAAGTAAAATGATAATTTTTAAAAAAATTTTAAACATCACAAAAAAAACAAAAAAAATTAACGAGGCATTGAATATTGATATTGCTGTTTTATCCTTCAATGGTTCCTGCTTAAAACACACAGTCTGTTTTACTTTTGCACAACCAGCAGTAATTTGAACTGGAGCAAAAGGTTTATCCCATGTTTTCTGATTAGGCTTGGGTTTCAGTTCCTTCTAAAGTCTTTTTAAATTGTATACTTCTCTAATCTCTCCTGCTAAACTTTTTTATTAGCTATTTAATTTCTTTTTTAAATTTTCAATAGTAGAAAATAGCTTCACCTATCGTCCGGTTCACTCTCCTCCCCAGTCTTCTGAGACAGGAGTACACAGGTTTATCCCTTTTTTATGTTCAGGAGTAGATTTCTGGTTCCTTCTATTATAAAGCTTTCCCGATTCTCTTTTACACTCCCAGTAGCCTCTTTCGTCTTTAGTGCCATTATCGCCTTTGGGTTGATTAAAACAATAACATACAACAAACTTCTGACTGCTGACCTAGTGTTGGTAATAGCCAACAAGGGAGAGAATACCGTATCGTGCATATTTCGAGTGGGTGGCAGCTGAGATTGAACTCTAGTTCGCTTCCCCAATCAACTTAGTCTTAAATGCAAACAAACAAGTAGTTGTAGAGAAAACTGGTGTCACACCTTTCTCCCGGTTGCACAGCAAACAGTCTTAATTTCGTTAAAAGGGTAATTTAAACATAGACAGAGCGACACGGGTGAATATTTAACATTAACAATTAAAAATGGTGTCAGTTTTCCCAGTAAACTGACCACACTATGCTACTATGATGAAATTCATGTTTTCGTACTAAGCTTGATGGCCACATAACCACATGGCTACAATTTATTTATGTTAAGTAAGTATCAATTCAAAGTGCAAGCATTTAAAAAATAATGCATGATAAAATTAAAATATCACGCTTCTTGTGAAGAGTTTTTTTTTTCTTTCTTGGTTAAGTTCGGTAAAATTAGTTCTTAAATAGTAAATAAATACTAAGTAACTTGATGTTATGTTATGATTTCAAATAAAAATCTTTGCAGCTAGGCTATTCATTGCGTCAACAAAAATTATTAAAATTTAAAAAAAAAAAAAAACAATCTCGAAATAATCATTACAAAAAAAAAATAAAGAAATAAATCAGGCAGACAATTAAGAATTTCATTTTATTTTTTAGGAACTTGCGTCGTTAAGAAAATTTACGGTACCTGAGTGATTGTTCAGCCTCAAATTTTCTCAACTTCAACTTAGTTAAAAAAAAAAAAAAAAAAAAAAAAAAAAAAGAGACAAGACACACGAGATTCTGCAACGTAAACACCTTTTTTTCGTTTTCTAAAAAGGTGAATATGAATTTTTTTAAAAATGACAGCTTTTAAATTTCAGATACCAAACTCATTCCTCGTTTATTGTTAAATGTACAAACTAGAAAAGAAAATTATGTCTAATTCTTATAATTAAATAAATGCCAACCATACAAGTACTTGACACCACAAGAATTGCATCTATTTTTTTTTTGTATTTGTTTATACGACTAAAAATTATTATCCTTTTTTCTTTCGTCGTTCCTTTCTCCCCTCAGACTACTCACAGCTATCTATTAAATTTCACGTACACAAGAATCTAAGGACTTTTTCAAGGTTTGTCAGAACAGTGTAGAAGGCTGTAAGCCAAAACATAAAATAAAATAAAGGTTGGTTATCATAAAGTAGTAAAAAAAACATAACCTTTCATATACATGGAAAAAAAAGGTAACTTGTCATCTGAGGGTTCTTAATGTCAGCACAGGTGGGCAAAGCATTCTGGGTCTCCAAAAACGGAAAATAATGGTGTAAAAGAGGAAGAGTTGAAGAAACAGCACACGATGCCTAAAAACGCACACCTGTCCTTTCCTAAATAAAATGGTCACCTCAAGTCTCCAAGAACCAGAGACCTCTTATGGGAGAAAAAAAAAAAAAAAAACACATCTAGGGAGATTCTTTTTTATTTTATTTTTTTCCCCCATGGTAGGGGTATTCTCTCAAAATTTACAAATGCACAAAATAAAAATGCAAGAATCAATAAATATAGAGAGCACGACAGACATTTCGTCACAGACTAGCAGCGACTTCTGTCTTTGAAAGCATCATCACTGGCAAACTGACAACTACTTGAGTCACGCAACAACATTATTTCTATGTGCATAACACGTGTAAACAAAACAGTCCTGTCTTTGCCAAACATAGTGGTGGAGTATTTTTAAAGTTAGACAAGAAGCTCTTAGAGATATATGATTTTTTTTTTTTCGTCCTTTTTTTTTTTTTAAACTCAAAGTCACCTAACAAGCGCACCTTACAAGAAATCATTTTTTACAAATGCTTCTTCCAGTGATTTGCAAGAAGTCGATTCACGGGGAGATAGAAAAATAAATAGACAAATAAAAAGTAGTCAGTGAGATTTCGCCGGCATAATTCTCCATCACAACCAAAAACAATAAATAAAAAAAACTCCTTTTAACTTGTTAAAATTCAAATTCCTGATTACAGACTTTTAGTTTTCCTTGCTTTAGAAAAGAAAAATCAATTGGTAAATAAATGAAAATGATTCATTATAAAAAAAAAAAATCTGGGGTAAAGAAATTGTAAAAACGAAATAGGATTTTTTTTATTTTACAAGAAAATTAAAACCGGCATCATGTTTGAAAAATATTTTTTTTAATTCTGTTATTAATATTCTCGTGTTAATTGACCATTACATTCAGCATTCATATACCTCATTCCGTAAAACTATATCTACCTGCAGTGGCTCTTGAGCCTTGTATTATTAAGCGAAATCAAAAAACAATCAAATTAATTATCCTCTTTGTAAAATGCAAAAAAATTACTAACAGTCCCAGCTTCTTCTTAAAAGTTCATTAAGTACAAACTTTAGACAACCTTAAATTTTTAACGTCTACAAACACCACCCCCACTTTTCTGATAAAAACTAATTTGTGAGAAATAAATCAGTTTTCCATTTTTTAGTGTTTACATTTTTAAAAAAATTTTCGCATAATAAATCTCACAATTTTTTTTTAATTTTGAAAATGTTTTCTTACATACTAAAGAATTTTTTTTTAAATACAAGAAAAGTTTTAAAAATTCGGTATTATTTTTTTTTTACATTTTTACAGTAGATTTTTTTTTAAAAATCTCAAAGAATTTCGCGTTAATATTTGAACACTGTGTTAGTGTTACATCTGAAAATTTTTGTGCGAATTATATTTCATAATAGTTATTTTATTATAAACTTTATTTAATAACTAAGAATTATTCTAATTATGTAAATTAACTATTTTTTTTTCCTAATTAACAAATTTAATTCTAAAAGATATCAGAACCAAAGTCAAGACGAGTTATTTTGCCACTTTTGGCAAACCACGATAGTTTCATTTTTTTTAATTCGAAAAAAAAAAAAAATTAAAAATATAAAAATAAAAGATTTTTTAAAATTAAATTTATTTAAATAAAACTTAATTTTTCTAACTAATACAAAAAAAAAAAATTAATGACAAGTCAATATATAATTGAGTTCCACCGGTTCATGGTGTTGGTTTTAATTTAAATATAAGAAAACAAACTAAAAATTCCTGTTAAACTTTGAACAGCTTTACACAGTAAACGTCTTCTGCTCTTTTTAACTCTCGCTTCCCGAGCCCGGAATTAAAAAGGTATCGTGCAAGGTAAAACGGGTGCATTGAGACACAAATTTTCACCTACTCACCTGGGTTCTCACGAGACAAGTAAGTAATCACTTTCCCTGGCACTCGAGATAATAATACAGGTGTAAATTATCAGCAATGGTAGATAGAGTCCGTATAAAACATCACCAAAACAAAAGGCGTCTGTTATTCAACATGGCTGGACTAGAGAGCGGTGCGCATGTCTGCACAGCTCAAGGGAAATAACTGGCAATGCATAAGTTATCTCCCTTGAATGACTACTCGTTTTAGGGGTTTTTGTTTTTTATTGAATTGTTATCAGTCAGCTAAGTGATACACGCTTTGGGCGATCATGTCTCGAAAGAGACATGACTGACTTGGCAGAAGATTATCCCACAGTAGGTTGCCATTACTTTCTGCGGTAGACTGGTTGCCAGCCAAGGCTATAGAACCCAATCTGTCCTATTATTTAACCCATAACGGGGGGGAAGAAACGGATTAATATCTTTCCCAAAGGTATTTGTGCATAAGTGAATGCGAGGAATTCAACTGGAATTCGAACTTGGCTTCTCGATTTGTTGTTCCGAGCCGATATCCATTGCACCACAATGCACATCCAGTTGAATTTCTTGCATTCACTTACGCACGAATACCCTTGGGAAAGTTATTAATCCGTTTCTTCCTTCTAATTATGGGTTAAATAACAGAACAGATTGGGTTCTATAGCCTTGGCTGGCAACCAGTCTACCGCAGAAAGTAATGGCAATCTACTGCAGGATAATCATCTGCCCAGTCAGTCATGTTTCGAAAGAGACATGACCACCCAAGCGTGTATCATATATGGCACTTAACTGACTGACTCTATATATATATAGATGGTTAATGTAGAGAACTTTGTCACTTAACTGAGCAGTCATGTGTGTGTGGGGGTGTGTGATGAGGGATGGCAGGTGTGAACTTGAAAACACATTGAAAAGAAATGTCTCTAAGCTCATGAGACAAAACGTCTGATGAGCTCAGACTCAGAAACACATCATCATTGTTTAGCATGAGTTGAATGTGGTTTTCGTGATGGCTCCATAATGAAAATACTTACAACTATATGCCCTGACTGACACCAACCAGTTTAGGAGACTGGAAACTCAGTGTTTTTATTGAGACTCCATCTCTAGGTAGTTTACCTACCATGGTTAGATAGTTCAACTTACCCTTTTCTACGCAGACTAGGTTTAAAGTTTTTTATTTTAGAGATTTCCTTCACTTAGACAAGTTGCTATACAAAGATAAAGACTCTTACCCAGCCTAACTTTTTCTTTTTATCTTAAACGTCCCCAGTTTGGAGGTTTATTATTTGCCCATAGCTGGGATACTAACAGGTGCTAACACCCCATGTCTGCATAGTCTTTCTAACAACAGCAATAAAGAGTTTGTTCCACATTCCTCTAAACCTCTTGATCAGAGGTCTTACTGCCTGGATGTAATTTATCGTCATACCCAGGATAGCTAACTGAGTAAAAATTTTAAGCTTCTCATCATTATCTTGAAACAAATATTTTTTAACAAGAAAACCACATAAGAGAAAGAAAATGCCAATTTTCAAACAAATTTTCTTTTTTTTTTTAAGAATCATTTTTGTAGTCATCAATTTAACTTTTTACATTTCGACACATATCCAAAGAGTGAAATGCTGAGTAAGTTGCTTTGGAGCTATATATATATATATATATATATATATATATATATATATAGAGAGAGAGAGAGAGAGAGAGAGAGAGAGAGAGAAACTCAACACATGGTTAAATGATTATAAATCTAAAATATATTGTGGCATTATATATACAACAATCCAAAGTATTGGTAAGATCAACACCAAGCTTGCTAAGTGACCAAAAGGAAAACAAAAAAATAATACATAAAAAACAAGAGAAAGACAGATTTAAAAACAAAAAAAAGATAAAAATAAACATGGACTGAGAAGGAAAGACCAAAAGACATATTCTAACCTAAATGCTAATAAGTAGTGCTCTATGTCAAAATGACCACATTAAAGCCGATATTCTACCCAGTGATACCACTCAAAAAGAGACTGTTCAGACTGCTACTCATTTCACACTACTGCAAACTTCATGCATTCTGTTTGCTTGACGATCGCAATAGCATGGAACTTTGAGAAGTGGTCTGTCTCTGTTAGGGCGCCGCTCCTATTTGACTACAAACGGACTGTTCCCATTGCTATATATAGCAATGGTGGATTCTCTACAAGAGAGTCGTAGAGAGTCACTTGAGAGTCTCTAATGAGTTACTGAAGAGTCAGTGCGAGTCAGTGAAGAGTTAGTCACACTTCCGGTGGCGTACCGGAAGTAATCACGTATACACACGTCTTACGACGGATTGGACTCTTGTATCTTTCTATTGTAAATATTACTAATCACTTCTGTACATACTAACCGTCTTTCCGCGGAATACAACTTATATTCTGATTCTGTTGTTGAGTTATTCATTTATACTTGGCGACATAACAGTCTCTTTTTTAGTATTCATATATTTTTATAATTTTATAATCATTTCACCCCAAGCAAGGCAGTACTGTCACTGGTGCGTGCACAGGGGGGTTACATAAGAGGAGAGTGATAAGAAAGAGGAACAATTTACAGAGGGTGTCAGAGAATGGGTAAGAGAAGGATGAGAACAATGTTGTGAAGTGAGCTGCATGAGAGTAGAGTGGAAAGGGAGAAGAACATGATTCTTCTGGTTGTCAGGGAAAAGATGCGAATCAAAGAGATAAGAGATGGCAATTGACATTGCATTTAAATTCTTGGAGATTGTAACTATCAGGAAAGCAAGTATACGGAAAGGAAATTCCACATTGAAGAAGTGAGAGAAAAGAAGCTGACAGAGTAGAAGCTGCGGTAACATTTGATCGGTTTCACTGTAAAAGGGTGGGACCTAGTTACTAGCTCAAGTAAATTCATGCAGAGGGGGAAGCAGGGAGCTAAACTTATTGGAGCAGAAGCCGTGAAAATATTTATAGAAGAGACAAAGAGAAACCACATTACATTGGTGAGAAAGTGACTGGAGATGAGCTACCAGGTCAGGATCAATTATATTGCAGATTCTCCATTATATATATGCGTGTGTGTGTGTGTGTGTTATTCACTCAATACAAAGCCCAAGAGACACTCAAAGCAGTGGGATACTACTGAGGTTACCGAAAGGGCATAAAAGGAGTCAAATCAGGATTTTATTTATATTGTTCAGACTGTTGCTAAAGAAAATCATTTACAGAAAACACCAAAATTGTAATATGATAAAAAAAAAATAGTTGCTGAGACATTAGGTTAACAAGTCTCAAAAATTTATATACTAATGTCTTCAGAGACACATGGCCCAGTGAATAAAAGTATTATTTAGTTCCAGTGACTTGACCCAAAGCATTTTCAGTTCAGTGGAGATAATTGAGACATTCCGGAAGTGGTATGACTCATGGAACAAGAACAATCTACCCAAGTGATCATAATAAAAGGTTCAGTTCAAATTCCAAGTCACCTGAAGAAGGTTGGCATGTACAAGGGCTGAAACATCATGAATATGACAATAAAGATGAGGACAACAGTCCAAACATTGTAAATGAAGTGAGAAACGTAGGCTATGAGGATATGTAGGATAGATAATGGTTGATTCAAGACTTGCAGATCTTAATATCGTAGTAATTGGTGAAGTATCCTCTCGGGAGTTTGTTCTACAAACTAACAGTTCTGAGGAAGAAGCTGTCTGAGTGAAACTTCCTCCTTACCAATGGAAGATGAAGGAAGTGAGGATGAGACTACCCCCAGAATATGGTATGATGTAGCCTATTTGTGAAGATCTCAACTGGTGTAATTCAAAAACTGAGGAATACTGCATACTAATTTCGAAGCACTTTGTCGGTAAAATTCAGTGTTACAAACATGACTCTTAATAGAGTTAAATGAACATTCAATAAGGTAACAGCAATCAAATTAATATTAAATATGCATTTATATTATAATTTATTTATTGTAAGAAAATCTGATGCACTGCTTCTCAACAAGATTTCAAAAGAATCCCTTCATTTTACAAGCTCCTTCAAACTTGGCTCCTTTAGACTCGGCTCCTTTGAACTGGAGCCGAGTTCAAATTCCAACTGAATTTCTTGCATTCACTTATGCACAAACACCCGTGAGAAAATTATTAATCTGTCTCTTCCCTCCAGTTACCGGTTAAATAACAGAACAGATTGGGTTGTATAGCCTTGGTTGGCAACCAGTCTACTGCAGAAAGTAATGGCAACCTGCTGCGGGATAATCTTCTGCTAGTCAGTCATGTCTTTCTTGAGACATGATCGCCTAAGTGTGTATCACGTATGGCACTTGACTGTTTGAAGGGTCTTTGTTGTGATCTTTATAACAATTTATGTGGTAAAAAATACAACCCATTACCACTGCCTAAAGAGCAAAAACATTATCATTATTAACCAATGAGATGTTCAGATGAGACTTTTCATAATAAACCTTGATGTTAAACCTCTATATGGCGACATTCAATCGAATGTTCTAAAATATTGAATTGAGTGGAAAACTTATCCTTTCAATTATTTTCTACTAGAAGAACGAAATTTGAAGACTGCAATGATGTGAAAAGATGCCTTTGTGGGTCTGCTGCTCGAAATATAAACAGGATTGTCAGCCAGTTAAAACAATGTTTAATCACGCTACGTCAAGGGATAGTCACACAGATGGATGTCAAGCACATTAATATTTTCAGCTGAGAGCAAGAAGAACTTTCAACTCTGTAAATTTTTTGTAGTGATTCTTCCATTGCATATTCTTTGGAGGTCGAGGTTCACCACTGTAGCTGTAGGGACGGTCAGCCATGTCTGGTACAAGGCCAATTCACAAACACAGCCGACACTCCCTACAATTTCAAATTATTAGAATTATCAGAAGGTTGTCAGAAGGTGGATTTGTGGAAGAATAAAAGTATACCTTTTGTATGTTTAAACAGAAATTTATTAATAGAACAGAATAACATGAATTGGTAGAAGTTAAACGTTCAATGAGAAACAGTAGTAAAGAGTTAAGGGTATCAAGAGTTTGTAGTAGTAAATTGTATGTATGTATGTATGAGTGTTATTGTTGGGTAGGAATGTCTTTGAAGTTATCGCTCAGTCTTAAAGCGTTCCGTTTTTTATCAAGTATAAGAAGAGGCAGACAGGTGAACAATGAAAAGGAAAGAGGTGAAAGAGAAAGTTAATGATGATCAAGTGACATTTGTCAAGGGACGTGTTAATTATGCTTGTCATCTTCTCTCTGGTAACAGGCAAACTTGCCCGTTTTTTATTTTGTTTGTGGGGCTTGAAAAAGTCATTTGGGAATTCACTCCTGGGTGTGATTCCAGCCTTTACACTGGACGACGAACAAACTTCGAGTTGGCTTGCGAAAAGTTCTGTAAAAGAATTTGTTTCTGAGAACTGAAGATTATTTGAATTTTGTTTTTAAATATTTCCTAGTTTGTTATATGGTTGAAAAAATTTCACATCAAGGTGTGAAATTTCACAAGTTTTGTTTTGGATTCGTTTTTGTGTGTGTGTTAAGCAAAGTTTGTAAATTTGAGTCTTTTTAATTTCTAACAAAATCAATGAGTCAGTGCCTAGCATTTGAATTTTAAATCTAGATCTTTTGTTCACTACAAATTCACGTAGCCAACCCAAACTTTGGACAACAAGCTCAAACTAAAAGCTGAGAATTTGTTCTTCTGAAACCACCAGCAAGTAGTAACATCACTGCTATCATAATTCTTCATTCGATACACCTCATTCAACAACAAACGCTTCACAACTACGATTGGCCTGTAGTGATAGCAACATATAAATCATAGTATAACCTCTAAACCTTGCTACTAGACAATGCAAGAATCTCCTTTTCTTTTATATGCCTTGTCTCTTTAGAATGTAGACGATCTTAGCCCTCCACATTTTCCTGTTCCTTGAAGCTCTTAATAAGTCTAGTATTTTTGTCTCCCAAATCCAGTTCTATCACCCATTTACTCAAGCTCGTCAAATATGTTACATGCTGCTTTTCTCTGTCTATCTTGCCCTTAATTTGTCTTGAGAGTATCAGATTTTCCAAGCCCTCCTTCCTCATTACATGCCCAGAAATAATTTTCTTTTTGTTTCCATTTTACCTAAAACCTTATCATTGCTCACATGTTCAGTCCACGGTATCCTAGCAATCTTCTATAGAACGATATTTCTGTTGCTTCAAGTCCTGCAAATGCAGACAGGCAAAACAAAACTGCAAATGCAGACAGGCAAAAAAAAAAAACTGACTCAACGACAAATGTGCAGAAATAGAGAGATTAAGCACTTTTTTTAATCATTTCACCCCAAGCAAGGCGGTACCACCCCTGATGTACAGGGGGCTACATAACAGAATTAAAGTTTTAGATAGGAAAAGAGAGAAGACAAAGAGAAACCAGCTACAGGGGGTGAAAGAGAAAGAGCAACAGAAGTATGTGAACATGGGAGTGAAGACAATTACAAAGGTAGAGAGAAAGGAAAAGAACCAAATAAAGGAGATATGCATAAAAAATAAGGGAACTAACAGGACAAAAGACATGATCAGCAACAATATGCATAAAATTCAATCTAATTCTCATATTAGAAAAAGAAAAAATACTTCAGCGATTGAACAAATATATTGGATATCTCTTGCACAACATGAGAGAGAACATCAGAAACACCAGAAATATTAAAAACTGAAGTGTAAGCTGCACTGGCCAAATTTAATAGAAGCAAAGCAACAGGGCCATACATTATCGTAATAGAAATGCTGACAGCCTTAGACGATTTCGGCGTAGACAGGGTTACAGAAATAATAAATGAAATCTACAACAATGGCGAGATACAGGAAGACCTAAGCAGATCAATTTTTATAGCACTGCCTAAGAAACCAGAACTCATCATTCAGATTCTAAGGAATAAAGTGGGCAGCAGAATCAGGCCAGAGATCGAACAAAACCAGTGCAGCTTCATCAAGGACACCAGAAACATGTCCTGTATTTAATGATTTTGTTGGTTGCTTGGTTAATTTTATATGTCAACCTTAATAATTTTGTTCTGTTCCTTCCCATACTGAATTCATCAAGATGCTTTTAAATGTCTTGTATTAAGATATTTTAGAAATAAATTGCAAAATGGTTCTTTTAACTTAAATGATTGTGTTACTAATATATTAGTAGAAATTAGGCTAATTAAAAATCATTTGAATTTATGGAATGCTCAGAGTAGAGAAAGAAAAAGTACATCAGCAATGGGGTGAATATAATGGAGATCTGTTCCGTGATGAAAGAGAAAAACTGGCAATAGACAGAAATACCAACAGGCTTTAAATATTAAAAACCAAAGTGGAAGCTGCACTGGCCAAATTGAATAGAAACTAAACAGCAGAACCAGAAGGGCAGCCTTAGCCAATTTTTGCAAGGACAAGATTACAGAAATAATAAATGAAATCTACAACAGTGGCGAGATACAGGAAGACCTAAGTAGATCAATTTTTACAGCACTACCTAAGGAGCAAGGTGCAAAGAAATATGAACTCTACCGAACAACCAGCTTTAATGAGTAACATAACAAAACTCATCATCCGGATTTGGGTCAGAAATAGGACAAGAACAGTGAGAATTCGTCAAAGAAACCAGAACAATGAATGTGATATTTATGCTCAGAATGTTATCAAAAAGAGCAATAAAAATGCAGAAAGGCGTGTAACTGTATTTTACAGTCTATGCAAAGGTGTTCGACAAAGTACACTACAAAAACTTGTTAGAGATGCTCAGCAACCTCAACATATTTGGGAATGACATTCGAATAATTAAGAACCTATACAGGCAACAAACCGCCTGCATACAGACAGGAAATTAATGCAACAGATATAGAAAAATAGAAAGGTTTGGAAGATGTGTCTTCTCACCGCATCTATTCAACCTGTCATCATTTATCCATCACACCCAATGGTACATAGGGCAGCAACTTTTTGTTGCTGTTTCTGTCACAAACTGTTTTTTTTACAGGGCAGGGTTGTTAGCTTTGCACCCAACACCAAAACCTAGAGGACCAATGGACCATTCTTGGTCCTTATGTTTACAGCACCTGGTATTCCCAAATGGTCACCCATTTAAGTACTGACTAGGCTTGATGTTGCTTAACTTTAGTGATCGGACAGGAACCGATGCATTCAACACAATATAGCCGTAGACATTATTCAATCTGTACAGCGAAACAATTCTAAGAAACCTACCAGGATTAGTCATTGGTGGCCACAATCTGAACAATATAAAATACACAGATGACAGTGCTGATAGCAGACACAGAAAGAAAAATACAGGACCTCCTACAGAAAGAAGCAAGGGAAAGCGAGAAGAAAGGGCTAAACATAAATTCAATAAAACTGAATGCTTGGTCATCAGCTAAAAAAGGACCCCAAAAATGCCAATTACAGGTGGGGGATACTAAAATCAAACAGGTGCAGAAATTTAAATACCTGGGAAGTGTTCGGACAGAGGATGGGAAGAGCGACAATGAGATCCGAAGACACATTAGCCTGATCAAGGCACATTTCAAAAGCTAACCCGAATATTGAGAGACTGGAAGATTTCATTGGAAACAAAGAAAATACTGGACTGTTATGTGACATCTGTCCTCCTATATGACAGCGAATGCTGGACAATCCCATCAAAGATGAAGGAGAAACAAAAATGTGATTCTACAGAAGGATGCTGAGGATTCTATGGACCAAACATGTGAGCCACAACAAGGTTTTGGAAAGAATGCTGACGAAAATGAAGCTTATATTTATCATCAGAAAGAGACAGCTGGGGTTTCTGGGACACGTAATGAGGAAGAAGGGCTTGGAGAATCTAATACTCACAAGACAGATAGAGGGAAAAAGAAACAGGAGAAAGCATACTTGGCTTGAGCAAGTGGATGGGGATATGAGGTTTGGGAGCAATACCAAGAGAGAAAATGTTAAGAGCAACAAGGGGTAGGAGCAAGTGGAAGTCCATGATTGCGAACGTCCTGAAAGGACACGGCATATAAAGATAAAGAAGAATATTTTTAAAATATTTTCTAGTTTTTTTTATGTTAAATCGCACATTTTCTTTTACTATGGAAACTTATAAGAGACTTATCATTAAAAACAGTCACATGTTTTTAGGGTTGTTCCCCTTACGAAATGTTAAACTTGTTTATGAAAACACACTGCCAAATTGATAGGCGCTGTCATCGCCTACTTGATAAGTCAACGAATCAGACCTTTGTGACTAAGAAATTCTTTTAATTTTTATTCTAAACTTCATGCCATAAACAAATATTTGTGTCAAATCAGAAAATTTTGTGTGTCATTTGGAAGGATTCGAAATTGTGACCCCTAACAACATAGGGGAAGCCACCAATTAATCTGATGCGTGCTAGACAAATGATTCCACAGTCTAATCAAAGATAAATCAAGCCTTATAGAACACAATTTTTGAATCTACATAAATAAACATCTCTACTCTGAAAGTGTGTTGTAATGTCAACAAAAACATATAATGTTACAGAAAGTCCTGAATTGTTTAACCTGGCATTCAGGCGACCTGATGATTGCATATAGTGCATTAAACTTGAGATGTGGCCGATTTCAGGTTTTCGGGAAGGATCAAAATGTTGATATATTTAGCTCTGCCACCTTGCATAGTATGGGGCACATTTTCTCTTTTGGTGTACCATTGGTAGTTTTATGCTACTAGTTCCCTACATGTAATATATATATATATATATATATATATATATATATATATATATATAAACTTTAATCCAAAAGGAAAAGTAGGAAGGCAAATCCCAAAGACCCGATCTTAATTAATTAATATATATATATATATATATATATATATATATATATATATATATATACAAATAAATACACAATGGCCTTTATTATAATAGCAAGGATCATGAAATAATGTAATTCTCTTGAATTAATTATAAAATTGATTTTTCATCATTAGATTTTGATATTAAATAATCCATATGAACTGATATGCGACTAAGCAAAAACAATAAGGATGCAATTGAGCTGAGGTGTATTATTTGTCTAAAATATTACTACTATTAATTTACAAAATAAGGCAGTAAACTTCATTGTCAATTTTTTTCCCCAAACATTGCCTTCTAAAACTTTGAGGTTCTGTAATGTAATTGATTCTGATTTGGCATTTTAACTAAAGTTACCTTCTCACCAGCATGATGTGGTTTCCTTTCATCTTTTCTATAAATATTTTCATTACAGTTACTCTGATGAGCTTCTTACCCTGGTCTCCCGACTCATGAATTTAAGCATACTACAAGAATGGCATTTAGGTTACATTTGTTTACTGTTGAAATAGGTAAATGCAGCCACTACTTGTACTCCATCAGTTTCTTTTCTCTCACTTCCCACCTGCGGAACTCTGTTTCATTTACTTTGTTAGATGATAACTACAATTTTCGAAAACTTTAATGCAGTCTTCTTGAATCCCATTCATCTTTTGTCCTTTCCTCAATCCTCCCTATACTCAGTCTTTTCCCTCACTTTCTCTTTTTATAACCACCTGTGTACTAATGGTGTAACTGTATTTTCAGATGGCTGGTATTAATTTTAAGTGATTTTCAAGATGAGAAAATTGGAGAATACAACTATTTTTGTTGGAAAGAGTAGCCAAAATGTTAACGGGTGGAAAATACAAATGCAAAGTTACTGGCTACGAACTTATGTTTTGAGCAAATTCATCAACGTGATTCCATACAAAATATCTGTCAATGGGTTTTGACAATGGGTAACCCTAGGTCAAAATGAGGCCTTGACAATCTCCTGTGTACTGGGTTATCAAGACAGTTTATAAGAGCAGGCAGACAATAAAAGGGAGTGAGTTTTTCTCCCCTTCTCCTGAAAGTTGGACTGTTAAAATGATATTGCTTACAATTTGATTTAACAAAATCAAAATGAAAAGGTGAATTTAGTCAGTCGACCCCAGTTGAAGGATGTGATTAGAGTCAGCTCCCGAAGCTTAGAAGAAGTGGTTGAAAAATACAATTGGTCTGAAAAACTTACCTGCTGCTAGAAATGAGAGGAAGAGGATCAGAAAGAGATATTGCCAAATTCAACCAACTGATCATCACATATAAATAATAAAAACATGAACATTCTACTGAATACCAGCCAATTGATTATTTCTTTTCCATCACATATTTTGACTTGCTTTTAATCTTGTAATTATTCAATATATAAAAAAAATATATAAATCTACACCATGTCGTTGCGGTCTTGAATCTGGTTTTTATCATATACCAATCTCTCAAGTCTTGTCCATCCTCATCAAGTGGCTAATCTGAGATCAACATAATAACAGAATGTACAAGCATTCTGCTAGATAAACTGATGAAAATAAAGATATTATGTATTTTGATTGATTGATTGATTTCTGTTTTTTTTGGTTTATCAACCCTTTTTTTCGTTATTTAAGGCCAAATCATATTTTGGATTGTAGGAATTTGTTTGTAGCAATAGCATGCAAAAGGGTTGATGCTCTTTAAACTGAAGTTACAAAACAGATTCCAAACAGTAGCGTTCAGGAGTGGGCATCGTGTGAGACAGCTTGGACATCCATATCGACAGAGCATCCAATTGAAAAGTGAAATAAAAATTTAATTTACACTTAATTTTAAATAAAGTACTTATTTCATGTTTAATATGTTTTTTACATATTTAAGATATCTTTCTTTCTAACATGTTTTAGTCTGAAGTCATATAGGCCCCCTCTCTACTTGAGTCTTAGGGGCATACAATCAAGGTGATGACCCCATTCATCACTAAACATCACCAAACCTCTGCACATCACTGGTTTACAGTAAATGGTATTCTCAGACATTCCTCCATCTAAGTATTGAATATATTAATATTTAAAGAAGATGGGAGACATTTGTATAGGTTTCAAGGGTAGGACACCATGTTTCATTCCCATAATAGGTGTGCGCCCCAGACTAAAGAAAATAACTTATAAAGGGATATTATTACACTGACTGGGCTCAACACTGCTTAAATTCAATGGTTTTTTTTAAAATCATTTCACCCCAAGAAAAGCAATAAGGCTACTAATATGCAAAAGTTACTGGGAGTGAAGAAAATGAGAAAACTTTAGTAGAAGAGACCAGAAACCCAATCATAAACAGAAAGTGAGATAAACCCCTCCTCCTGTTTAATAGACTGAGAAGTTTAAACTGGATAGTAGGTGAACCTATCTACTAATCTGCTGTTTTTCTTTTTGGAGAGATCAATGATGACTGATTTAAATTTGTTGAGGAAGGCAAAATGGAAAAAGATTATCCACTCCTTAAAGATTAATGAATCTAGCATTCAGTTTAAAACATCAAATGACAATGGTTTGACTTCGACAAGGAAGCCATGTGCTTGGTGTTTCTCACTTTTAAAAAAAAATGTTTTGAATGTTAGGTCTTATATGTTATGCCTTGAAGAAGGCAAAAGAGAAAGGCTTATCCATTCCTTCTTAAGATTAATGAATTTAGCATCCATTTTAAAATATCAAATGACAATGGTTTGACTTCGACAAGGAAGCCATGTGCTTGGTGTTTCTCGCTTTTAAAAAAAATGTTTTGAATGTTAGGTCTTATATGTTATGCCTTGAAGAAGGCAAAAGAGAAAGGCTTATCCATTCCTTCTTAAGATTAATGAATTTAGCATCCATTTTAAAATATCAAATGACAATGGTTTGACTTCGACAAGGAAGCCATGTGCTTGGTGTTTCTCGCTTTTAAAAAAAAATGTTTTGAATGTTAGGTCTTATATGTTATGCCTTGAAGAAGGCAAAAGAGAAAGGCTTATCCATTCCTTCTTAAGATTAATGAATTTAGCATCCATTTTAAAATATCAAATGACAATGGTTTGACTTCGACAAGGAAGCCATGTGCTTGGTGTTTCTCGCTTTTAAAAAAAAATGTTTTGAATGTTAGGTCTTATATGTTATGCCTTGAAGAAGGCAAAAGAGAAAGGCTTATCCATTCCTTCTTAAGATTAAGGAATTTAGCATCCATTTTAAAATATCAAATAACAATGATTTGACTTCGACAAGGAAGCCATGTGCTTGGTGTTTCTCGCTTTTAAAAAAAAATGTTTTGAATGTTAGGTCTTATATGTTATGCCTTGAAGAAGGCAAAAGAGAAAGGCTTATCCATTCCTTCTTAAGATTAATGAATTTAGCATCCATTTTAAAATATCAAATGACAATGGTTTGACTTCGACAAGGAAGCCATGTGCTTGGTGTTTCTCGCTTTTAAAAAAAAATGTTTTGAATGTTAGGTCTTATATGTTATGCCTTGAAGAAGGCAAAAGAGAAAGGCTTATCCATTCCTTCTTAAGATTAATGAATTTAGCATCCATTTTAAAATATCAAATAACAATGATTTGACTTAGACATGGAAGCCATGTGCTTACTGTCTCTAGCTTTTTAAAAATAAAGATATTTTGAATAACAGGTCTCATATGTTATGCCTTGAAGAAGGCAAAAGAGAAAGGCTTATCCATTCCTTCTTAAGATTAATGAATTTAGCATCCATTTTAAAATATCAAATGACAATGGTTTGACTTCGACAAGGAAGCCATGTGCTTGGTGTTTCTCGCTTTTAAAAAAAAATGTTTTGAATGTTAGGTCTTATATGTTATGCCTTGAAGAAGGCAAAAGAGAAAGGCTTATCCATTCCTTCTTAAGATTAATGAATTTAGCATCCATTTTAAAATATCAAATAACAATGATTTGACTTAGACAAGGAAGCCATGTGCTTACTGTCTCTAGCTTTTTAAAAATAAAGATATTTTGAATAACAGGTCTCATATGTTATGCCTTGAAGAAGGCAAAAGAGAAAGGCTTATCCATTCCTTCTTAAGATTAAGGAATTTAGCATCCATTTTAAAATATCAAATAACAATGATTTGACTTAAACATGAAAGTCATATGCTTGGTGCCTCAAGCCTTTAAAAAATAAAGATTTTTTATATATAAAAACAATTAATAAATTGCTTTTCTGTTAAGTCAGGGCACACCTGGCTATCCTCCAGGGTGCATTAATGTTCCCAGGTGCCCCTGGCTATCCTCCAGGGTGCATTAGTGCACCTGGGAAAGCCGGTTGAGTAACATTAAATTAACCCATAGCTGATAAGCAAGCAGATATTAAATGGGGATCAGTTGGTTTAATAATCAAGTTATAAACTGATCTCCCACTTTTTGTCATAGATTCAATATTTCTCCACCACATAAACAATGTTGCATTGCAAGATTGCACTACATTTTAGAGATTAATGTTAGTTTTGAATTCTGGGCTTCTAACAAGATATCAATTCACAATGTAGTAGCACTAGAGTTTCGAATGTAGCTTAATTGTTCACTTGAAGCCCAGTCTGGTAATTCTGCTTTGGGTATCACAAGTATTTGACTGGGTGGGAGCAGCTATGGGTAACTACTGAACCCCCCAAAAACAAAATACTATGAAAGTATAAAAATACATTTTTATATAAAAAATATTACCAAAAATCTTCACTTATAGTAAAATGACCAACAATACATTTTATAGCAAAATGACCAACAATGAATTTTATAGTGAAATGATCAACAATACATTTTATGGCCCAGTGGATATAGACGTTGATTAGTTCCAGTGACTTGACCCAAAGAGTTGTGAGTTCAATACCAGGTTTTAGTAGTGGTGAGCAAATAACTTAGAGAGTTAGGTTAAAGGGAGATAACTTATGATTACCAGAAGAGGCTTTTCGCAAGGGATGAGAATATCAGTGATTGTAATAAAGGGTTCAGTTTGAAATTCCTAGCACTTGAAGAAGGCTGGAGCATACAAGGGCTAAAATGCCGTATGAATGGCAGCAAAGCTGAGGACAATAGTCCAAATAATGTAAATAGAATTTTTCTCATATTCTCTAACACTAAGTAACCCCTTGTATCCTAGTGGCTTTATTTCCCTGCTTGATGGGAAAATGATTAAAACTTTTTATGTATTTATACACACACACACACACACACACACACACACACCAATTATCTTTTTTCTGGACTTAATGAATGTGTAAATTATCCAAAATTCTGTTGAGTCTTTTGGCTAAGATGTTAGCTATTTCATGGTTTACTTCATGCGGCAAGAATAAATGTTGTGTAAGTGCTATTGTTGCCCATGCCAGTCCTGGGCAACACTAGCACTTAGGAAGAGACAACTGAAGTTCCTGGGACATGCAATGAGGAAGGAGAGCTTGGAGAACCTGATACTGACTGGTCAGATAGAAGGAAGGAGAGACAGAGGAAGGCAGCGGATAACATATTTGCAGGGCCTGATCAGGTGGATGACGGAACGGGGGTGCCAGGAGTAACAGGAGCAAACATACTAAGAGCTACAAGGGATAGGGAGACGTGGAGAACCATGATAGCCTACGTCCTGAAGGGACAGGGCACATAGAAGAAAAAGAAGAAGTGCTATTGTAGATGATATAATAAAAAAAAGAATAAAGAGCCACTGAAGACAGAGAATTAGTTGATGAGGTGCATAATATTTCTTGAATGGCCACTCTTCTAGATCATTTTGCATGACTGCAGCTATTCCCCAGGGATCTATCCTACATTTCATCAACAACATTCCTGTCTTAATAGTAAGTCAGTTCATTTTGATATTATAAAATTCACAGCTGATATAAAATGATGTATTTTTATACTTTCCTAATGTTTTGATTTTTGTTTGGGGACCCTAACAGGTGCTATCACCACAAGCTAGGGTAGACTTTAGAACCACAGTAATTAAGAGGTGATTCCTCACTCCTCAAAACCTCTCATATTTAGTTCTTGGTTTTAGAAAAGCATGGAGTAAGTAGACTTCCATCCCAGCTTTCCATGTAGCATGTGGTAAATATGAAATTTAAAAGTAACTCTCTTCTTTTCACTGTTTACAAATTTCGCAATTGAGTTTGAAATCTAATTTTGGCCAATAAGAAAAAGGATGGACCTCATACTGAAGAAAAAAGACGAAGCCAAATTTTGCGATCCGGTGTTAATTAATTTTCTAACCAATGAAAGGGAGTGATTTACAAAACTGAGAGAAGTTTACAAGCTGGTGTAAAAAAAAGTATTTTGCTAATATATAAAGAAAAAAGTGGAATCACTCAGATGGGAACAGAAATCAGATTCAACACTGCCAAGATGTGACAAAAAACAATTTCAATCCGCTGAACCAGACATAACATCTCGTCCACACACATTTGTTCTCTCTTTATTTTCTTGCATGTTATTCTCCTTTATCTCTTCTTCATCCTCACCATTCTTGCCATCAATAAAAAGAAGTCAGCAACAACAGCAATAAGACACTTCAACTGACTCCTAAATATTAATGTTGATGAGTACAATTTTCCTTCATTGCTTTACCTTCCTTTTCATTTTCTCGCTGGTCGTAAAAAAATAGAAAGAAACACAGACTTTATTACTACCTTGTTAATCCTTGCATACACACATTCACTACTTACAACTGCAAACTCTGGATTCATTTAACTTTGTACTACACTTTTTCTTTGAACATTTATACAGTTAATAATTTCACTTTCTACAAATTGATGTTATTCTGTTCTGTAAATAAATTTATACATACAAGCAAAATACTTTTAGTCTTCCACCCTTCAACCTTCTGATAATCTTAAGTTGTAAGGAGTTCGGTTATGTTTGTCACAATGTAAATATCTAATCTAAATCTAATCTAAACTTATTTATAAATGGAACTTTGTCTGCGTATGTGTGTGTGTGTGTGTGTGTGTGTGTGTGTGTGTGTGTGTGTGTGTGTGCTACCTATAGACTTCGAAAGGGCTGAACCGATTTTCTTGAAAATTTACACAGTTGTACTATAAGTGTCTGTGAGTGTTCTTAGCTAGGTTTTGTGTCAAGGTACCCCCAATAAATATAGAAAATCAATAATCGAAAAAAACAGGTTATAGAAGGAGTGGTTCAATTTTAATCAAATTTGATACACTAATAGACAAAGACATAAGAAACAATATTCAAAAGTTTCAAGGTTGCAGTTCTTACAATAGTGCAGAAAATCGATAATATATATATATAAAAGACAAGATGTTTGTGTGTGTGTCTGTTTATCTGCCTGTATGTCTGTATTTTTTCAGCCCTTTTATTTTAGTTTTTGCTTCGGATTTGGCTCTAAGTAGGTATAATTGTAGTTCTTAGTCTCAGTCATGATACCATTTACTCAGAGGACTTATTTAGCCTTCAAAATTCAGTTTACAACGAAAAAAACTTATTTGATATTGATACCAGGAAATCAAAATTTGACTTACATCCATTCATTTTTCTTTCAGTCTACGGTTTCGCTTTAACTGGAAACAACTATTGCTTTTTAGTCTTTCGTGCCAACGTCCAAAAAGTCTGAGCTCCAGGACCATGGATTAGTTTTAAAGCTTTCATTACACCCGAGCAATGCCAGGCTATACTGCTAGTAATAAATATGCTCGAGTGAATTTTAAATGATGCAAGACATTTTAATCTCCAGCAAGAAAGTGACAGATACTGCAGCTTTTTTTCCCCAAGAGTTACATTGAAAAAGGCAACGTAAAAGCATTCTATCTTTTGAGTCATTTCATGTTTCATGTAATCACGCAATAAAATTGTACTTTCCTTATTTTCTCCCACCCCTATGTTTGCTATTTGCAAACCCAGAGAGCAAAACAGAGGAGTGTATTTTGACCCACAATTCCAATAGGTGCATTCAGCAAGAAATCAATTTTGCCCCTGTCTATTTTGTTGAAAAAGTGGAATCAGTCAGATGTTGGAAGAATACAGTAATTGTTTCAGACAATGGTGAAATTATTTTTATATGATGTACGTGGGTTGGGGCTATCTGGTGATAGATACAAGAGGAGAGATTTTTTTTTATTTACTGTTTTGCTTATACATCAGACAACAATATGTGTGTTGGTGTGCATGGGTATATGTGTGTGTATGTGTGTGTGTGTATGTGTGTATGTGTGTGTACGTGTGTGTGTTAGAGGTTTAAGAGATTTTATAATTACTGTTTTGCATATAAATCAAATGTCAATACATGTGTCTGTGTTTGTGCGTAAATATATATAATATATTCACATGTAAAAAAAGTGAAAAAATGAATTATAATGTTCAAAACAGTGACAGGGCTCAATATAAAAATAGAGCAATAAATATTGATTTACATTTACATTAGAACATCTAAATAACTACTACAAAATTATGCATTTAAGGAAAGCAACAAACAAAGATTCATTTCAACATATATTAGTCAAAATTCAGAATATGTTCAATATATACTTGTGTGAAAGGTGACAAAATTGTTCATATGCAGCTCCTTATTTACCATTGGTAAGGAAAGTGATTAGGTGTAAACATGTTGTAGGTAGGGCCGAGAGCTGACCGATTTCTTGGGTTGGTTAATCAAGCTTAAAGTTGGGGTCAGGACAGAGACCAGGAGTGGATTACTGAAGCAAAATGGAGTGTTATTAGTGGGGTTTAACATAGGTCATTCTTCATGGTTTAATTTGACACCAGTGTGGTGTTTGATGATCTTGTGGCTATGTAATGAGGCCGAATTGTTGAAACTAAATTGCCCTGTCGTTGGCGAGTAGTGCAATTTTCATATCTTTGGTTTAACAGATTCGCAGGTTCCCAGGCACTTCTTTTTTTTTTTTTAGGTGGGGGGAATGTTTGGGATTTGATTTGTGGACTGGATGTGATGCTCAGGATGCTTGCACTGAAGACGATTTCTTTTATTTTGTGTTTTTCTTTCTTAGCACTCATATCCAGTCAACATGTTAAATTTGTGAATCAGAAAGAGATCTTAGATTCAGTCGTATAACACACACATACATATTTGTGCTTTTTATTGTTTCACATATGAAAATTGTCATTTGATGAATAAGTTGATTGCCATGTCTAACCACCATTTTCAGGAGGGTCTTCTGTTATATTTGTCTACATGGCCATTCATTTGCAAATTCACGGCCTGATTATGAATAAATAGCTCTTACTTTAACAACTACTTTTTAACATAATCTCCTTTGATATTTGTTATGGTGCCCTCCTATGAGGAATGAACTCTTCTTCTTACTATATAATTACCTGCAGGAGGCAGTTAAGACAGCAGTTCACAACAGCTACGATTCATGCAATAAGCAGTGTAACTATATCACTCGGACTTACTCATTTCTATTTATTTAATTACTAATACTTACGTTGTACATATGTTCTTGTTATACTAATACACTGTTTTGAATGTACTTCTCTTTTCTGTGTCTTACTCCTGCACAAATAAGTCACTAGAACTTTGTGGAAAAGTTTTGCCACAATAACTCCACAACAATATTGCATGTAAAGACTCTAAAATATACACCATTGATATCTTTTGGCATAATTGTGTGCTGAATAAAAAAGTTGCTCAAATGTGTTATTGTCATATCGTTCTCATGTGTTCAATCTTTGGATGAGTTAGTGAAACACTGACATTGAAGCATAGGGAGCTGGTTAATGTTTCTTTGATTCGGCCTTGTGTCATACTTAACCGAACTCCCTACAGCTTACAAGTTTTTTGTTGAATTATCATCATCAGAATTATTATCAGAATGTTGGTTGTCGGCAGGTTGGAATATGTGGAATTGTGCGGATAGTGTAAGAAGAATAAAATATACATTTTGAATGTTAAAATAGAAATTTATTAAAAGGAAAGAATAACACAAGTTGTAAAAGTTAGTGTTCAGTTAGAAACATTATTAAGAAGTTAAGGGTAGAATTGTATCAATGATAAAGTTGAGTTAAGGGTAGCAAGATTCATAGAAAATGTTCATGTAGTAATTGTTGAAAAGGAGAAAGAGATCAAGGTGCAACCTGACCTCCTGGTTGATTTGAAGTGGCAGTTACATGTTAGTTATTTTGTCTCCCATCTGTGTCCTTTATATGTCCTTTTGAATTTTGCACTGGATTGCTAAGTCCTCAAGTCTTGTAAGTCTCTCCCATTTGTCAAAAATCATTTTAACACCTACTTGCAAAATCTGGTTAAGCAGATGGTCAATCCTTTTTCTATTTGAGAAAACCTGGATTTCACACATTGTTGTGAATTTTTGTAAAAGTGAAGAAGGGAGTTGATTTTAATTAATTTCGTATCCATACAATATCACAGAGATGTACAATAATAATCAACAGATATCCTATATCAGTCAAAGAATTGATCACTGATGATAGCCAAACTTGGCTGAAACACTGGGTCTATAATAACATCTGCAACAACCAAGATGTGAATAATATTTTTGTATTTGTTGGCGTTATCATGTTTCATGCATTGTGCCCTCCAGTTTTCTTCAGGTGCATGTCATGGTGATAACCACAACAAAAATTAGGATAATATTTAAAAATAATTAAAGTATATAATCTTCTTTCTATCTAATTCACTGGTGAGTATAGATCATATAGAGTGAACATTATACAGTAAAAATTTCAGATCAAAATTCAGCCTATAACTGTTTTAGGTCACAAGCTTATTGAGCCACCCTCATAATTGTGAGAAACTTAACTTTTGGGGTGTTGTTTATATTCTGTCTAAATTTCAGAGATGAAGAGTTATCATTATTGATAATGTGAACTACTGTCCTTGTCTTTGTTGTTATTATCACAATGTTTCAGCTATTGTGCCCTACACCCTTCATCAGGTGTATGTTGTGGTGATAACCACAAAGCTGAGGACAATAGTCTGCATGTAAATAATGATATCTTCATATTCTAGACATTCAGACAGAAATTATCAAATTAGTATGGATCTGATGGTGGCAATCAGAAAGATCCCATCAAAAACTGTCACAAATATCAAAACACCTGACATGAACACAGTGAGGGATCTACTATGAAACTTAAATTTAAGTTAAACTTAAATTAATTAGTAATTAAATTTAAATTAAACTTAAATTAATTAGTAATTAAATTTAAATTAAACTTAAATTAATTAGTAATTAAATTTCAATTAAACTTAAATTAATTAGTAATTAAATTTAACTTAAACTTAAATTAATTAGTAATTAAATTTAACTTAAACTTAAATTAATTAGTAATTAAATTTAAATAAACTTAAATTAATTAGTAATTAAATTTAAATTAAACTTAAATTAATTAGTAATTAAATTTAAATTAAACTTAAATTAATTAGTAATTTAATTTAAATTAAACTTAAACTAATTAGTAATTAAATTTAAATTAAACTTAAATTAATTAGTAATTAAATTTAAATTAAACTTAAATTAAACTAATGAAACTTAAATTTCAGAGTCTTCAGATCTTAGAGGGTCCTTTCAAGTATTTTTTAATGAGTGAACTTTTTAACAAATTTGATTTTTTTAAGGGTTTGTTATTAAATTAAGGCCATTTTAGTAATAGAATCATAAGTCAAAGGTTGAAGTAGCTAATGTTGGCTTGAGAATATGCTCTAATATCCATTTTGCATGGCTTCAAAATTCTCCTGTAATTGGTCAAATTTTAAAATTTTCTTAATGATCTTTAGCTTAGGGAATGTCCTCTCACATTGGACTTTAATAACTGATAGTGAGCAGATGATTTTATAAAGTTCTTATTCCTTTTTATTATTAAAACAGTTGTCTGTACTTTCTTCTTTATTAGATTCATATTTTTATTTTTTTAATTCATTACATTGCATCATTGCTGATCAGACCCTGAACTACCACCATTCACAATGAATGGATATTCCCTCAGGGAGGCCCCGTGCCTTGAGCAACTATTGGCCCAGACTTCAAGTGGAACTTGCACATATGACCTATTGCTAAAGATGCCAAAATAAAAGGCACTATTTACATTAGGACTATTGTCCTCATCTTTATTGTCATCTCTTCGACATTTTGGTCGCTATACTCTCCGGTCTTTTTCAGGTGCTAGAAATTTTGAACTGAACTCTTTATTAAGATCACTGGGGTATATCATTCTTATTCCTTGTGCAAAGCTACTTCTGTTAATCACGACTTAACTTTAACAATTCTCTAAGTTACTTGTTCACCACTGCTGTAGCTTGGTATTGAACTCACAACTCTTTGGGTCAAGTCACTGGAACTAATCAACGTTTATCCAGTGTGTCGTGTGTCTTTGAGAGATAAGTTAAAGGGTGATAACTCATGACTACCAGAAGTAAACTGATGTTGAATATATTTTTTTATTTTTATCCCACAATTTTAAGAATCACTGATTGTTTTTTAAAATTTAATTTTTTTTTTTAAATGTGTAACTTAATATTTTTGAACACATTTCTATTTCTCTCTAAAATTCTGAATAATTATTTTGCACTGATCTTATAAAATTCTAATTAGCTGAAATCTAAGGGCACCTCGAGGTGGCGTATAGTTAGCAAGCTTGTCTCGCTAGAGAATCGTAGTGAGTTCAATCCTCACTGAGTGTTCCATAATTTCGACCTTGTGCCATCGAAGGTACGCTTAGAAAATCACCATATGAAATCAGAAATACCAAAATGATTTCATTTAATTATTAAAATTCAACGTTGTGGGTCCGTGTACTTTCGGTTGGGAAAACTATCCCGAAAGGAGTCCGTGGACCCATACTTGGGAACCTGTCTATAGGATCCTCGGCCTTCTGATTGGGAAGCTCTGGCCTGGTTCTTCTGTTCAAGTTGCCATTTTCGGAATTAGCAACAGTAATTGTTGGCATGCAGTTAATTATTTATTTTTTTAATAACAAATTTTATTTTGTGTTTGTAAACGTTTACTTTTTGTAATTTCCTTCTTATTTTTATAATTATGTTGATCACTAATTAATACTCATTTGTTCGCAAAGTTGCTTTCCACATTCGCCATTTCAATTCTTTTTTTATTTACCAAAACAAAAAAGTTTTTTCAGTGCGCCTCTTTTCACATATTAGTTTCGTATCACTTTCTTCTGAGTTATCCAATTCTTATTTCTGGTCCGGCAAATAAAACTCAAGGCACAAAGAATAATTAAATACTTATAATTATTTTAGAATCTGTTCTAAATGAGAAAATTTACGTTTGAAAAAAATTTCACTTTTTATTGTAATCTCTTTCGTTTCGCACTTTGGCGCGAATATTCAGGATGGCGTCGGCAAAGGCAAAGATTAAGAGTCAGTTATCGTCTAGTTTTAAAATGCATGGACTTACTCTCCGGAGGTAAAAACATGGAATTAATATTGTTTTATTGTTCTGTTTTACATTATTAATTTGTGGCTTTATATTGTAAATATTGTTAGCTTTTTTATTTATCGCATTTTTTTTTCGGGCGATATAGAAAAAAAACAACACCTCTTCTCAATCTCATTCTCAACTATGTCTAAAAAAAAACAACTAAGAAATAATATGCTTTACTGAAAATTATCTTTTTAAAACTAGTTTTTACCGATTTAAGCTATTTTCACACATCAAACACTGAATTCTCTATTTTTTAATTTTTTTTAACGAACCTCATAAAGTCATTTGAAACAGAAATAAAGAATAGTATGGAATTGAAAAATAACCTCCGAAAAATGCAATATTTCTATTTTATTTTGTAAAGGTGAAAACTGAAAAATAAAATGAGCATAATTGATAGCACTATATGAAAAAATAATTCCAGATTATGAACTCAAAAAAATTGTTTCACATTTTTATAGAAATAACGTCGTATGAGCATTGTTTTGACTTCCATATGGATACAAACAATGATTGAAGTTACGTAGCAAACTGGACCCCTTCATTAGTAGCATTAACGTTTATAACTGTTTCGTAATTGTTCTTATTTGTGATATACCAATGAATGATGAACATCTCTCCTCGGGTGAGGTGAAAACTGGAGGCAACAGAAATTTAGTTATACAGAAGGATACTGAGAATTTCATGGATGCAGTGAATAAGTAACGAGGAAGTCTTAAAAAGAAAATGACAACAACAAAAAAATGCAGAAGATCAGGAAGTGAGAACTAAAAATTCTTTGAGCACAATGAGAAAAGAAGAGGGTTTTGAAAACTAAACTCTCACAGGGTGTATTGTGTACAAAGGGGATAGGTGATAGTAGTCACCTCCCTGACCGGCTTGTGCCGTCAGTTAGGTGACTACTATCACCTATCCTTGTCTTTGTGACTACTATCACCTATTCCTTGTCTTTCACTTCTTGCCAACCCCTTTCTAATGTCCCAGGGAGGTGATAGTAGTCACCTCCCTGGGATATTAGAAAGGGAATAGGAATTTAGGGAGCCATGATCGGCCATGTCCTTTTAAAGAGATGCAACACATAAAAGATCTGAAGTGCTTAATCTCTGGTAATATGAAAAAGAAATTTGTGTTTTTTTTTTTTTTTTTTTTTTTTTTTTTTAATCATATCACCCCAAGCAAGGCGGTAACGCCACTGATGTGCAGGGGGCTACATAAGAGTGAGAAGATTAGAAAAGAGAAAAACCGGAAACCGCATCCTAAACAGGAAACAAGGGATAAGCCTCTTCACCTGTTCAATAGACGTGGGAGGAGTGTGAACCGGGCGATAATTTAGTCTATCTACTCCAATTGAAAAAAGTGAGAAGATTAGAAAAGAAAAACCGGAAACCGCATCCTAAACAGGAAACAAGGGATAAGCCTCTTCACCTGTTCAATAGACGTGGGTGGAGTGTGAACCGGGCGATGTGCAACACCATAGCTTATAGATGAAAATAATAAAGTTGTGCTCATCAGATTTTCAGCAATGTTATTTTAAGTAATTCTGAGGGTTTGAGTGCAGACACAAACTTTGAGCATTTAAGTTATAGCGGCTATCTTATCTTATTTATTCTTTTTCTAGTTGTAGTAGGATTCAGTTTATAGTGAAGGGTAATTGTATACCATTGCAGGTTAACGGAATTTGGCCTTGTGGAAAGATAGCCCACTATAATTCATAAAATGATTATAAAATCAAGAAAGGCAATTTGAGTATAAAATAACATTTATATATACACATTTCAATTAATGTTTTACAATTAAAGGAATACTTAAAATAAAGGTCCAATGGAGGTTAGAATGTTCATGGAAAATATAATGCTAAAAAGGATAAAAGGCTTAGGAGTATGGAAGCGTCTTGTAGGTAAGGGGATGTTCATTTTGAAGTTGCCTCTTCTAGAGGTCAGTAAGTTGGTTTGTGAGGAAGTAGTCTTTGAAAAGGTTACTACTGAGGTCAGTAAGTACTTTTGAGATAGTGGAGAAAGAAAGAGGCAAGCATAGTAGCCGCTCAACTTAGGTCAAGGGAGAAACTAATCAGCTCATCAGTCTCCGCCGGTCTGTCTGACAATGCTTTGTCTCCTCTTTTTATATCTGCCTTTTGGATCAAACAGCTTGTTTTGGAATTTCATACTTGAATTTGATTCTGGGCTTTCCATTGGCTGGTAAATAAAATTCGCGTAGGCTTCTGAAATGGTAATTTGATATTTGATTAATTTTTATTTTTCAACCGGAACATCTGCACAAACTCGGATGCGTGCGACGAGTTTTATTCATTTGCCCTTTTGTTGTGAGAGAGCCAACATCCGGTTTCTCGCTTTTGTTCGGTCGGTATCACCACAAAGTCTTTGATATTTTTGAGTATTTTCTATAATTAGGTAACAGTTTATACCCTGTGTATATATATAGAATAAATAAAGAACAGGTAGGAAAAAAGTGTCTTTAATCTAACAAGCTCCTTCAGAGATTTTTTTTAAAGGTGAATGATTTTAAAAATTAAAAAAAAAAATCTTTTAAAAATCCATAGAGACATTATATTGATTGAGGTTTGATTTCATTGGTCAGATACATGTGACGTAATAAATTTTTTAAATCATTCATCTTTAAAATCTCTCTGAAGAAGCTTGTTAAAGTGAAATGTTAGATTAAAGACACTTTTTAATTTAACTCATATACAAGGTAACCAAAAAAGTTCTGTCCATTTATTTATTAGTCATTGAATGAAGTTGAAATATATACGAAATATGTATAGCAATTGTTTTCAAATTCGGGCAACCACAAGTAGGAACATCAGACGTTATAAAAAACACACGCACTGTGCCCGGCATAAGTTATAAGTTGGACAGCTTTGAGAAGGATGGAAGTGTCTAGAGATCTCGTTCAGGGCTGTTTGCTTTACGACTTCAAAGTGGGCTTATCAGCAGCTGCATCAAGTCACCGCATATGTCAAGTGTTTGGGGATAGTGCTGTGGATGAACGTACTGCAAGGCGTTGATTTTGAAAATTCAAGTCAGGAGATTTGTCTCTCCATGATGAGCCTCGCAGCGGACGACCACAAGTCTTGAATGACGGACATTAGTCTAACGTGTGGTGAACTTGCAAGACAGTTCAACGTTTTCGATGAAGCAGTTAGACTTCACTTGCACTGCCTAGGTAAGATGTACAAACTGAGCAAGTGGGTTCCACAAACACTGTTGGAGGCCCACAAAGGACAACAAGTGGCAGCCTGCATTTCACTGCTTTCTCGCCACCGTACCACATCCTTATTCAATCGAGTGCTTACTAGTGATGAAAAGTGGGTTCTGTACGAAACTCCCAAGCATTCCAGACATTGGTTGTCTCCTCAGGATGCTGTCGCTCACACCGCAAGACTGCCTATGCACTCACACCAGACTATGCTTTGTGTCTGATGGACAGGTCGTCAAGTGGTTCATTATGAACTGCCACCAACGGGCCAAACGGTCACTGGAGACCTATACTCGCAGCAATTGAAACATGTGCAACAGGCATTACGCCAGCACTGGTGAATCGCAAAAGTGGGCTTTTCCTCCATGACAAGGCCACACCGCATGTCACGCGAATGGTCAGGGATACAATGCAGCACATTGGGTGGGAGCCTTTGTGCCATTCACCTGATTTTGCGTCATCTGATTACCACCTTTTCCACTCCCTGGATAATTATCTTTGTGGGAAATCCTTCACCAATGAAGCAGACTTGCGCAAAGCCCTCATGGACTTCTTTGTGTCAACCCCCCAGTTCTACTGCAAGGGCACTGAACAGCTGGAAACACGTTGGCAGAAGGTACAGAATGCCGATGACGAGTACTTCTAAAACTAATTATAACTTACACATACTGTGAAGCGTTTTGTTTTTTTCCTTTAAAAATGGACAGAACTTTTTTGGTTAGCTTGTGTATAAATGACAAATCCATAAAAACAAAGAGGGTAATCTAAAAATTTTATCTAATTAATATAAATATTAGATAGATGAAAATAGAGAGCTCAATGGATATCATCTAGATCAGTATGAAATACTGAGTGGAAAACTCAAGACAAATAAACGTTTGTAAAAATTACAAACTGCTTTGTCAAACTGAGAAAATCAAATGTTACATTTCACTTACAATATTTAAAAAAAAATTATACAGAGAGGAAATAGGTGAAGGAAAGAGGTGTATATATTTAAATAGGAAGTTTAATAAAATTAAGAATACATACATCATAGAACGATTTGTCGTTGACCTCAAAATACACCTCCGTTTTTGATATCACTTCTTCATTGGAGTCAAATCTCTTTCCCTGGAGCATACTTTTGAGGTTTGCAAACAGCCAGTAGTCACTGAGAGCCAGATCTTTTTTTGGCCTTTTCTTCCTTCAAACACACCAATAATGCTATATAATATTCACTATTGATGGTTCTTCTTTTCTCAAGGTAATCAATCAACAAAATACCTTGTGCATCCTAAAATATAGAGGCCAAAACCTTACCTGCAGATGTTTGCACTTTTTGGTTGCTTTGGACAGCTTTCACCTGCCACTGTGCACTCAGCTGACTGCCAATTTGACTCCAGAGTGAAGTTGTGTACTCATGTTTCGTCCATTGTCACATATTTATGCAAATACTTCTTGTGTTGGACAGTTGCAAACAACGCTCTGAATTGTCAACGCGTTGTCGCTTTTAATTGACTGTGAGCAAATGAGGCACCCATGTTAAACACAGTTTTCTCATTGACAAATGTTCATGCAAAATGGTGAATATACTGCCTTCTGATATGTTCAACTCCTCTGCTATCTCACACAGCTTCAATTTACGATCAACCAAGATGAGTTTGTGGATTTTTTGGTGTTTTCCAGGACAACTGTCAATTTTGGGTGACCTAAGCATTCAGCATCACTTGTGTCTGTACGACCGCATTTAAAGTTAGCATACCATCTCTTAATCATTGTTTTTGATGGAGCAGTTTTTGAATAACACTTATCAAGCCATTGCTTTGCTTGAACAGTATTTTTCCCCATCAGAAAGCAATGTTTTATCAACATATGAAATTCAGACTTTTCCATTGTTTTGATAATTTGCAACAGTAGCTTCACTTAAATTACTTTAACTTGTAAACTGATTGGACCCAAATTGGACCCAAATTTTGTCATGTGCCATTTGAAGGTTAGTACTTCATAAAATTTATATGGATTTTTTTGTTAGTAGCACCTTCTATATGTCAGGCTGATTGAGCGATGTGTTATTTTCTATTATTGCGAAATAATTTTAATAACTTTATTTGTTATTTAACCTTACAAAATAATATTGTTTTATCATTTTTTAGAGCAAACCCCATTCATAAATAATGTCTCTAATGTACTGTAAAGATCACCAAATTGTAAACATCTACATTTACAAGTATATAGGTACATGTATTCGTAAATTTAGATTACTTTTTTTCTGTACAATATTAAAGATTAGAATTTAATTGTTTGTAAGCTTAAAATAGATTCTTACTACTATATATTAATAAAAATCTAAACTTATTTAGAAATAGAACTTCGTCTGTGTGTGTGTGTCTGTGTGTGTCCATTACCTATAGGCTCTGAAACGGCTGAACCAATTTTCTTGAAAATTTACACAGTTGTACTATAAGCGTCTACAAGTGTTCTTAGCTAGGTTTTGTGTCGAGGTACCCCCGATAAATATAGAAAATTGATAATCGAAAAAATCGGGTTATAGAAGGAGTGGTCCGATTTTAATCAAATTTGATACACTCATAGACAAAGACATAAGAAACGATATTCAGAAGTTTCAAGGTTGCAGTTCTTTCAATAGTGCAGAAAATCAATAATATATATGTATATATAAAAGGCAAGATGTTTGTGTGTGTGTGTCTGTTTATCTGCCTGTATGTCTGTATTTTTTCAGCCCTTTTATTTTAGTTTTTGCTTCGGATTTGGCTCTAAGTAGGTATAATTGTCGTTCCTAGTCTCAGCCATGATACCATTTACTCAGAGGACTTATTTAGCCTCAAAATTCAGTTTACGACGAAAAAACTTATTTGATATTGATACCAGGAAATCAAAATTTAACTTACATCCATTCATTTTTCTTTCAGTCTACAGTTTTGCTTTAATTGAAAACAACTATTGCTTTTTAGTCTTTTATGCCAACATCCTTTGAGCTCCAGGACCATGGATTAGTTTTAAAGCTTTCATTACACCCGAGTAATGCCAGGCTATACTGCTAGTGCATTTATAAATGAAATACAGAACTGGGAATGGTTATTTGTATGTTTAGCCTAATGACAAGGAAATTCAGTGACAAGTAAATTTAAGTCGTCTCACCTGGAATGAATTACTGATGCAAGGTGAGGTATACCTGTGTAAGGTAAATAATTATATCAGCCATATAGCTACAAAATTGAAATCTCTCAGAACAAAGTTCACTTCGATCTTATTTAAGCACACACAGTGACATATCAATATGGCAGTGAATGCTGGACAATATCATCAAAGATTAAGGAAAAACTTGAAGCAACTAAAATGTGGTTCTACAGAAGAATGCTGCGGATATCATGGGTCGAGCATGTGAGCAATGATGAGGTTTTGGAAAGGATGGAAACGAAGAGGAAATTAATACTGAGCATCAGGAAGAGACAGCTAAAGTTCCTGGGACATGCAATGATGAAGGAGGGTTTGGAGAATCTGATAATAACAGGACAGATAGAATGAAGGAAAAACAAAGGAAACAATGTGTAACGTACTTGACTGGCCTGAGCAGGTGGATGGCAGAACGGGAGTTGCGTGGTGTAAAAAAAAGAAAGTGTGCTAAGAGCCACCAGAGATAGGGAGACGTAAAAGGTCATGATCGCCTACGTTCTGAAGGGACAAGGCACATAGAAGAACCATCTCTAAGGACAAAAGCTAGGAGTAATCAAAAAAGTAACTTGACTCAAAGAGTAGTGAGTTTAGTAATACTTCGCCACAGCAGAGAGTTGAGTTTCTAAAAGGAATTCACTAAAACTGAAATATCTAAAAAAAAAAAAAAGGCATGACTCATAGAATTAGAACAATCTATTCCCATGGACTGAATAAAGGATTCAGTTTGAAATTTTAATGTATAACACCTGAAGAAGGTCGAAGCATACAGCAGCCGAAACATTGTGAATTAAAACATAAAAACAGTCCAGATGATGTAAAACATGTTGAGATACTATTATATTAGCTAACTAATCTTAACCTTTTTTAATCTTTTTTTATTATTATTGGTATTTACGTTCATTTAATGTTTCTTTATTCTATCAGTTACACCAAAGTTAAGCAATGTTGAGCCTGGTTAGTTTCTACATGGAAATGCTTAGGTTTCATTATAAGTTGGAATGATAGCCCTAAGGATTGAACATTTTCTTTCTTTTTGCAGTGATGCCAGCAAATACCTTGTAGAATTTTTGGAGACTGTTCAACCAAATCAAAGAATACAATGCATCGACAAATTACTTGATATTATTCAGAAACAGCCTTGTAAGTATTGACTTCAAAGTTTGGCTTGAAGCAAAACCATGCGGCCATAAGTTGGTTTGTTAATATCCTCTTAATAAGCAAGATTTTATTCGTATTTCAGTCCCCCCCCCCCCCGTTCTCAGATTGTTACGAACGGAAGTGATATTTCCTTGTTCTCATAACCATTACCTTTCCAAATCTACAATCAGTACCTGAAGACCTGTACTTAGTTGGTCATTTGAGTAACAAAGTTATATTTTGTCTTAATCGCCTCAAATTACCAACAAGGAGATTTTTTTAGGTTCTTTCATTATGCAGCTAATCGGTCCCTTTGGTTAAGCAATGTTGCCGTATAACATAAATACAAGGTGCAATTGTTGTCTAAATAACGCAAAAAATGAAATAACACTGACATCCCATTGTAACAGATATATTTACCAAAATTGCACAAAAATATCTTGAGATAATAAAAACTAAATTTATTCAATAAAATCCACATTGGCTTCAACTGCAGCTTCCAGTGGACTTTAGAATCTCCTGCAACTCTTTCTAATGGTCTCCTTGTTTGAGTTGGTGAATGCTGACGTAATCTTTGCCTTCAGCTCATTTTTGGTGTTACAAGAAATGTGTTTGTCTTTTGCTCAACTGCACCCCACATATAATAATCAAGGGGGTTGCAGTCTGGGGAGTTAGGTGGCCAGATGCAAGGGGCGGTGTGTTCACAGAAGTTGTCTGGCGGCCATGACTGAGTTCTCGTGTTTGTGTGGGATGGTGCTGTTCAGTCTTGTTGCCAGACATAGGATCTTTCAGCAGCACTACCTCTTGGATCTTCTGATGCAAATACCAAGCAGTACAGTATGCTGTTTCCAAATTTCTAGTAAAGCAAATGATGTCATGGTGCTATTTTTCTTATGGATGGTGCCCAACTGACACTACTACACGGAAATCAACAAAAGCAAACAATGTTCATACATGAAATTAAAAATATAAAACTGTGACAATTTACCTATCGCACCCCGTGTGTGTGCATATATTTTAATCTGTATCACCCTGTGCAAGGCAATAAAGACACTAAGACACAAGGGATTACAGGGTGTGAAAGAATTAGAAACAAAAACAATGAGTGGGAAGAAGAAAGAGTAATCAGGAGGACAGTAGATAGCAATTGACATTGCATTTAAATTTTTGCTGATTAAAACGAGAACTGCAAGAAAAGACACTATTAGCATGGAACTTGGATCTAGCCAGCTCAACTGTAAATTGATGAGATCTTGACACCAGTCTAGTACTGCGCTTAAATTCAGAAAGTATATATATATATATATATATATATATATATATATATATATATATATATTTGTGTAATTAGGAAATTCAGAAAGACAGAAGATAGTGACTGATGTTGCATTTAAATCTTTGAAGATTCTAAGTGTTAGAGAAGCAAGAAGCTGAAAGAGAGTTCCATGGATAAGAAATGTGAAAAAAAAAACTCAATATATAACTTCAGGTTACATCTAACTAGTTCTCACAGTAATGAGACTTAGTTGCCAATCTAGTTGTATGCTTAAATTCATATAGTTGAGATACCAAAGAGAACAGCTCATTAGAAAAAAATTAATATATAAAAATTAACAATACTGGATGGATTTTTAATTTTTAATGAGGCTCTTGGAGCACCATGATTTTCATTTCTGGTTGGTATTTAGTTGCTACTCTCACTAAGTCTTATTTGGGCACCTCAGCGTGGTGTAATGGTTAGCAAGCTTGTCTCGCAAGAAACTGTTACGACTTTGTAATGAATTCGATCCTCACTGGGTATCCATACTTTTGGTTTTATGCATACCTAAGCGGCGCTTAGAAAATCATCTTTCACTAAGTTTTATCAATGACCACAAATTTTACGGAATTAGAACTTAACTCAAGGGAGGCAACTCCTGATAAATATTCTCTCCCTTCCTCCATAGAAATCTTTATTCCACTAGCTTTGTCTGGGTTGTTTAAAAATAATTGTCTTCAATATCTTGTGTCAAATTGCAGTTGAATACGTGATACACACTTGAGACATGACTGACCAGACAGAAGATTTTCATGCAGTAGGTTGCCATAACATTCTGCGGAAGACTGGTTGCCAGCCAGTGCTATAGAACCCAATCTTTCCTGTTATTTGACCCATAGCCGGAGGGAAGAGATGGATTAATACCTTTCCCAAGGGTATTTGCATGTAAGTGAATGCAAAGAATTCAACTGGAATTTGAACTCGGCTCTCTGATTTCTTTGTTCCAAGCCAATGTCCACTGCACCACAACTCACATCCTTGCCATTACATTACATCCTGACCATTAAACTCACTTTAAACCTCAACCTTGTGTCACGTTCGATAGCAATGTGGGCTCCCTTAAAAATATTATTATTATCATCATTTTTGAACAAGAACAACATTAAAAAAAAACTTTCTAATGTGATTATATCATCCCTCGTCAAAACATTAACAATATTAAAAAAAATCACAGCACTTTCGTGAGTTAGCAAAGGAGATTTGGGACAGAATTGATAAGAGTTTTTTTTATTGTTTCACCCCAAGCAAGGCAGTACTGCCACTGGTGTGCAGGGGGAGAGTGAAAGAGAGAGCAAAGGGAAAAGAACTGAAGAGGAACCAGTTACAGGGGTTGTCAGAGAATGGGCAAGAGAAGTATGGGAATACTGATGTGAAGAGAGTTGCATGAGAGTAGAGTGAAAAGGGAGAAGTTTACAAGATATAGTGGGTGTTGGGGAATGCAAAAGAGAAGGATAAGGGTCAAGGGGATAAGAGATGGCAATTGACATTTCATTTAAACTCTTAGTGAGGGAAGCCAGTATACATAAAGAAGTTCCAAAGGTGGGAAGTGCAAGAAAAGAAGCTGTTAGAGTAGAACTAGCGGCTGCATTTAGTTGTTTTGTGTAGAAGGGACACCAGGGAGCTGCGCTTGTCAGAGCAGAAGCCTTGAAAATATTTGTAGCAGAGACAGAGGGAAGCCATATCCCATCGGTGAGAAAGTGGTTGGAGGATTATATTGCAGGTTGGGATTGATTATATTGCAGATTTTCCTTTGAATCCTGTAGAGAACCCCGAGATAAATAGCAGGGGTGCCCAACCAGATATGACAAGAGTATTCAATGCTTGGGAGTTATTTACAAATTTTCTGTCTATGAGAAATCAGATTTGCAATGTGCCTTCAAGTCAGAACAGCTCACCTGAGAATTTGATGGATGTTTTCTTTTATATTTTTAAATTAAAATTAACCTAATCAACATCAGTTTGAATTTTCTACATGTAACATCATTTAAAAATTTTTTTTTCTTTTTCATTATATTACTGTTACTTTTTATATTAGCTATCATTTATTATTTTTCTATGTTTCTGGGCTGAGATATTATAATTATTTACATTATTTGGACTGTTTTCGACATCTTTGTTGCCATGTTCAGAACATTTTCACTGTTGTACACTCTGATCTTCTTAAGGATCTGTCTATATTTCTGTATTGTAATTATTTACACTATTGACATTGTTCGGACTGTTGTCCTCATATTTGTTGCCATATTCACCTTCAATATCTGTCTATATTTCTGAGATGAGGTATTGTAATTATTTACACTATTTTCATTGTTTGGACTGTTGTCCTCATATTTGTTGCCATATTCACCTTCAATATCTGTCTATATTTCTGAGATGAGGTATTGTAATTATTTACACTATTGACATTGTTCGGACTGTTGTCCTCATCTTTGTTGCCATATTCACCTTCAATATCTGTCTATATTTCTGAGATGAGGTATTGTAATTATTTACACTATTGACATTGTTCGGACTGTTGTCCTCATCTTTGTTGCCATATTCACCTTCAATATCTGTCTATATTTCTGAGATGAGGTATTGTAATTATTTACAATATTTAAATTGCTTGGACTTTTGTCCTCATCTTTGTTGCCATATTCACCTTCAATATCTGTCTATATTTCTGAGATGAGGTATTGTAATTATTTGCACTATTTACGTTGTTTGGACTGTTGTCCTCATCTTTGTTGCCTATTGACCTTCAATATCTGTCTATATTTCTGAGATGAGGTATTGTAATTATTTGCACTATTTACATTGTTTGGACTGTTGTCCTCATATTTGTTGCCATATTCACCTTCAATATCTGTCTATATTTCTGAGATGAGGTATTGTAATTATTTGCACTATTTACATTGTTCGGACTGTTGTCCTCATATTTGTTGCCATATTCACCTTCAATATCTGTCTATATTTCTGAGATGAGGTATTGTAATTATTTGCACTATTTACATTGTTTGGACTGTTGTCCTCATCTTTGTTGCCATATTCACCTTCAATATCTGTCTATATTTCTGAGATGAGGTATTGTAATTATTTACACTATTTACATTGTTTGGTCTGTTGTCCTCATCTTTGTTGCCATATTCACCTTCAATATCTGTCTATATTTCTGAGATGAGGTATTGTAATTATTTACACTATTGACATTGTTCGGACTGTTGTCCTCATCTTTGTTGCCATATTCACCTTCAATATCTGTCTATATTTCTGAGATGAGGTATTGTAATTATTTACAATATTTAAATTGCTTGGACTTTTGTCCTCATATTTGTTGCCATATTCACCTTCAATATCTGTCTATATTTCTGAGATGAGGTATTGTAATTATTTGCACTATTTACATTGTTCGGACTGTTGTCCTCATATTTGTTGCCATATTCACCTTCAATATCTGTCTATATTTCTGAGATGAGGTATTGTAATTATTTACACTATTTACATTGTTTGGACTGTTGTCCTCATCTTTGTTGCCATATTCACCTTCAATATCTGTCTATATTTCTGAGATGAGGTATTGTAATTATTTACACTATTTACATTGTTTGGTCTGTTGTCCTCATCTTTGTTGCCATATTCACCTTCAATATCTGTCTATATTTCTGAGATGAGGTATTGTAATTATTTGCACTATTTACATTGTTTGGACTGTTGTCCTCATATTTGTTGCCATATTCACCTTCAATATCCGTCTATATTTCTGAGATGAGGTATTGTAATTATTTACACTATTTACATTGCTTGGACTGTTGTCCTCATATTTGTTGCCATATTCACCTTCAATATCTGTCTATATTTCTGAGATGAGGTATTGTAATTATTTGCACTATTTACATTGTTTGGACTGTTGTCCTCATATTTGTTGTCATATTCACCTTCAATATGTGTCTATATTTCTGAGATGAGGTATTGTAATTATTTACACTATTTACATTGTTTGGACTGTTGTCCTCATCTTTGTTGCCATATTCACCTTCAATATCTGTCTATATTTCTGAGATGAGGTATTGTAATTATTTACACTATTTACATTGTTTGGACTGTTGTCCTCATCTTTGTTGCCATATTCACCTTCAATATCTGTCTATATTTCTGAGATGAGGTATTGTAATTATTTACACTATTTACATTGTTTGGTCTGTTGTCCTCATCTTTGTTGCCATATTCACCTTCAATATCTGTCTATATTTCTGAGATGAGGTATTGTAATTATTTACACTATTTTCATTGTTCGGACTGTTGTCCTCATCTTTGTTGCCATATTCACCTTCAATATCTGTCTATATTTCTGAGATGAGGTATTGTAATTATTTGCACTATTTACATTGTTTGGACTGTTGTCCTCATCTTTGTTGCCATATTCACCTTCAATATCGGTCTATATTTCTGAAATGAGGTATTGTAATTATTTGCACTATTTACATTGTTCGGACTGTTGTCCTCATATTTGTTGCCATATTCACCTTCAATATCTGTCTATATTTCTGAGATGAGGTATTGTAATTATTTACACTATTTACATTGTTTGGACTGTTGTCCTCATCTTTGTTGCCATATTCACCTTCAATATCTGTCTATCTATATTTCTGAAATGAGGTATTGCAATTATTTAAATTATTTGGAATGTTGTTCTCATCTTTATTGCCATATTCATCTCGTTTCAGCCATTGTACACTCCGACCTTCTTCAAGAGATTGGAATTTTGAATTGAACCCTATATTTCAGTCACTGGGTTAGGTTGTTCTTGTTCCATTAGTCATGCTACTTCTGGATGCTCGATTTATCTCCATTTATCTCAACTCTCTAAGTTATTTTTTCACCACTGCTCTGGATGGGTATTGAACTTTGGACCAAGTCACTGGATCCAATGGATTATTTTATGCTGTATTAAAAAATTTTACCAATTAAGTTACACTGAAAATTTTTTAACAGTATTTATGTTGTCTGTACTATTCTACTATTAGTTGTTACATTCATGATGTATTGGTCATTGTATACTTTAGCCTTCTTCAGGTGATTGAAATTTCAAACTGAGCCCTTTATTTTGTCCACTGGGCTAGATTGTTTTAGTTCCACATAGCATGCCTATTCCAGAAATCTCAGTTTTAATTATTTCCCTTAGTAACTTAACTCTCCAAGTTTTTGTTCATCTCTGCTGTGGCCAGGTATTGAACTCTCGAATCTTTGGGTAAAGTCACTGGATAAAAGCATTGGTTGAAGTAATCCATTGAATAATCAATGCTGATATACTAGTAGTCTGCATGGCAAAGTATTATTTTAATTTTAGTCAGGCATAAGGCCATGGTTTTAAAGCATCTTTAACATTGAACTTTTTCTAGTAGTGGGCTGTTAGGCTAGCTTGCTAATCATTGGTCTATGGTAAAGTATAGACATTCAGGGGTGACAGTTATTTTTTTTTAATTTGGAATGATTAAATATAAACCTTTACATTGTTTACATAGTTCGAACTGTTGTCCTCATCTTTACTGCCATATTCACGACGTTTCAAACATTGTATGCTCCGGCTTTCCTCAGGTGATTGGAATTTCAAACTGAACCCTTTATTTTGATCACTGGGTCATATTGTTCTTGTTCCATGAGCCATGCTACTTCCAGATGTTTTAGTTATCTCCCTTTAACTCAACTCTCTAAGTTATTTGTTCACCACTACCATAGCCACACACTGAACTCACAACTCTTTGGGTCAAATTACTGGATCTAACCAATGCTTTTATCCACTGGTGAATAAATAACTTAAGATTTAAATTAAAAAAAGATAACTAAGATATCTGGAAGTAGCATGGCTCATGGAACAAGAACAATATACTCCAGTGATTGAAATAAAGGGTTCAGTCTGAATTTCCAATCACCTGAAGAAGGGCTAAGTGTACAATGGCCAAAACGTGAATATGGCAATAAAGATGAGGACAACAATGTAAATACTATGTCATCTCTGAAGTATAGACAAATGAATGTTTTTTTGTACATTTTCTTCTTATTTCCCTTTTTCTCAATTTTCATAATCTTTTTTTCTTCCTTTCTCTTCTTTTTCTTCTCACTTTTCTTTCATCCTTTTTTCTTTTTCTTTCTCTTTCCTTATTTTTCATCATTTTTCTTCCTTTTTTTTCTTTCCTGCTTCTTTTTCTTTTCCATCCTTCTTTTTCTTCTTCTTTCCCTTTCCTCATTTTTCATCATTCTTCTTCCTTTTTTCTTCTTTCCTGCTTCTCCTTTTTCTTCTCCCTTTTCCATCCTTTTTCATCTTCTTTACTGTTCCTCCTTTTTTTCTTCCTTTTCTCCTTTTCCTTTCTTTTCTATCCTTTTTCTTCTTTTCTCTTCTTTTATTAATCTTTTTTTCTTTTCCTTCTTTCTTTTGTTTATCTCTTTTTTCTTTTTCTTTCCCCTTTTCCATACTTTTCATCATCTTTTCCTCTTCCTTTTTCTTCTTCTTTCTTGCTTCTTTTTTTTTCTACTTTTTCTTTTTCCATCCTTCTTTTTCTTCTCTCTTCTTTTACTACTCTTTTTTCTTTTTTCCTTCTTTCTTTTTTCCTCCTCCTTTTTTCTTTTTCTAGTTCTTTTTTTTATTTCCTGCTCTTACTTTTACTTTTTTCCTCTTCCATTTTTCTTTCTTTTCCTTCCTCATCCTTTTCCATCTTCTTTTCCACTCCTTTTTTTCTCCCTTTCATCCTCCATCTTTCTTCTTTTAGCAAGAAATATGGTAGAAAGTTTTCTTCACACCCTTTTACTTAATAATTTTTATGATTTCTGATTTTCTTTTTACAGTATCTTCTTCCCTGATTGACCGAACTCTTTGTTCAAATATCGTCCAAGAATGTAATGCAGGAACAGAGAATGATGGGTTTGTAAAGGAAAATTTATAGCTTTCATTTCATTTTATTTTATTTTGTTTTTGTTTTCTGCTAACCTGAAAAATAGATTAGATTCTCATAATGTTTCAGTTGTATCATCATTATTATTGTTATTAATCTTTTTATTTACATTTTTCTTTTATAGATTGAATGCTTTTTGTGTCATCGATGCTTTCTCGGTACCTCGATACACATACAACGAAGAAAGGAAGAAGTTTATCTTGTAAGTAAATTTTTTTTTTTTTTTACACTTTGGTAATTTCTGATTGATTTTCTGGGATGAGGAGTTATTATTTACACTCAGACTGTTGTCCTCATCTTTGTTGTTATTGTCACAACATTTCAGCTGTTGTGCTCTCCAACCTTAATAATCAGATGCTTGTCTTTCTGGGTAACCTTCAAGGAATTACAAGCTGAATCCTTTATTCAATTTGTGAGGGTAGATTGTTCTCATTCCACTGACCATGTCTAGGCATATTTCATCACCTTCTTATTTTTACTATTGCTCAATCATTGTTCCCCTTGTTTCTATGAGTTTAAATATGAACTGCCCAGCCCAGGGATTGAACTCACATTTACTATGCCATCAGTTTTCGTTTGGTACTGTTTAGTAAAAGGCACAGTAAAGTAATGGATTGCTGCTTGGATTGAGGAATCTCAGAGCTGAGTTTGAATTTTTGTTGAGTTCATTGAATTCACTTACACACTAATACCCTTGGGAAAGATATGTAATATTTGTACCTAGTATGTTTTGGATAATAATGAAGAGATACAATATTAACCTGTTAAAACAAACTTTATTTAACTTCGTCTACATTCTTGTGTGAGTCCCTCGTGGCAGGCTAAAATGTCGCTGGCGGGAGTAGCACAGTGTGGCTGGTGTGAAATCTTTTGAGGAACTAAAAAAAAGCTGAACTGCTACTAGTTGTTGGTCAGTAGGGATGGGCCAGAGAGAGAGAAAGAGAGGGAGTGAGAGATGAAGGGTTTTCTGGGATAGTTGTTATTGACCTAGGTGGAAGCACCTGGAGAAGAGGAGGGAGAAGAAGACAAAGTTAATATGTTTAGGTAGTATTATTTCTGACCCCTAGTGAGGGGGTACTACAGATATGAATCCATCTTTTCTCTTAGGGTAAATAGCAAGACAGACTGAACTCTACAGCCTTGGGTGGCAACCTATCTGGGAGCAGAAAACCCTAGCAAAGGAAGGATCGTTTGCATTGACTTGATGATTGTGACTACCGTCGACTGTTCAGTTACTGCTTGCTTTTCACTGAGTTTGAACTACCTAGTGCAGGAACTGAACTCACAACTCTTGGACCAATGCTTTCATTTGAATTTGAATTTCGTTTGAATTTGTTGCATTCACTTATGCACAAATACCCTCGGAAAAGGTATTAATCCATCTCTTCTCCTTCCAGTTATGGGTTGAATAGCAGAATAGATTGGGCTTTATAGTTTTGGTTGACAAGCCAACCAGTCTACTTCTAAAACAAATGCAAATCTTCTGCCTAGTCAGTCATAGATTGAAAGAGACATGATTGTAGAAGCTTGATGAGCAATACAAAAATTGGCAATCGTGGTCCTCCATACCTGCGAAAGGACTGTGTCAAATGGAATTTTTTTCCCCTTGACACTGTTATTATTTCAACTACCTTCACTTCTCAGCAATGTTTATAGTTTTAAAAAAGTGATGATTAGAATTTTAGTAAAACCTAAACACGAAACTGAATTTATATATTTTTTTTGTTCTTGAGAATTGACAACAAAAATAATAAATACTATTAGATTGTTTATTGGAATGGTTGGCAAAACACTGGTTAATAGCTGATTGATTCAAACTTTATAAAATGGTAAATAATAAGTATTATCTTACAGTTGGTTCGCATATTTTGATAATTTAGTTAAATGTTTATAAGTTCATGAATAAGAAATGTTTCCATATTTATTTCATTATAAATTGGTAAATAATAAATATTGTATTAGTTTTTTTTTTCTTCTTTTAGAATGTTGTAAATATCAAGTTATTCTTGTAAATAAGCAGTTTAATGAATAAATAAATAGTGATTAATCCGGCAACAAGACCTCTGATTGGAAGGTTGTGAGAAGCATGGAACCACCTCTTAATTGCTGTTGTTTCCAGTCCACCCTGACCTGGAGTGGTAGCACCTGTTAGGGTCCCAGCTATGGATAAATAGTTAACGCCCAAACTGGAGTCAAAACACTATAAAAATACACTTTTATAGAAATATATACATAAAAATAGACTTTTATAGAAAAATACACATTTTTGAAGGAAAAATATTACCAACAATACATTTTTGAAGGAAAAAATTATTACCATAACACATTTTTGAAGAAAAAAAATCACCATAATACATTTTTAATACAAAACTAGAAGACGTCTTCAGTTTTCTAAAATAAAATAAAACATCTTTTTTAATTTTTCATCAAAATATGACTAAATCAACCTTCTCACTATAACCAAACATTAAAAAATACCTTAACACCCAATTTTTTTGGCATTAAATAACCCAGAGAGGTTGATATGCCATTAAACAAAACTCAAATAGTGATTAATATTTTTGTTATAAATTATCAAGAATAAAGACAATGTATAAATTCCCTTTCATATATTTAGGTTTTATTAATCATTGCTTTTTAAAAACAATAAATATTGCCAAGGAGTGGAGGTAGTTAAAATAATAGCAGTGTCAAGGGAAAAACTGTCCTTCTGACTTTTTTTTTCTGCAGGCACAAAGGTCCAGGATTAGCAAATAAATCGATTATATTCTTATCTAATTTATATAAAGGTCACTGCTATGTACAACGTCCACTCTCAGTAAATAAGAATCATTAGTAAATATGAAAATATCTTTGCTGCATTTATAGGTGTTGTCATGCTTACAGCTTCTTTTGAAAATATTTCATTTTTTGTTTTAGAAACAGCAATATGGCTTTACCTGCCCCTCTTCTTCATGGCAACCCTTTCGATAAATGTAAATTGTTCAAAGATAGATATTATATGCTGTTGCAGGTGAGTTATTTATATTTAAATTAGACATAAGGTCATTTTGAATGATCCTTAGGGGTAGCTGAAACTTAAAACAGCAAGCCTATTTGTCCGCCTTTCTGTTGTCTTCCTCCCTTTTCCTTATTTCTTTTGACAGCTTTTCTTTTTCTCTTTCTTTCTTACTATCACCCCTCCTTCCTCCTTGCCTTCTTTTCCTTTCTTCTTCACCTTTCTTGCCATCTGATGTTGTAGAGTGAGTGGCAGTTGTTAAATATAAATGAATGGCACAACTGCCCAACAAACAGATTTGACAAAGCTTACAGTAAACAATTACAAGAAAAAGAAAAAAACAGAACAAAAAATAATGTAAAGCAAGCAAAAAATATATACAAGGCAAATTATCAATAATAAGGCAAAACAATAGTAATTCACAAACTAAGAATTTGATAAACAAACTCAGTGTTCTGAGTTTTAAAAAAAAAAGACAGACCAGGACTGAGATGATACAAGCTCGCTCTTGTTCAACTTCATGCTTCCGAGCGGAGAGGAACCCAAACGAGGTTCCGCTGAAGGGTTGAGTCTCATTTGGGGTGGAAAAAAACAAGAACCCGAACGGGATATTTTTGGCTGAGCTTAAGGGCTCAGAGTCCCCACAATTATTGACCTTGTGCCGCATCCGCCTTGGTGGGGAGATGGCAAATACTGAAGAGTAGAGTGATTATACTGCCTAGCAATTCACTAGCAGTGTATCTACTTCCTGCAGAGTGCAAGTCTTGTATTTGTCGATATACTAGCATTCCCAACCTCCGTTTTGATGATTACTCACACAGTAACATTTTAGGATTACAACACTAAGTATACTAATTTTGTCTTTAATTCTGGTATTTTCAGGTTGTGGTTCTCTATTCCACGGGGTGGGTTTTTCAGGGTTAACATACAATATTATCTAACCGATACTAGTTGTTATATTTGGCTCGACATTTCATACCATAAATTTTTTTTTTTCAATTGGAGTAGATAGTCTAAACTATCGCCCGGTTCACATTCCACCCATGTCTATTGAACAGGTGAAGAGGCTTATCCCTTGTTTCCTGTTCAGGTTGTGGTTTCTGGTTTTTCTCTTTTCAAATCTTCTCACTTTTTTTTTCAATTGGAGTAAATAGTCTAAACTATCACCCGGTTCACACTCCACCTACGTCTATTGAACAGGTGAAGAGGCTTATCCCTTGTTTCCTGTTCAGGTTGTGGTTTCTGGTTTTTCTCTTCTCCAATCTTCTCACTTTTTTTTTCAATTGCAGTAGATAGTCTAAACTATCGCCCGGTTCACACTCCACCCACGTCTATTGAACAGGTGAAGAGGCTCATCCCTTGTTTCCTGTTTAGGTTGTGGTTTCCGGTTTCTCTCTTTTCCAATCTTTTCACTCTTACGTAGCCCCCTGTGCATCAGTGGCGTTTTCGCCTTGCTTGGGGTGATATGATTAAAAAAAAAAAAAAAAATACCAAGAACTAATCTGTTTTATTGACTAGGGAGAAATCCCAGAATGCATTTGTGTGCTTCTGCCTATGAATTGGGAAGGAGAAAGTATTTTACAATCAGAGTGTGACTCAGACTCAGGCATGCAATTGAGAAAAATAATACTGTGAAATGCCCAATCCCGAGAAACAGTGTTCCGAGGCCATGCCACCCCATTGCATCAGATGGGTAGACTGGTGTTTGTCACCAGGGCCAGCATGACCGGCAGTTGCAGGGACTGGGCAATTTTTGTGCCTTGCTTGCTCAAACACATTCAGACTGCCCACATTAAACCTTGACCTTGTGTCACATCCACTTCCCAGTGGGGGAAGAGATAAATATCCATTATTACCCAGATTGAAATTAACAGATGTCATAGAAATGAACAGACAATAAACGACCATTATCTGTATAAGCAATATCAAATATCTGTTCATAAATTCAGTTGAAATATAGCTCCTTGAAATAACTCAAGACTTTCACTAGATGTCATGCCTGGCGTCAAACTGGCTCAGAAATATCTAAAATGACAACACTTTCTATCCTGACTATGATGATAAAATGCATCCTACAACAAGGCTTCTGTGATTGGGAGATTGAGGGAGCATTGAACCATTTTTTAAATGCTTTTGTTTCCAGGTTCTCCCTGATCCTGGATAGTAACACCTCTTAGGGTCCATGTACGGGCAAATAGAGAACTGCTAATCAAAAGTCAACAATATATTTTTATTTTTTATAAAAATTACCAACTATACATTTTATGATCTACAAACTATATATCTTAAAAAAAAAAACTATGTTTACCCTGAAAATATAAAATTATGTGCAAAATATCTGTAGCTGAAGTCATAAAATATTTAGATTTCAGCTTTAAACAACCCATAGAGGTTGATTTGCCATTATACAAATTAAACCAATAATACATGTTTAAAGCAAAATGACCAACAATTCATTTTATCTTTAGCTGAAGCCATAAAATTGTTTTTCAAAATATTTAGATTTCGGCATTAAATAACCCATAGATGTTGATATGCAGCTAAACAAAATCAACCAACAATACATATTTAAAGCAAAATGACCAGCAATTCATTTTATCTTTAGCTGAAGCCATAAAATTGTTGTTCAAAATATTTAGAATTCGGCATTAAATAACCCAGACATTTTAATAAAGTACTAAACAAAGACAACCAACCCTTTCTCAGATCAATAATTCAAAATTACTTCTGATCAATGAAGCAAGCACTGTCTTTCTTGGAATCTGGTGAACTGGTGCTAATCAATCTTTATTTACACTATTTACATTTGGACTATTATCCTCATCTTTGTTGTTGTTATCACTGAATGTTTGGGATGAGGAGTTATCATTATTTATACTATTTACATTCAGACTATTGTCCTCATCTTTGTTGTTTTTATTCCATGAATGTCTAGGATAGGGAGTTATCATTATTTACACTCTTTACATTTGGACTATTATCTTCATCTTTGTTGTTATTATCACGTTTCAGTTGTTCTACCCTCCAGCCTTCATCAGGTGTATATTGATCTAATTAAGCTTCAGGGAATTACAAACTGAACTCCTTATTTATTTTATGTGTGTAGACTGCTTCTGTTTCACTGACTATGATATTTGTAAACTCATGTTATTTCTTATTGCTTTAAATGTTGTATATAGTGGATACACATATTCAAGTAGATATTGCAGATACTCATGTATAAGCCAGCTTGTTGTATAGTGCAGCCATTTTATTTTTTGGTAAGGATTTTAATCTCTCCAAAAAATATTTACCTGTATATAGTGTGACCGGTCATCAAATATGCATGATTTTTAACCTCTTTAAAAAAAAATGACCTATCTATGTTGCCACCCCCTATTTGATTCAGATTGATTCACAGGGTGCTTAGTCTGGGCTAAGGGAAAGTAGACTGCTGTGGGGGATACATTTTTTACCAGTTCTGTTGAACTGCAATTTTTTTTATTTTTGAACAAATTCACTAAGTTGACACCAGTATAAAACACAAAACATGATGTTTTGTAAGAAAGGAATTAATTTACAATTTAACAAATTCTTTTTATAAAAGACTTCCTGAAGTGATTCGAACAGTTCTATTGATTTTACCACTTATTGATTATTATTTTAATGATTTCACCACTTACTTAGGCATAGAAATGTCATGTTGATTTTTACCAAACCTAGAATAACACTTGAATATATTTGCTTTTCACAGAGAACAATGCGACATAATCTATTCACACCTCCTGCCGTCGGAAACATAAAAGATGGAGAAAAGAAATTTCAAGTAAGTCAAACTTAGTAAAACATTAAAAGAAAAACAAAAAAAAAAGACTTTTATTATATTTACAGGCATTCTTTGAATTTTTGAGAAAAATGTGCTTTTTTATCTTTGTTGATAAGTGTACCTTGTAATGTTGCCCGTTAGGAGGCAATGTTCTGATTGAACAGGTGTAGAGGTTCATCCCTTGTTCCCTGTTTAGGATGTGGTTTCCGGCTTTCTCTTTTCCCACCTTTTCACTTTTCCTTTTTTTTCTTTTTTTTTTTTTTTTTTTTTTTTCAATTGGAGTTGATAGACTGAACTATCGCCCGGTTCACACTCCACCCACATCTATTGAACAGGTGTAGAGGTTCATCCCTTGTTCCCTGTTTAGGATGTAGTTTCCGGCTTTCTCTTTTCCAATCTTTACATTCTTACGTAGCCCCCTGCACACCAGTGGCCTTACCGCTTTGCCCAGGGTGATATGATTTTAAAAAAATAATAATTATGTGGCTGTATGTTTTTTTTTTGTTTTTTTTTTTAAGTTGGGGTGTCAATGTCTCTACAAGGCATAGGTGATCATGTCTCACCACCAAAAAAAACTTATCTTGTTTGGGAAATGTATTGAGTATTCTGGATGTGCGTTTTGGTGCAGTGGATATCGGCTCGGAACAAGAAATCAGGGAGCCGAGTTCGAATTCCAGTTGAATTCATTGCATTCACATACGTGCAAATACCATTGGGAAAGGTATTAATCCGTCTCTTCCTTCCAGTTATGGGTTAAATAACAGGACAGATTGGGTTCTATAGCCTTGGCAGGCAACCAGTCTACCTCAGAAAGCAATGGCAACCTACTGTGGGATAATCTTCTGCTCAGTCAGTCATGTCCCTTTAGAGACATGATCACCCAAATGTGTTTCACATGTGGCACTTAACTGACTGATTCTTGAGTAAAGATAGTGAAGATTTTTCCTATTGCATTTTCCTCAGATTCATTTTCTTTATCGTCTGTAAAATGTCATGATTTCTTGAGAAAGATGGTGGAGTAGGGTCTTGTTGCATTCTCCATAGTATAACATGCTGGGAAACTACTTTCAAGCTCAAATTAAGAACAGAACAAAGGTTTAATGCCTGTTGAGAGACAGATTTCCTTTACGTATGCCCGGCCAGTAGACATTAATTGAACCTGAAGAGTTGCCTCCCTTGTTTCATTTTTTTTACTTTTTGTAATCAAAATCTCAAATAAGACAGAATTAACAGTAGTTTAAAATACAACAAATTTTGTGAGTTTTGTATCCAACTTTATCACCACATTTTGCTATAAAACATGCTGCTCTACATCTCTCTTGGAGGTAGCACCTCTGCTCCAAAAAAAGAAAACCCATATATATGGCCATCTACCTCTCATCTCACTGGTTATATGAAAAAAAAAAGAGAACAATTTGCAAGATCATTTCTGGAGAAATATGAACAAATTAATCAGCAATGCGATTTAATAAGCAGCAAAATACGGACGCATAATTATAGGTTATCTTTCAAAATGGGCATTGAACAATTATTTGAAGTAAAGGATGTGCGTTGTGGCGCAGTGGATATTGGCTAGGAACGAGAAATCGGGGAACCGAGTTCGAATTCTAGCTGAATTCATTGCCTTCACTTACGCGCAAATATCCTTCGGAAAGGTATTAATCTGTCTCTTCCCTCCAGTTATGGGTTAAATAATAGGACAGATTGGGTTCTATAGCCTTGGTCGGCAACCAGTCTACCGCAGAAAGCAACGGCAACCTACTGCGGGATAATGTTCTGCCCAGTCAGTCCTGTCTCTTTCGAGACATGATCGCCCAAGTGTGTATCGCGCATGGCACTTAACTGACTGACTGACTGAAAGGATGTGAACCAGAGGAACTGCCAGGTGCAATGTATACCCATGAAGACAGTTGAGAAAGGTATATAAATCTGTGGAACTTTACACAATCAGAGGTATATAAATAAAGAAAAGAATTTGAATGAATGCAAACTACATTCACTTCATAACATTATTAAATCTTATTAATGTCTTCAAAATAAAATTTCACTTGTTTTATTGAGATGTCTAACCTACCAGGCTGGTAATCTTAAGGTTGGCAGATTCCAAATTTTAAGTAATACTCTCTTTACACAATTTACATTATTTGGACTATTGTCATCATCTTTGTTTGTCATTTTTACAACATTTCGGCCATTGTGTGCTCTGGCCTTCTTCAGGTGATAGGAATTTCGAACCGAACCCTTTATTACGATCACTGGGGTATATCATTCTCATTCCTTGTGCAAAGCTACTTCTGGTAGTCATAAGTTATCTACCTTAAACTTTCTAAGTTGTATGTTCACCACTGCTGTAGTGTACTATTGAACTCGCAACTCTTTGGGTCAAGTCACTGGAACTAACCAACATCTATATCCGCTGGGCCATGTGTCCTCATAAGGACACAAGGCCTAGTGAATATAGAAGAGTTAATGAGTTTGGCTTCAAATTCTTAGCACCTGAAGAAGGCCAGAGCTTACAACAGGTCTATCCTCTTGGGTGAAAACAGTTGCGAGTTTAGGATTTCTTGGTTCTTCTTGGGTGAAAGAAAATGCGAGTTTAGGATTTCTTGATCCTGCTTCTTGAGTGAAAAAACTTGCAAATTTAGAATTCCTTGGCTCTTCTTCTGGGTGAAAGTAGTTGTGAGTTTAGGATTTCTTGGTTCTTCTTCTTTGGTGAAAGTAGTTGTGAGTTTAGGATTTCTTGGTTCTTCTTCTTTGGTGAAAGTAGTTGTGAGTTTAGGATTTCTTGGTTCTTCTTGGGTGAAAGTAGTTGTGAGTTTAGGATTTCTTGGTTCTTCTTCTTTGGTGAAAGTAGTTGTGAGTTTAGGATTTCTTGGTTCTTCTTCTTGGGTGAAAGTAGTTGTGAGTTTAGGATTTCTTGGTTCTTCTTCTTTGGTGAAAGTAGTTGTGAGTTTAGGATTTCTTGGTTCTTCTTCTTGGGTGAAAGTAGTTGTGAGTTTAGGATTTCTTGGTTCTTCTTCTTTGGTGAAAGTAGTTGTGAGTTTAGGATTTCTTGGTTCTTCTTCTTGGGTGAAAGTAGTTGTGAGTTTAGGATTTCTTGCTTCTTCTTCTTGGGTGAAAGTAAATGCGAGCTTAGGATTTCTCAGTCCTTCTTCTTGGCTGAAAATATTTGAATGTTTAGGGTACCGGGTTTTTAACTCCATTTCATTTATTCTTTTTTTTTTTAATCCTGTCAGTTTGATTTCAATATTTTTTTTTATTTTTTTATTTTTTTTTTAATTTTTTTTATTTTTTTTTTATTTTTTTATTTTTTTGCATCATGTTTTCCATTCTTTCTTTTTCAGCTGAAACCAATTGAACATCTGCTTGGAACATCAACCAAAATGGGAGAAAATATCGTTTTAGGAATGCTTACCCAGTTGAAAGAGGTAGGTATAGTGTAGTCAAAAGGCATCTATATATACATATGTATGTAGTTTTCAAGAACAAATTTGAGATTTCTCAAGATAGGATATTTCAATGTGAACATTTTGTACTTTTTGCTAATTCCAACTACTTCTTTCTCATCTTACCGCACACAAAATGCACTTGCTTTCCATTTACAAATCCCCATCTAACTCCCCAAACTGCAGTCCACTTGACTATTATATGTAGGGTGCAGTTGAGTGAGCAACCAACAAAACTCCTTGTAACTCCAAAGATGAACTGAAAATAAGGATTATGCCAGCATTCAACAATTTAACTAAGGAAACCATCCAAAAGAATTGCAGAAGATTCCAAAGTCGTCTGGAAGCCATGGTTGAAGCCAATGGTAATTTTATTGAATACATTTACTCTTTAGTATTTCAAGATATTTTTGTGTAATCTTTTTCAAATCAGTCATCAGTTAAGTGCCATACGTGATACACACTTGGGTGATCATGTCTCAAAAGAGACATGACTGACTGGGCAGAAGATTTTCCTGCAGTAGGTTGCCCTTACTTTTTATGGTAGACTGGTTCCCAACCAAGCCTATAGAACCTAATCTGTCTTGCTATTTAACCCATAGCTGGAGAGAAAATCAATGGATTCAAACCTTTCCCATCATATTTGCATGTATGTGAATGCAACAAATTCAATTGAAATTCAAATTCAGTTCTCCGATTTCTCATTCCAAGCCTATATCCACTGCACCACAACCTAGGATGTCAGTGTTATTTTCATTTTTCCGTCATTTAGACAACGATTTCTCCATTGTATACTGCATGAGCCAAATCACGACTTTTATATCATGTGTAACATAAACAGTTGGTATGATAGTAATTGACATTACATTCCTATAGTAAAGCCATTACCAATACGTTACGGTAATAAAATAATTTCCAATTCATCCTGTATTATTGTGCAGTACATTCCTGTAGTAAAGCCATTTGCAATGCAGTTCCTAAGAGTAAAACCATTTGCGTTGCCATTCCTAACAGCAAATCCATTTGCAACACAATTCCTAATAGTAAAATAATTATGAATATTTTCCAATCGTATCCGTTTCAACTCATAGTACAAGGAAAACAGGTTTAAAAATGAAATAACCCAACAAGGGTTGACTTGATGGAAAAAATTCAACCAATTCACACTATCACAACTGTATATTTAAGCCTGTTTAAATTTATAATACATATTGCCCGGTTCACACTCCACCCATGTCTATTGAACAGGTGAAGAGGCTCATCCCTTGTTTCCTGTTTAGGATGTGATTTCCGGCTTTCTCTTTTCCAATCTTTTCACTCTATCTTCGGGAAGGGTGGGGGGGTTATATTTTATACCACTAAAATATACACTTATAGAATATCAAGATTCCAATTTGGTAAAAATTTTTTTAATCATATCATTCCGAGCAAGGCGGTAACACCACTGATGTGCATGGGACTACGTAAGAGTTGTGGTGCAGTGCATATAGGCTCGGAAGAGAAATCAGAGAACTGATTTGAATATCAAGATTCAACAGGCTTTTAAACATACAGTTGTGATAGTGTATATTTTAGTGGTATAAATAAATGTTTTAATGGTGCACTCTGTACTTTTTGACCCCTCACCTTTCAAAAATACCTGCAAGAAACATGACCCACTTAAAAATACGGAAATGGCCCCAGCAGATCGTTAGGTCACAAAGCATGATTTAACCCCATGCTAGAAACATCTGCTTTTATCTAGGATGAAACCCCTACAATCTGTCTCTGTGTCTCACTGATTTGCATCTCTCTCTCTCTCATTCTCTATTTCACTCTCACTCGCTCTCAGTTTCACTATGTTCTTTTCTCTCTTTCTGTTTTCTGCTCCATCTTTTTCTCTATTTTACTTTCTATGTCTATCCCTGTTTGTTTGACTATCTCACTCCCTCTTTATTTGACTATCTCACTCCCTCAGTTTGACTTCATCTCCCTTTCTCTTTATTTGATTCTCTAACTTTATCTTCATCTCTGTTTTACTCTGTCTACTCCTATCGCTCTCTCTTTTTTACTGTCACCCTCCCTCTGTTTTACTGTCTCCCTCCCTCTCCCTATTCTACTCTCTCTCTTCATTTTAATCTCTCTATGCCCCCCTCTCTCTCTGTATATATATATATATATATATATATATACCTCCCTCTCTCTTTCTCTCACTGTTTGCTTCTCAACAACCAAGCTTGGTTGGCATATTAATATACAGATATTGGGAGGAGGGAGATCAGTTTAAATTAAATTGAGTTGATATTCAAAAAATTTGTATTACAAAAAAAAGATGAAAACAATTGTCTGCATTTGAATAATGATAACTCCCCATCCCAAAAATTTCGGATGGAAGCACTCAATGATAGTTGTTAAGACCCAAAAGTAAAATTTCAACCAGTTGCAATGTACCTGATGGAAACAATATTAAACCAATGATTTGGTTTTCTAATGTGTGATCATTATAAGGTTTAAAATATTGAAACTGAATAGCAATGTCGTTTGAGCGTTATGACTATACTAGTGTATCAGTGCTATAAAAAAACAGGGACATAATTGTTAGAAAGTTTTACTAGTGAGATGCAATGAAACAAGTCTTGAAACAATTTTATTGAGATCCAATAAAGCCATGATAAAAAAAAATTTGAAAGTAAAACACAAGCCAATGAACCATTTAATTAATTTATTCCGTTATATTTTTTAGACGTTCAATGGTATCCAGGATTCACTGATTTCACCTGGTAACATAGGAATCACTTTTTGCTAAAAAAAATATTTTTTTATGTCAAGTTTTGTGTCTAATACAACTTTGAAATGAAAATATCTCTCAAAAGAAAAAGATTAGCAAGAGAATGACAAAGATGGCAACGACAAAGCCTATTTCATGACTAAGTTGAAGCAAGAAGATCACTTAACAAATGAATGTATCGTAAACAAATAAAACTGGATTTTAAGAAACATAGAAGTAAAGGAACTGGTTAATTAAACGGTTTGTTTTGCTCAGGAAATAATTTTGTCTAAATGCAGATTAATATTTTATTTGTGTAGATTGTTAAAATGAATAAGGGAAGTAATCACTCATAAATTTACTAAATTTGATTTTCCTCTCTTTCCACTACAGATGGGACAGGAAATATGTAAATAAATACACATTCATAATAATTATATGGTTTGACTAGCAGTATAGCCCCGCATTGCTCAGGTGTAATGAAAGCTTTAAAACTAATCCATGGTTCTGGAGCTCAGACTCTTTGGACATTGTCACAAAAGACTAAAAAGCAATAGTTGTTTCCAGTTAAAGCAAAAACGTAGGCTGAAAAAAAATGAATGGATGTAAGTCAAATTTTGATTTCCTGGTATTGATATCAAATAAGGTTTTTTCATTGTGAACTGAATTTTGAAGGCTAAATAAGTCCTCTGAGTAAATGGTATCATGGCTGAGACTAAGAACTACAATTATACCTACTTAGAACCAAACCCAAAGCAAAACCTACAATAAAAGGGCTGAAAAAATACAGACATACAGGCAGACAAACAGACACACACAAACATCTTGCCTTTTATTTATTTATATATATATATATATTATCAATTTACTGCACTATTGTAAGAACTACAACCTGGAAATTTCTGAATATCGTTTCTTATGTCTTTGTCTATGAGTGTATCAAATCAGACCACTCCTATAAGCCGATTTTTTCGATTATCGATTTTCGATATTTATCAGGGGTACCTTGACAGTAAACCTTGCTAAGAACACTCACAGAAGCTTATAGTACAATTGTGTAAATTTTCAAGAAAATCGGTTCAGCCATTTCGGAGACTATAGGTAACGGACACACACACACACACACACAAACAAAGTTCCATTTATAAATAAGTTTAGATTTTAAATTGTCATTTTTTTTTCTCCATCCAGGGTAAGTGGTTCTTGGAGGATCCTAGTGGGTCTGTACAAATCGACCTTTCGCAAGCCATATCCTTTTTTTGATATTGCATTCTTCTGCATACCTTGTTTCTTCAGAATATGCATGATCATGTCTCTCCACTACTTCTTGTCTTTTTGTAATCATTATTAATTTTTGTTTTTTTGTTATACCTCCTAATCCCAGTTCTGTCAGTTATTTACCAGCTCAGGTAAGTTATTCATTGTTTTCCTCTACTGCTTGCCTTCAATCTGTCCTGTGTGTCAAATTTTCTGAGTCGTCTTTCCTCATGCACTAGAAATTTAACCCATCTCTTTCTGATGCCATGTATAAACATCATTTTCATTTACATTTTCTCTAAAACTTTTTTGTTGCTCATATGTTCAGTCCATTGTATGCTCAACATCCTTCTGTAGAAAAACATTTTGTTGTGGGGGGGGGGGGGCATGTCTCTTCTTCATCTGTCATGAGATGGTCCTGCATTCTTTCTTTGCCACATAAGGCGGGTAATGTTACATAACAGTTCAGTTCTCTTTGCTTTTATTTTAATTAAATTTTGTTTCATAATACTTTGCTTAGCTTCCAGCCACATCATGTTGAAAGACTGGTACAATCACCAAAGTTAAGCACTGTCAAGCCTGCTCAGAACCTGAATGGATGACCACTTGAGAATATCCAGTGCTATGAACTTAAATTTTCAGATAGTATAATGGATATGAATGCAATTCTTTTTTTCGCTCAGCTATGTGTTAATTAGTAAAACTTATCTCACTAAATCACTAAAGACTCAAAAAAAAAGAAACTGTTAGAATTTTAAAATATTTTCTAGCTTTAAATAATCTGAATTGTCATAGAAAATGTATGAATGCTTTTCTTTGCTTTTGGAAGGCATCTTTCACTATCCCAATGTGATCATTTGTGTAAATACATTTTGCTTTCAAAACAGAAAATGTTCATATTTTTTTTCTCTGGAGAAGGAATATATTTTTTATTTAAGACAATATTTTTTTTATTTCCAAATTAATTAAAAACAAATCATGCATAACAGTTTGCTTAATCACTCTCCGATCAGTGATAGTATTATAGCTAGACTTTCAGTTTTTAATTATAGAAAGAATCCTTCCTCAAAAATAATTCACTCCCCCCCCCCCATTTCATAGTTAGAAAGCAAATGTTCTAACCACTTGGCCATGTGCCTATTAAAAATGATTGACAAGGAAGATTTTATTAATTTTTTATATAATTTTTCCAGTATTCTTACATGTTTCCTTTTTGCTGGAGATAAGGGGTGTAAAAATGTTTCAAAATTTTTGACTTTCAACCACTTCACTGGCCATTTTCAAGAATGTTAATTTTCCAATATTGTTATTTTCTCCTCATGTTTTGTAATATAACAATCTGGCCCCACCCGAGGAAGGCTGATGCAAGCGAGGGTGTTTCCGGTCGTTGAAAGGAACGGATGTCGTTTGACCTTATTTCCGGCAGCAGCGGAAATAACTACAGAGGCAAACAGAACAGGTGTCTCTGAGAATTACGTGGGTGTGCGTGGGCGAGGCAAAACCGGAAGAAAAAGTCCCGGTTCTGGAAGATTATAAAAAGACCTCGGCACACGGATTTGCCAGTAGAGGAGCAACAGAGATCGGCCGGTGAAGAGAGACAACAGATAAGACTACACTCCCGTCAACCCATTAGAAGCGCGCTCTCTCAATTCTCTGTTCCCTATTCTACACGGTTCATCGTTATTAATAAAAATATAACTTTATATTTTTATATATATGCGTGTTTGTTGTTTGTCGATATATAACAATAGGATTATAGCTAGACTTTCAGTTTTTAATTATAGAAAGAATCCTTACTCTAAATAAAAAAAAAATAATTCACTTTTTCCCCCATTTCTAAGTATACACTTGCACTTAATCACCTTGAATTTTGTTTTCGTATTACAGCCTTCCTTATGATGAACAATATCTCATGCAGCCCACTGGTCAGAAAAGGTTGCATATACCTGTTCTAGAACATTATCACATCTCAGAACGACTCAAAATGCCGTACATGATACATGCTTGGGTCATCATGTCTCAAAAGAGACATGACTAACTGTGCAGAAGATTTTCCTGCAGTAGCTTGCTATTGCTTTCTATAATAAACTGGTTGCCAACCAAGGCTATAGAACCTAATCTATCTTGCTATTTAACCCATAACTGGAAGGAGAAGAGATGGATTAATATCTTTCCTAAGAGTATTTTCATATAAATGAATGCCATGAATTCAAATGGAATTCAAACTTGCCTCTCTGATTTCTTGTTCCAAGCTGATATCCACTGAATCTTGACAACTACTTTGTGTAAAAAAAAGAAACTTGTCATTCAATTTAAATCTGCTTATTTTCCTTAACCATGGACACAGTTTCCACACAGGTCTCTTTACTGAAAACTGTTTTGTGTTAGCTGAAGGTTGGCATGATGATGGCATATTCCATGTTACAGCCTTTGGTTTCCCACCACCCGAGCCAGCGAATGTCACAAGGTAAGTTTGAACTTTCTTTTAAATTCACAACAAATTTCTAACCTGCATCAAATTAAGCCATTAATGTCCACCATTCCTCTTTTCTTTTCTTTTTTAATGGTAGGAATAAATGGGTTACTGATACGTTAAAATATGTTGTAAATTGTACATGAAAAACATCAATACAATAAAAGAGAAATGTTTCATTTATCAAAAATAGCCACAATATATTTACCATGAATAGAAATATATTACATTGGCTAAACTTATAATTACAGAACTGAAAGTAATTATATATATATATAATAATTACTTTCAGTTCTGAATATATTTTTATTTATTTATATATATATATATATATATATATATATATCAAATCTAAGAGTGAGCTAAGGTTATTGGCTCACTCTTAGATTTTCGATTTTGTTTGCTCTACTTTCGCTCTGAGTGCTTTGTGTACTCTGCTTTCGTATTGAGCTCTTTATTGTTAAGGTTTTCGTCTTGAGGTTTTTTTTCTTTCTCACAAATGCTTGACTTTTTGTTCAAGTATTTTGTTTGTTTCTTTTTTCTTCCCCTTCTTTTCCCTCCGGGTTATTTCCTGGTGAGTTTCAAGACGATCTCATTTGTAGTTTAATTATTACTAGTTTTTTTTTTTTGTTTTTTTTTAAATTGTATCACCTTGAGCAAGGCGGTGACGCCACTGATGAGCAGGGGGCTACGTAAAAGTGAAAAGATTGGAAAAGAGAAAGCCGGAAACCACATTCTAAACAGGGAACAAGAGATGAGCCCCTTAAGCTGTTCAATAGACATGAGTGGAATGTGAACCGGGCGATAGATCCATCTACTCCAATTGAAAAAAAAAACAAAGTGAAAAGATTGGAAAAGAGAAAGCCGGAAACCACATCCTAAACAGGGAACAAGGGATGAGCCTCTTAACCTGTTCAATAGACATGGGTGGAGTGTTTTGACAGAATTTGTTCTGTTGCTATTGGTATTATTACTATAATTAATATTACTATATATATATATATATATATATGATTCAAAATTTGATAATTGGAAATGTTTCATGAAAATAGATTTGATTGAAAATAGATAATGCATTTTGCCATTCAAGGCTTTATCATATCTAAAAATGAAAGAGTGAAATGTATGTATTTGTTTAAATAGATAATGAAACTTAGTACTTTTTTTTCTAAGCTGGTGTTTCTTGTGAAAAATGAAGAAAGAAAAAGAGTCACTTTTAAAAATGTCGTTAATTATTATTCAAACTATTCTTAGTTCAAGTTGAAAGTTTTTAAATTTTCCCAGTTTTTTTTGTATCGGATAAAAGGTAAAATCCTCTTCTCATTATCAGAATGGCTCAAAAGTAAGACAATAAAAAGAAGATTTTACCTTTAACCCCCCCCCCCCCACATATTATTTATAATTCATACATACACATCACTATCAGTTGGTAATTTGTCCATATTACATCCATCTTCTGGAGTGACTTGATCAGTCTCCATCTTCAAAGACTTAGTCATAGTGGAAGAAGGATGAGCAGTGCTTAAAAAGAAAAATGAATGAGATATCACGAGACATGGACAGTGGAATGAGAACATCTATTTTTATAGATTAAACAAAGGGTTTAGTTTAGAAATTCACTGAAGGTTACCAGAATTAACAAACTCCTGAAGAAGGCCAGCAGATATGGCTAAAATATTCTGATGATAATAATAAAAAAAACATGGAAATAGGAAGGTAGGCATTAATCCTAATTTTTTTTTGTGTGTGGGGCACTTTGATGTTGGGTAATGATTAAAAAGCTTGTCTCTATAGAACAATTACGACTGAATAATGAGTTAGATCCTCATTGGGTGCCCCATACTTTAAGCCTTGTGCCACATCTAACCTACACTTCTAAAATAAACACACACTATATATATATATATATATATATATATATATATATATATATATATATATTCTATTTTTAAACGAGTTATTTCGCTATACAGGTTTCTACCATGAGTAGTGTCTTCAATCGCCTGAAGACACCACTCATGGAAGAAACTTGGGTAATGAAATAACTCGTTTCAAAAATGAAAAATATTCAGAAGTTCTACAATATAATTCTATCAAACACTTTTTAATACAAAAGTGTACTGGTCTAACCCTGTTATGACCAAAAACTAAGTATTAAATAATCACTATATATATATATATATATATATATATATATATATGATTAAGCAAATTCCTAAGACGTGTTCATGAGAATTAATAGATTATCGTCCAGCAAAAAAATATTTAATGAGAAAAATTCAATATATAATGAAACACTCAAAAAGGTAATTTAAAAAAATAAATAGTACACCAAGAAAATGTGAAGAACAAAACAACAAATGTAAGCAAAAAGAAAAAAGAAAAAATATAATATGGTTCAACCTACCATTGTGCAAGTTGTCCAATATAAATATCAGGTGATACTTTCTTAACCTAATAGAAAAACGCTTTAACAAAAATAATCTCCTAAAAAGAATCTTTAACAGAACAACTCTAAAAATAAGTTATTCATGCACCAGAAATATTCAAAACATCATTAACTCACACAATAATCAGTTATTAAAAACATTCCGCAATAAACCACAAGAACATAAACCTATTTGTAACTGCATTAACAGAACCAACTGCCCCGTTGAAGGCAAGTGCAATTCCGATGAAACAATATATGAAGCCACAGGAAATTGGAAACAAAGATTCTACAATCACCAACACTCATTTTCTGCTTCCTTAAAACACCAAACCGCCCTATCGAAACACTATTGGAAACTAAAAGATGGAGGACTGACCCCACAAATTAAATGGAGGATCATCAGATATGCACAAACACTCAAAAACTTCAGGGACAGATGCAATCTATGCTTGGAAGAAAAAATTGTAATAATCAAATATAAAAATCCCAGTGAACTATTAAACCAGAGGAATGAACTCATTTTCAAATGCAGGCACATAAATAGATATAAGATTCCATAACAAAATGGAAGTTACACTTAAAAGTTGGATTCGGGAAAAAACCCCAATCATTAATTTAATTTGAGATGAAGTTGTACTAACACTATCGTGTTCATAGATACGGGTATGTGGATGTGGGTGTGGATATGTAGGTAGAGGTGTACGTATATATATATGCATGTAGGTGTATGTAGGCATGTATATGTACATATATGTAGATGTGTGTGTGTGTATATACACACACACACACACACATCTACATATGTGTGTGTGTGTGCATATATATATATATAATATAAAATGTAATTCTTATATCTACATGTGGGTGTGTGCGCATGTTAAGATTTACGTAGTTATATATAAGTAGGTGTGCCACTAAAATTACTGTGCAAGTATGTAACATAAACCCTTTAAACAACCCTCCAATGGGTGCAACTAATATCCCATTAAAGAATTTATATCCATTAATTTATTTGTATTTTTATTAGTTAATTATCGTTATCTGTATAATTCTATTAATTATTGTTATCGTGATTATTATTATCATTATTATTAATAAGTTTTATGAAATAGTATTATTGGTATCATTAAGAATAATAATTAGCATTTATCCTGTTTTTTTTTATCGTTAGAACTAATATAAAAAGGCTGACAATTCAATTTTTCTAGTGAAAGTATGGTCCCTAAATTTACTGTCATGAATTTGAGAATCGCCAAGTAAAAGTTCAGGCCAAAGTCATCTTATCACTCACTCAGGATAAAAACACAACCCCTGTAATAACTAACACTGTAAATCTAACCCCCTCACCCCTTTTTTTTTTTTTTTTTCCATTACCTTCTCATAATTCTTTTTGTCTACATAATTCTAACCCATTCATTGTTGTGAGGAATTTGGTCTGAAGAGTGGTCTGTAAGATCTCCACAAAATAGGTGGATTGGACACTATTGGAGTAGAGGAGAGTGATTATACTAACTAGCAGTTCACTAGCGGTCTATCTACTTCATGCAGTATGTTAGTCTTGTACTTGTTGATATACTATTATTCCCCAAGCAAGGCGGTGATGCCACTGATGCGCATGGGGCTACTTAAGAGTAAAATGATTGGAAAAGAGAAAGCCAGGAACCACATCCTAAACAGGAAACAAGGGATGAGCCTCTTCACCTGTTCAAAAGACGTGGGTGGAGCATATAAAAGCATCCATCTTATTTTCATTATTATATTCTGTTAAATTCTAACATTGAGTTCTCATCGGATTACATTCCCATGTGGAATTAACCTTACAAAGTACCAAGGATACTACTATATATATATATAAATGGAGTTAATGTCACTGAGATTTATGTGGACACTGTTGGCGATGCAGGCAAATACCAGGCAAAACTCCCAGACAAATTCCCAGGAATTGACATTACAGTTGCCAAGAAAGCTGATGCCACTTATTCCATTGTAAGCGGTGCTAGTATTTGTGCTAAAGTTAAAAAAAAAAAAAAATCTCTTTCTCTATCTCCTTAGGGAATAAAAGGTCTGTTTGTTCAGTCAGAGGTTTAATCTGTGTGATAAACTGCCAACTGAGCACAACATAACCTCTTTTATAACTAAATAAGATTAATTTATTAAGGATTAAAATCTTAATTAGTGAATATTTTTCTTTGACAAAGACATTATGTATAATATGAACCAGTTTTGTTAATTATTTTTAATAAAGTAAACCAAATTTTATTTTTTAATGAAGTAAATTGGCACAAAAAATAATTCAATAAAATACGTTTTAATTATTTCTAATAAAGTAAATCGACATTCTAAAATATTTTTTATAAAAATTAATAGTTTACAAATTGATAAAAACAAATAAAAAACAAAACTCATATTTTACATAATGTCTTTTCAAATGCCTTATGTTACAAGGATGCATTAATATTGGAGTAGATAGACTCAATTGGAGTAGATAGACTTAACTATCGCCCGGTTCACACTCCACTCACATCTTTTGAACAGGTGAAGAGCCTCATCCCTTGTTTCCTGTTTAGGATGTGGTTCCCGGCTTTCTCTTTTCCAGTCATTTTACTCTTAAGTAGCCCCATGCGCATCAGTGGCATCACCGCTTTGCTTGGGGTGATATGATTAAAAAAAAAAAATATATATATATATATATATATATATATATATACACACACACACACACACACACACGTGTGTGTGTGTATACGTATAACCCTAAAAGGCTACTGCATGGGGTAATCAGCAAAACAGAATTTGGGAATAATAGTATATCAACAAGTACAAGACTCACACACTGCATGAAGTAAATAGACCGCTAGTGAACTGCTAGTTAGTATAATCACTCTCCTCTACTCCAATAGTGTCCATGTATTTAAGAGGAGAGGAACATTCCATTTAGGTAGGTATACAACAATATATATAATATAAAATATTGAGAGGAAAATAATGCTCTGGATAATATCCATCAAGCTTTCTATTTTTTCTAATTAATAATTTATATTAATTAGATAAGATCTTTTGGAATATCCTCTTTGTCTTTGTGGGTTTGTAATTCCCTCATGTGTGTATATATATATAGTGAGAGAGAGTGAGGACACTTCGACATGGTGAAATGGTTAGCATGCTTGTCTCACTAGAACAGTTACAACTGAGTAGTGAGTTCAATCTTCAAGGGATGCCCCATACTTTTGACCTTGTGCCACATCTAACCTACGCTTAGAAAATACCAGGATATAAAGAGAGGACACCTCGATGTGCTGAAATGGTTAGCAAGCATGTCTCGCAAGCACTATTATGACTGAGTAATGAATGCGATCCTCATTGGGGGCCCCATACTTTCAACTTTGTGCCACATCTAAGCTTCACTTAGAAAATCACCATACTCTTTTATGTTGTGCCCTCCTGTTTTAGTCTTTGATGATGGAGCCCTGACAAATGAGGAACGATGATTGATCAGCTTTTCCTTTTTCATTTTTTCATTTTTTTGTTTTTTATTAATCTCCATTTCATAAATATAAATAATTCTCTTCTGTCTTGCTCATTTGTTTTTGTTTTTATTCCTGCACTTTTGGAATATGGGTGTTGTGTGTCAGTCAGTCAGTTAAGTGCCTTACGTGATACACGCTTGAGCGATCATGTCTCAAAAGAGACATGACTGACTGGGCAGAAGATTATCCCGCAGTAGGTTGCCATTGCTTTCTGCGGTAGACTGATTGCCGGTCAAGGCTTTAGAACCCAATCTGTCCTGCTATTTAACTTATAACTGGAAGGAAGAGACGGATTAATACCTTTCCCAAGGGTATTTGCGCATAAGTGAATGCAATGAATTCGGCTGGAATTCAAACTTGGCTTCCCCAATGTCTCGTTTCAATCCGATATCCACTGTACCACAACGCACATCTGCGTTGTGTGTCGTTGAGTTAAAAAGTGCTTTATAGCACAACTCCTGGCTGAGTCCAACCAACCTTCCTGACCTCCAGTCGAATCCACCCACATTTCGTTGTTGATCTCAGACCAGCCAAAGCAGGATCTCTTCTTGTCACTTGACTAGGCTAGCTCAGACACGTGAAAGAATGGTGTATAATGAAAACCAGATTTAAAACTGCAATGCCATTGTGTAGATTTATTTATATTTATATACTAGCAGTATAGCCTGGCGTTGCTCGGGTGTAATGAAAGCTTTAAAACTAATCCATGGTCCTGGAGCTCAGACTCTTTGGACGTTGGCACAAAAGACTAAAAAGCAATAGTTGTTTCCAGTTAAAGCGAAACCGTAGACTGAAAGAAAAATGAATGGATGTAAGTCAAATTTTGAAGTTTGGTGAGAATCCTATAAAAATTGTGGATTTGTATAAAGGACATACAGACAGGTAAACAGACACACACACACACACACACACAAACATCTTGTCTTTTATATATATATGTGTGTGTGTGTGTGTGTGTGTGTGTATTATCAATTTTCTGCACTATTGTAAGAACTGCAACCTTGAAACTTCTGAATATCGTTTTTCTTATGTCTTTGTCTATGAGTGTATCAAATTTGATTAAAATCAGACCACTCCTTCTATAACCCGATTTTTTCGATTATTGATTTTTGATATTTATATAGTTGGCTGGTATTTCAGTAGCACGCTAATATTCATGATCTATCACCACGGGATGGTGGTTTGTTCAATTTGCAGCTCGCTGAAATCGGACTAACCATCTCTTGCAATATCTTTGGTAGAAGGCTATTTCAGCTTGACTATATAATTCCACCACTGGTCTCCATCTCACTAAATTTCATTTTTCACCCTAGTTTTATTAAAAGGTCACAGAACCGAGGTGTTGAAGTGAGGTATGGGGTTTCTATTTTCCCCTCCCTATAGCACCTGGAAATGTAACTTTAACCATTTCAACTTCGAATGGAAGGAAAGAAAATTTACTCCTTGTTATTATCTGCCTATTCCTACCAGCCATCCTGGTAATAAACAGGAAATCCTCACGGCCAAATTTTGACCTAGGGTCACAAATTGTCAAAACCCAATGACAACTAGCTTTGATAAATTCGCTTACTTCTCCCTACAAAAGCAATTTTGCATTCATTGTATCTTTAAATCTGTATTTGCCACTTTTTATCACTTTGGCTACTTTTCCTGACAAAAATAATTGTATTCTCCAATTTTTAGAGAAACCTCTTCTTATCCTTAAAATCACTTAAAATTAATACCAGCCATCTGGAAATAGGGCTACACTTTCTGGTATTCAGAACAAGATCATCTCATAATAAGCTCTGAATAACCACTTTCGGATCCAAAATTATTTCTATTCAATAGCCGCTGGAATAATTTGGAATATAACCATTACCACCTACCCAATAACTGTTAGGATAATTCAATAGACCTAGCTTACCCATACGGCACAATTGACCAGCAGGTATATTCAAGCAAATACAACACACATAACCTGATGATTGTGTTCAAGTGTGAAACAGACTGTCGCCACTCGATGTTGATCTCAGTGTCCACTTTACATATATATATATATATATATATATATATATATATATATATATATATTATTTTTTTTTTTTTTTCATTCATATCACCCCAAGCAAGGCGGTAATGCCACTGATGTGCAGGGGGCTACGTAAGGGTAAAAAGAATGGAAAAGAGAAAGCCGGAAACCACATCCTAAACAGGAAACAAGGGATGAGCCTCTTCACCTGTTCAATATATAAAATGAATTGTTTGAACATTATTTTTTATCGATACTCGTATTTAAGTAGATATTCTGTTTTTAATGAAACAGTATTATATATTTATTTCTACTGGCCTGATTATTTACAATAAATTTTTATTACGAAAATGTTTGCCATTTGTCACTATTCGAACCTGCGACTTCTATCTATATAGGGGAAGCTACCATTTGATTTGGTAACTATCTTAGACCTCTCGACCACGAATAGCCTCCAGTCGAAACAAGGTTTTTATCAAGCCTATATAACACAATTTTCGATCCATTGTAAACAAACATATCTGCTCTGAAATGTATTGTAATGTCAACAAATGTAAACATGGAAATCAACGAATTTTAACTTGGTTATAAGCAACCACAATTTTGAAATGAATTGTTTGAACATTTCATTAAAATTCGTTGATTTCCATGTTTACATTTGTTGACATTACATTTCAGAGCAGATATGTTTGTTTACAATGGGTCAAAAATTGTGTTATATAGGCTTGATAAAAACCTCGTTTAGACTGGAGGCTATTCGTGGTTGAGAGGTCTAAGACGTTACCAGATCAAATGGTAGCTTCCCCTATATAGATAGGGGTTGCAGGTTCAAATCCTGCCGAATGGCACAAACATTTTCGTTATAAAAATTTATCATAAATAATCAGGCCGGTAGAAATAAATATATAATACTGTTTCATTAAAAACAAAAGAATATCTACTTGAGTATCGATAAAAAAATAATGTTCAAACAATTCATTTCAAATTGTTGGTAGCTTATAACCAAGTTTCGTTAATATTCGTTGATTTCCGTTATATAGTGTTTAATTGTGATAATGTTTAGTGCCAGGTTTGTTTTTTCAGTGTTTTTACTGATAATATGTATTTTGGCAAGCAGGTCTTTTATCTTAATGTGCTCAATAATGAGATGGAGATAGAGCATTTATAAGCAGAAAGAATTTGTCTCTTTAACTGAGAAGATTCATGCTGACACCATTATGATGTTCTCAGAACATCATAACAGTGTTCTCACAGAATTTCAAAGTTGGCAGGAATCTGCTCAATTAAAGAGACAAACTGTATATATGTACTTGGGCAGCAACCGTTCAAATATCTTCCATTAAATATGCTCGAAAAGGAAGACATAATTATTTTTTTTTAAATAACAAATTATTAAGATTTAATTAATTTTCTACATAATTGTCAAAACATGAGGAAAATATAATAACAGCAGAGATTTAAACACTCTTGAATATGGCTATAGAAAAGGCCAAAAGCACTTGGAATGATAAAAATTATGACAATTTTTATTGTCATTATCTCCAACAAAATGGAAAAATGTTAGGATGCTGGAAAGACTTAACAAGAAAGTAATTAAATCTTCCTTGTTGGTCATATTTAATGAAATATATATATGTATATGTTCTTAAATTAGGATATAAAAATCCCAACACATTTTTTAAATTTGACAAATGGAAAAGTTCATGAAAATAGATTTGATTGAAAATAAATTTGAGGTTTCATTGGATCCAAAAACAAAAAATGAAAGATGTTTATTTTTAAATAATGAATCTCAGTACTATTTCCTAAACTGGCTGTTTCTCATGATTAAAGAAGAGAGAAAAATAGTAACTTTTTATAAGAAGTCATTAATATTTATTCTTACAATTCTTAGTTCAAGTTGAAAGTTTTTAATGTATTTTTCCAGCTTTTTCTGTATCGAATTAAAGGTAAACTGTCTTCTCAATAGTATCTACCTGCCTTTAATGATGGACATCAAAGTGCCAAAGGAAAAAAGAAAGCTACAAGCACTTTCGAAGAAGAGAGAGACAAATAATATCCTGTCTTTGTCGTTCTTTCAACTCCATTTCTTTCCCAGCTTTTCCTCTTATATTTTTTTTGCATCCATTCCTTTTTCTTTGTCTTTTGCCTTCATTCATTCTACCCTTTTCCTTCATATGTTTTTACTTTCATTCTTTTGAATTTTTTCTGTTTTTCTTTTACCTTCATTCCTTTCTCCTCTCTATACCCCTATTTCTTCTTTCTCCTTTCACTTTCTTCTTTTCTCTCTCTCACTCCTTAATTCCTCCCCATTTCACTCTCTTTCTTTTGCCTTTATTTCTTTTCTTTTTCTCTCTCTCACTTTCATCCCTTCCAATGGAACAGCTTTTTATTCCTCTCTCTCTCTTTTTCCTTGAGCTCTTCCCTCATTTTTCTCTTTCTCGCCTTCATTCCTTCTCTTTTCCCACAATGTATTTCCTTTACCTTCTTCATTCCTTCCAAATTTTTCTGTCTTTCATTTTTTGCCTTCATTCTTTTCTCCTTTTTCTGTCTGATTCGCTTTCATTCTTTTCTCCCTTTTCTCTCTATCCCCTCTCTTTTTCCTTCATTCTTTCTTTTTCTCTCTGTCGCTCTTTTCTTAATTTCTCCCACCTTCCATTCCTTTTTTTTTTCCATTCCTTCCCTTCTCTCTCTCTCTCTCTCCCTCACTATTTGGTCCTGGGCATGACGGTAAACTGCATTCGGCAGCAAAACCTCCAGTGGGGAGGTTGTGAGGAGCATGGAACCACCTCTTAATTGCTGTTGTTCCCAGGTTCACCCTGACCTGGAGTAGTAGCACCTGTTAGGGTCCCAGCTATGGGCAAATAGTTAACCTCTAAACTGGGGTCAAAACACTATGAAAGTATAAAAATTCACTTTTATAGAAATATATACATAAAAATAGACTTTTATAGAAAATATAGTTTTTAAGAAAAAATTATTACCATAGCACATTTTTGAAGGAAAAAATTATTCTGAGCAAAACATTTTTTAATACAAAACTAGAAGACATTTTCAGTTTTCTAAAATAAAAAAGAATAAAAACAAAAAAATTTTCATTAAAATCTAACTAAATCAACCTTCTCACTATAACCAAACATTAAAAAAAATACCTTAAAACCCACCTTTTTGGCATTAACTAACCCACAGAGGTTGATATGCCGTTAAACAAAACTCAAACTCTTTCACTATCATCCCTTCCACTGGCTTTCCTTTGACAGCTTGTAATTTCTAAATTACTATTTTTAGTAATGACTAAAAATATGAAGAGAAGAGAACAAAAATTAATCAGATAGAGAGAGAGGGTAAGAGAGCAGGTAGAAGAGAGAGTAAGTTATTGGGCAGAACAAAGTAAAAACAGCCAGCCAATTGTAGGAATGGATAGAAAGAAAGATAGTGTAAGAGAGGAAGAAAGTGAAAAGCAAGCAAACAAGAGAAAGAAAGAGATAGAAAAAAAAGAATTCTAATCAAAGGGCAATTGTTTTTCCCTTTCATGTCATGGCTAAATCCCTTTGTCTCAGTGGCCTTCAAGTTGTATTTAGTTCATTGGAAACAATAAGCTTCGTGTGGGTGAATTTAAAGGACATTGGCTGACCAACTATTTCACCTTGGTGCATATATTTAATACCAGAACAAGTGGTGAGCCTGTGCATATTCAGCATTCATAAAGCCCAGGGTTGTTAAATTTTAAAAAAAAATATAAGATGAATTAAAGTAAATAATAATTGTGGCTGATTATCAAAATAAGTGTCTTATTAAGGTGAGTCATTTTTTTTCATTTAAAGTGGCAAGAAGTAATTAATAGATGTGGCTTATTAAGTTGAGTTATTTCTCATTATAAGTGGCAGGAAGTAATTAATAATTGTGGCTTATTAAGGTGAGTCATTTCAGTATGAGGTGTGAAAAGTAATTAATAATTGTGACTTATGGTGAGTTATTTCTCATTATAAGTGACAAGAAGTAATTAATAATTGTGGCTTATTAAGGTGAATCATTTCTTCATTATAAGGGACAGGAAGTAATTAATATTTGTGGCTGATTATGAATATAAGTGGCTTATTAAAGTGAGTCATTTCTTCAGTATAAGGGATTGTGAGTTATTTCTCATTATACGTGACAGGAAATAATAGTTGTGGCTTATTAAGGTGATTCATTTCTTCATTATAAGTGGCAGAAAGTAATTGTTGTTGCTTATAAAACTGATTCATTTCTTTAATACAAGTGGCAAGTAATTAATAGTTGTGGCTTATTAAGGTGAGTCATTTCTTACTATAAGTGATGCGAAATAATAGTTTAATTAATAGTGGCATATTATCAAAATAACTAGCTCATTAAGTCATTTCTCATCAGTGGTGGTAAGTAAATAATTATCAAAATAACTAATTAAGGTGAGTCATTTCTTCAGTGTAAGTGATGAGAAGTAATAGTTGTGGCTTATTATCAAAACAAGTGGCTTATTAAGGTGAATCATTTCTTCATTATAAGTGGCAGAAAGTAATTAATAGTTGAGTAGGCATAAGAACAGGCAGGGAATGAAGTTTGTGGGGTTATGCAGGAAAGATTTTGGTTAACCCTAGACTTGAAGAGGTCAAGAGTGTAGTGATTGGGAAAACCATTTATCATCCACTAAGATGCATAGATACTTTTGAATTCTATCAAGACAAGCAAGTGAGGATTAAACAGCTACATAGTATACTCCATTTTTGGTCTGATCAGGCTCTTGTAAAGGTTAAGTATCCAGTTGAATTCCTTGCATTCACTTACACACAAATACCCTTGGGAAAGGTATTAATCCGTCTCTTCCTTCCAGTTATGGGTTAAATAATAGGACAGATTGGGTTCTATAGCTTTGGTCGGCAACCAGTCTACCGCAGAAAGCAATGGCAACCTACTGTGGGATAATCTTCTGCCCAGTCACTCATGTCTCTTTCAAGGCATGATCGCCCAAAGTGTGTATCACATATGGCACTCAACTGACTGATAGCAGGAGGAGTCATACTTATTGGAGTAATACAATGAACTAACCATTCATCTTCTACAAAGGTGCATAGATGCTTTTGAACTCTATCAGCCAAATGAGGACTGGGCAGCTCCATGAGATACTCCATTTTTGTTCTGATCAGACTCTTGTAGAGTATAGGGGGAATCATATAGTTATTGGAGTTGTGCAATGAAAACAAAATTTTGGTTTGAAATTTTTAATGTATTATAATTTAAATACAAAAAAATAAAATTGTAAAAGGATGTGGTTTCCAGCTTTCTCTTTTCCAATCTTTTCACTTTTCTTTTTTTTTCTTCTTCTTTTTTTTTATTTATTTGTTTTTTTTTTTTCAATTGGAGTAGATAGACCAAACTATCGCCCGGTTCACACTCCACCCACATCTATTGAACAGGTGTAGAGGCTCATCCCTTGTTCCCTGTTTAGGATGTGGTTTCCGGCCTTCTCTTTTCCAATCTTTTTACTCTTATGTAGCCCCCTGCACATCAGTGGCGTTACCGCCTTGCTTGAGGTGATATGATTAAAAAAAAAAAAAAGATTGCAAAAAAGTTTTCTCAATGAATAAAATTTGTTAGATAATTATGAATAAAAAGAAAAAAATAGATATAATACCATAATACTGATTAGCACAAATTATAAAATAAAATGTTTTGAAATTTGCATTGTTTATTGAAAATCACTATAAGATATTACATTATAATATAGCTAAAATGTTCAGTATAATTTCTCTTTAAGTAAATGAAGGTTTTATTTGATGGCAGAATTATTTCATAATAATGTGCTTGTGCTTTGCTGCATGTCTATATACAATTTGTGAAACTTCATTAATTAATTTAACTGCTCTTTCCACACCTTGCAAAAGTGCAGCTAAACTTCAACATTATTCTATTTATAAAAACCTTCTGCAAGTTCATTATTTGAAAAACCTTCTGCAAGTGCACATTCACAAACTCCATTCCATGAAAGATTGATCAAATTTAACCAGTGGAAGACTTTAGAGTTTATGAATGTGATATTTTTAAATCTCTTTGTTGGTGGCTCACTACTTCTGAAACAGAAGAAATATTTTTGTATTGTAAATTTTTTAATGCAACATTGTGTATTTCGGTTGACTGTTCTCTGGCTCCTGTTGAAGATATACGGTTCTTTGTCCTCTAATCTCTTTTTATTGCAAAGTGTCCTTATCGACTCTGCAATTAATGCGAATGCAAATTATATTTTCGTGGTTCTGAACATGTTTCTGATGGGTGGTTCTTTTTAATCTTGCTTTTTTTTCATGTCTATTTTTGACTTATCAATGATGATGTTCTTTAAGTTAAGATTTAAATAAAGGAAGTCCGTATCTTGGATATCTAATAAAAAGGCGTTAGGAAATTCCCCAAAGTTGGAAGATACACCATCTTTAATAAGTTCATTGGAATATTTTAGACTGTTTTTGGCTGGAAATGTTGGTGGAAAAAATATTTAACATAGAGACAACATGTGTAGAATCCTGCTCTTCTGATCTGCATGTCTAATCTCTCTGCTTCGACTGCACTTTTTTTATATATTTTATATTCATTAATAGTTCCAAGTTATAAACTACGTTTTTTTCCTATTTTCTCTCTCTGAGCACTTAAAATTAATTTTTTTTTCTTCAATGAGAATCTGAAATTTTAAAATGTGTATAAGTTATCAATTTATATAGATGGATAGATGTTCTCCAGTAATGGATTGAACACTCTTGGCTGCTAGCATTTGTTTACTTTGTATATATAACAGGCTAAAACCTGCCTCTCTCTACCATGCACTGTTAGCTTAGAGGTAGAATCTCTGACTGATATCAAATCAATCGAGTTTCAATCCTGGCTGGAAACAATTGGATGTCTAACTGTACTGATGAGCTGCGATACTGTAAAATATGACTGCCTGCGGATGACTATCACTCTATCTATCTATTTATATATATATATATATGTGCTTACATGTCCTTATCAACTGTGAAATTAACACCAATACAGATTATATTTTCATGATTCTGAACATGTTTCTGATGGTTACTTCTACTTGTCTCTTTTCCTTGTCTGTTTTTTAATTATAAATGATAATGTCCTTTAAGTTAAGGTTTAGATGAAGAAAACTTTTGTAGGTCTAATAAAAAGACATGGGCAAACCATGCCCCAAGTTTGGAAGATACATCACCCTTAATAAGTTCCATGGCATATTTAAAGCCAGTAAGTTCCCTTAGGCTGTCTCTTCAGCTTAAAACTGTTATCGGTTGTTACTTCACTGGAAAACAATGGCAGAAAATATCCAACATGTTTAGAAACGTGTTGTTGCTATCATTCAATCTTTTTTTTTTTTTTTAATCATCTCACCCCAAGCAAGGCATTCCACTGCCACTATTGCGCATGGGGCTACATAGGGGAAGGTAAAGAGAAGGGAATGTCAGGAGGAAGGTGACAGATGAGTAAGGATACCAAGGATGAGGGCTGGGCAGATGGGAAGAGTGTTTGATAGAATGGGAGCAGGTTAGTGTGTTAGGAGGTGTCTATTGACCTTACATTTAAACTCCTGGAGATTGTAGCTGTCGGGGAAGCAATCATTTGGAAGAGAATTCCACAGTCGGGAAGTGCGAGGAAAGAAACTGTTGGAATAGAAATTACGGCTGCATTTTATCGGTTTCACTTTAAAAGGGTGGGATCTAGTTGCTAATCTAGTATCTCGTTCAAATTCGTATTTAGGGGGCACTAGTGATCTAAGTTCATCTCTTTGCTTCAGCTACACTTTTTTATATTTTTGACAGCATCATTGTCAATAGTTACAAGTCGGAAACTGGTTTTTGGTCCTGTTTTTCTCTCTCTCTGAGCTTTTAAACATTTCCATCTTCAATGGGACCTGAAAGGGTGATTATTGGTTCTTTGTGGGTGAAGAAGATTGCCACATATGGATGTGGATTTTTTTTTACTCCTTTTATAACGCTTGATTTATATTTTTTCACTTTGGACAAGTGAGACAGATTTGGAATTGGTTTCTGATTTTGTGATCTGAGGGCCCCCCCACCAAATTGTTATTTTCTCACAATATGCATACTAACACATGTATAAGTACATATATTTTTATAATGTCAACTATATTTTTACAATTATTTCTTCTTTTTTTTTTCTTTTTTTTTTATTCATTTACTCATTTTCAGATCATATTTTGGGAACATTAATTTTTTTGGAGGTCCTTTGCCAACTTCTGCCAAAGCGTCTGCAAGTTTGCGACATCTTGAGTCAGAAAACCAAGATGCAATGTTTATTTTCTTATCAGATGTTTGGCTTGATCAACCAAAGGTAAGAATTTCTCACCTCCTACAAAATCCAAAGGTAAGAGGAAAAAAAACAAAAGTAATGTTTCTCATGAAATTTTGTCCTGGGTATGACGATAAACTAGTAGCAAAGGTTCTGCTTGGGAGGCAAAGGGGAACCACATCTTAATTGCTGTTGTTCACAAGTCTGTCCTAATCCAGGGTGGTAAGACTTGTTAGGGTCCCTGCTATGGGCAAATAAGAACCCCCTTTCCTAAAAATGAAAACTGGTAGCAAAACACTATGAAAGTATAAAAATACATTTTTAAAGTAAAGATACCAGCAACAGATTTTAAGATTAGAAAATAAATAAATTACCATAACTCAAAATTAAATTTTGACATTAAATGACCCATAAGGCATGAAACAAACATCATATGAAATTTTTGCAATTGTTGCTCAAACATGGAAAAGTGGTGTGGTTAGGTTAGATTGGTTCATTTTAAGACATCAGCTCTTGTGTTATATCAAATTTTACATGGAGGCACACAGTGAGGATTGAACTCACTACTTTCAGTAACTGATCGATATTTGATCACTTTGTTTTAAACCAGGTTCTGCTCACGTTGTGTTTGATTGATCACAAAGCTGGTTTGGGTTGAAAGTCGCCAAAAATACACTGCATTGATGATCCAGAGAGAGCTGGGAGCCACAATAAGAAAAGGAAATCTTTGTAAAATTAACAATAAGGAAATTATATACATAGGTTCTGTTTGGTACAGTATTTGGTTAGAGTTTATTACTCTTACATGCAGACAACTATAATTTCAATTCATGACTTCTATAAGATGTAACACTTTATCTAAGTTGGTTGGTCTGGCACCAGGCTAAAGCCGGATGTTCATCTTGTAAAGATCTTGTGGAAGAACCAGCCAGTACTCAACTAGAATAGAAGTTGGATCTGACTGACCAAAAAACCCAGTCTAAACATCCGGCACTTTTTAAGTGCCCAGCTGATAGCTGCTGCTTCGCCTTCTATAGGAGCATATCTTTGTTTGGCATTCGTACAAAATCTGCTTCCAGCAAACACAAGGTGCCAGCCTTCAGGACAACAGACTGGGGCACTATCGATTGTACGTGTGCAGTGCTTTTGAAGATGTAAAAATCCCATACCATCTTTACTCCAGTCAGGAGATAAGCAGGTATGGGATTTTTACTTTAAGGCAGGCAGTCACATGACAACACGTCTCTCATGTTAAATTGCTCCATACCAGTTCAACTATTATAGGCAATGATACTGTACTCAACTCAACCTTGAAAACTCACCGACCCTTGCTTATACACAGCTTCACATCCAATGGGGGTAGTTGTGACACACTTTGGGTACTCTTAGCATTTTCAAATAGCCAATAAGGGATCCTCCTTTTGGTAACCTGATCAACCTCGTCTCCTCCTCTCCTGTGTGAATGCCTGTTACTATTACTCAAGTGTGGAACATTTCTTCAACTTTCTTGAAATTCACTGGGACTTTTTTTCCTTTGGTCATCTGATCCACTCTGTTTCCTCCTCTCTTGTGTGAGTGTCTCTTACCATTGCTTGAAGGGTATGATCCAGCCCAACAGTCAAATTTTAATTATCGTTCCAAAATTTATTTCCAATCAAATCTTCGATGTGTGATCGTTTCTCATCTGTGTTTTATCATTTCAATTGTCATAAGAAAATATCTAGCATCCGTAGAAAAGAGAACCATACATTTCTCTTTTAATTATCACCATTGTAAAGTTCTGCAAAGGAAACTTTATTTCTGGGAATTTTGTCTCTCTCTCACCAGGGAGTGGCTGTCCCTCATGCCTGAGAAAAGTCTGTTCCTTAGACAGCTGTCATTTTATCAATGGTCATTATGTTTTTCAATAATGGAAAAACTCACATTTCACAATAATGGCCACTAGAACTTTGTGACAAAGATCCTTCATCCGAAATTGTAGCCAGCACTCAATATTCATTAAAAGAACATTTTCTTGTAATTTTATTTATCTATTTTTTGGGGAATATCCTTGACCTGGATTCCCGTGAGCAAAGAAAGAAAAAAAAATATTCTTCTTCATTCTCTTCTCCCAGAAATAGTGTTACACACTAAAAAATACTCGCATATTGAGGTACTTCTTTGTTTAGGTTGAAATCGATGTATCTGCTCAGATATGTCTCTTTCTGAGAGTCAGCGAAAAATGTGTATTTAAATGCACTATTCGACTTTTCTTGGTTATTAACACACCCTCTAACCAAAAGGTCAAAGCACATCAGGTTTAGAATCTGGTGAAGGGCGGATATTTTTCTCTTATATAAAATTTCTCGAATATTCAGGCTGGTAGACAAAAATTAATATATTCTTTCATAAATAAACAAAGTGTCTACTCAAATACAAGTATCCACTAAAAATATTGCTTAAGTAATAATATATATATATATATATATATATATATATATATATATATATATATATACTACCGGCCATAATTTTTAGGCCACCCCAATTTTTAAAAGAAATTATGTATTCCATACTATTTTTCGTATTTATTGCCAAGTGGATAATTCTGGATGGAAATAGAATGGTTCTTTTGTTATTATCACCCTAAAGTTTCTTCATTCTTTCATTGATCAAACTGCAATGTAGGTAATTATTAAATATTTATAAATTCATTTGATGCACATGTTATTGTGCAGTATTAACAAAAGAACCATTCTATTTTCATTTACAATTATTCGCAATAAATACTAAAAAATAGTATGAAATACATAATTTTTTAAAACACTGGGGTGGCCTAATAATTATGGCCAGTAGTGTATATAGTAAGAGAGAATTAATAAAATGTTATACATACAGATATATATATATATATATATATATATATAAGGTAACCAAAAAAGTTCTGTCCACTTTTAAAGGAAAAAAGAAAACGCTTCACAGTATGTGTAGCTTATATTTAGTCTTCAAATTAATCATCGGCATTGGCATCCAGCACCTTCTGCCAATGTGTCTCCAGCTGTTGCGGCAGAACTCCGGAGGCTTTTGACACAAAGAAGTCTGTGAGGGTTTTGTGCAAGTCTGCTTCATTGGTGAAGGATTTCCTACGAAGATGATTATCCAGAGAGTGGAAGAGGTGGTAATCGGATGGCACAAGGTCAGGTGAATAAGGTGGATAGCACAAAGTCTCCCACCCAAGTTTCTGTATGGTATCCCTGACCACTCACACGACATGTGGCCTGGCATTGTCATGGAGGAAAAGCACACCTTTGCAATTCACCAGTGCTGGCTCCTTCTAGTGCAATGCCAGTTGCACACATTTCAATTGCTGCAAGTATAGGTCTCCAGTGACCGTTTGGCCCATTGGTAGCAGTTCATAATGAACCACTTGGCGACCTGTCCACCAGACACAAAGCATAATCTTGCATGGATGTATAAGGCGGTCTTGTGGTGTGAGGGACAGTATCCTGAGGAGACAACCAATGTCTGAAACGCCTGGGAGTTTCGTAGAGAACCCACTTTTCGTCACTGGTAAGCACTCGATTGAATAAGGATGCAGTATGATGACGAGAAAGCAGAGATATGCAGGCTGCCACTTGTTGCCTCTTGTGGACCTCCAACAGTGTTTGCAGAACCCACTTGCTCAGTTTGTATGTCCTACCTAGGTGGTGCAGGTGAAGTCTGTTTCATCGAAAACATTGAACTGTCTTGCAAGTTCACCACACATTAGACTACTGTCCTCTTCAATGGCCGCCTTCAGGACTCCATCATTCAAGACCTGTGTTCATCCACTGTGAGGCTCATCATGGAGAGACAAATCTCCCAACTTGAATTTTTGAAACTTGCAGTACGTTCATTCACATCACTATCCCCAAACGCTTGACATATGTGGTGACTTGATGCAGCTGCTGATAAGCCCACTTTGAAGTTGTAAAACAAACAGCCCCAAACAAAATTTCTAGATACTTCCATCCTTCTTACAGCTGTCCATCTTATAACTGATGGCTGAATATTGTTTCTTATGTCTTTGTCTATGAGTGTATCAAATTTGATTAAAATCGGACCACTCCTTCTATAACCCAATTTTTTCGATTATCGATTTTCGATATTTATTGGGAGTACCTCGACACAAAACCTAACTAAAAACACTCGCAGGCACTTATAGTACAACTGTGTAAATTTTCAAGAAAATCGGTTCAGCCGTTTTGGAGAACGGATACACAGACACAAACACACACACACACACATAGACAAAGTTCCATTTATAAATAAGTTTAGATTTTTGGTTTATTCTAATTCCAGGTAATACACAAACTGAAAGTTCTTTTCAGTGGCTACTATGAATGTCCTCCAGTTGCTTTTGTGTTCTGTGGAAACTTCACTTCATCAGTTCATTTGAGTAAACAAGGTAAAATACTTAAAGGTAAGTTTAATCTATTATTTTTTAATCAGAAAATTTATTAGACATCTTTTGATAATATTTATGAGACAACAATTCAATTGCCAACAGTATTCAGAATGAAATGGGCCCCTTTTGTTTTTTTTGTTTTTTTTTTCCTTTCATACTAAAGGTTCACTCAGTACAAGGCTCAAGAACTACTCATGGTAAAGGATTACTGAATCTAGGATGAGATAAGCTGCTAGAAGGAAATTAAAATTATTATAGGATAAGGAGGATAGAGATTGATCCTGAAAAAATTTCGAAAGTGTTCACAATTTAAGATTATATTGTCTCATGTTCCTGTGCTTTTCTGTATCTTCCTTTTTTCTCCCTTATCCCTTCCAATCTCTGAATGTTTATATATGAAGAAAGTTTGCAGCCATATCATGCGAAAACACCAGTTCTTGTACACTCACCAAAGTTAAGTAACATTAAGCATTGTCAGTACCTAGATAGGTGACCACTTGGGAATACCAAGTGCTGTAAGCTTTGATTTGCTGGTGGTATAATGAATCATGGTGGTGGAATTGAAAATTGGAAGGTTGGGTTCCAATCCCAGGATCCCTAACTGCTTTTATTTAATCACCATAGAAGAACTTTTTCTACCTTCCATAAACATGGCTGATGCTAACCTCCAAGAGAGTAGCACTTTGCACCTTCTTGGTCTCACAAGGGGAGTGTTTGTATTGAATCAGTTATTAGGTCTCTTTCTAGTAAAGTTCGTTTACTGTATTGTACCAGACAGGTTTTCTCATCAGAATTCATCTTGCCCTCTTATGAATGTACCATTTGTCTGTGCAGTGAATATCACTGCCATATCTTGTCTGATGCTCCTACTATATATCGCAAGATTCTTGACAAAATGCAAAAAAGGGTCTACAATATAATTGATCCTGGCCTGGCATTTCGACTTTGGTCACATTCTCACGGACATGATGTGGCTTCTCTTTGTTTTTTTGCAAATATTTTCATGGCAATTGTTCTGATGAGCTTTCCTCCTTGGTGTTTCAATTGCATGAATTTAATTTTAATTTACTACATTGGCAGTTATGTCTCATTGTTTTACTGTTGAATAAGGTAAAAGCAACATATGCTCCATTTTGATAGCTTCTTTTCTCACCAGTGTAATTCCTGGCCACATACAATCTTCATAAAGTTATAAATGCAATGTCAGTCACGATCTTCTATAGAAGTCAAATTTATTTGAATAATGATGATGATGTTAAATTTTACTTTGGATCGACAGCTGAAATGTGGAAGCTGAGATTTAATGATCGCATGTCTTTAAACAACAGTAAATATGGTCCTGGGTATGACAGTAAACTGTATCTGGCAGCAAGGCCTCTGATTGGAAGGTTGTAAGAAACATGGAACCACCTCTTAATTGCTGTTGTTCCCAGGTCCACCCTAACCTGGAGTGATAGCACCTGTTTGGGTCCCAGCTATGGGCAAATAGTTAACCCCCAAACTGGGGTCAAAACACTATTAAAATAAAAAAAAAAGACTTTTATAGAAATATATACATAAAAATAGACTTTTACAGAAAAATATACATTTTTGAAGAAAAAATGTCACCAACAATACATTTTTGAAAGAAAAAAATTATTACTAGCAATACATTTTCGAATACTAAACTAGAAGACACCTTCAGTTTTCTAAAATAAAAAATAAAATTTTTCATCAAAATCTGACTAAATCAACCTCGCTATAACCAAACATTAAAAAAATACCTTAAAACCCTACCTTTTTTGGCAGTAAATAACTCACTGAGGTTGATATGCCATTAAACAAAACTAAAACAAACAAAACAGACAGTAAATACAAAAAAAAAGCACTGCTTTGTTCATATATTATTGGAAATTAAAAAAAAACAATACCAAGAACAATTATTACCTGGAATATTTTCACTAAATCCAAATCTTAGAATGGAAAAGAAGATAGATGTCACTTGTGCTTTTTAGGAAAATTTGTCATCTTAAGCCATATAAATAACCCTAATCTACTTAATAAAAACTGATTTAATGACTAAATGCTGCAATAGAAAAATTTACTTAAATTCCTACATCCTAATTGATACAGATGCCTCTATATGTTTATCTTTCTTTCTTCCCACCTTTCTTTCTTCCCCTCTGCAAATATTACTATTAATAATTATGAATTACACCCCTTTGATTTCATCTCCCTGCATTTTAATGTTTTTTAAATTTTAAATTTTTACACTTGTTATTAAAAAGTAGTGACCTAACTTTATAAGATTTAACTCCCATAAACATCAAGTGAATTCAAATCTGTTAAGCTGTCAGTTGGAAATATGCACATGAAACTATGAGTTTTGTCATCAGTGTAGGAGAATATGTATATTTATTAATATATATATATATATATATAGTCATCCGCAGTCAGATCTGTTTCGCTGTATCACAGCTCATCAGTACGGTTAGACTCCGATTGCTTTTTACCCAGGATTGAAACCTGACCGAATTGGCGCCAGTCAACGATTCTACCTCTGGGCTATGGGCGTTCGGTAGAAGAAGGCAGACTTTTTAGCATGTATATTATCATTATACGCGCCCAATAGCCAGAGTGCTCTAATTCTACTGAATGAGCAATGCGTACATGCCATTTTAGAAAACTGAAGATGTCTTCTAGTTTAGTATTCGAAAATGTATTGCTGGTAATAATATATATATATATATATATACACACTCACACACACACACGCAGGGTGTGTCAAAAATACTTTTTACAAACTTTGGTGGCAGGTTTCCTTACACAAAAACAAGAACGAAAGTCCATATAAACAAATGTCCACAAATCCTTTATTTTTGAGTTATTGAGTTTGAAGAAAGTTGATCATAGATGAAACTGTGTTGTTATGTAGACTATGTTACATTTGACGTTTGTTTACATTTGTAGCTGTCTTCAATGTTTAACTTGTATCAAAGTGAGTTAACTTAGAATTATTCTATTTAACAATGGCAGAATATTTGTAAAAGTATTTTTGGTTTGTATCTTGGAATGTACATTTAATAACGTCTACTTTAAACTTAATAACTCAAAAATGAGCAGTTTGCAGAAATATGTTTATATAGACTTTTGTCCTTGTTTTGGTGAGAGGAACCCGCCTCAAAATATCAAAGTGTTTTTGAAACACTCTGTATATATATATATATATATATATATATATATATATATATATATCAAAAACAAGTTTTGTTAAATTAAACTGACAAGGTCTGTCTAATTAATTTTTTATTATGTTTTTCCAATTTCCAAATGTGATGTGGTGTATTGGGACTGAAATTATGAATAAACTGTCCAAAGTCCATGTTTTTATGTTTTGTTCAAGTACTTTTCACTATCACAGTCATTATCAAGAAGTGGGTGTTATCAGTGTGGTAAACAAATCCCGTCATTTTTAGATTGTTGGAATTGTAATCAGTTCAAACACCCAGTTCTTGACCAATATATATATATATATATATATATATATACATGCACACAATTAATATAAATGTAAAGTTTGTCACTGAGCTGATTGGTGTTATTTTCAACATCCCGACTCCAGAGTTTTGTAGATTATTCTGCAATTATTTATTATCCAGCAATTATTCTGCCCAAGACATTCAAACAACTTGAAGGAAGAACACAAGAAGTTATTTCTTCCTGTTATAGTGGAACATCTTGTCATCCCTCAAGAATAGAATGCTCTACTTTTTATAAAAGACAGTAACAAGCGGTACGATGATGAGAAAGGTCTTAGGCGAAGGCATTCACTATGCGATAATCAATTCCACTCCAACCCGTGGCTTGCCTATATGTGTATTATTGTTAATTGTACCTTAGTACAATAAATCTGTATTTCTTATTCCTGGTGTGGAGTTCCATTCTTCAACTTATCTTCTTATACTGTATTCCTTTTCGGGATATATCACTTCCATACCACAAGAGTTTTAATGAAATGAGTCAATGTGATTCCGTGGCTGCTTGAGAAACTGGTAGCAAAATCTTGTGCTTATATCAAATTTTAAATAAAACCTCATATGTATACACACACACACACACACACACAACACAGCATACCCCTGACGAGTGGACAAAGTAATTCTTAGAGGATGTGTCTACAAAACTCTAGAGTTGGAATGCTGGAGGTAACATCAATTAACTGAGCGACAAATGTTTTCCTTTTATTAATTATGTGTGTGTATATATATATATAGTCATCCTCAGACAGATCTGTTTCGCTGTATCACAGCTCATCAGTACGGTTAGACATCCAATTGCATCTAGCCGGGATTGAAACCCGATTGAATTGACATCAGTTGGCAATTCTACCTCTGAACTATGGGTGCTTGGTATAGGAAGGCGGACTTTAGCTTGTTATACACAATGTATACACATGCCAGTAGCCGAGAGTGTTCAAATTCATTACTGAATGAACAATGCGTAGATGCATGAGTAGCTACTGTTTTTTCAAAGTCTATCCTTCCTCCATATATATATATATATATATATATATATATATATATATATATATAATTTAGAACATAAATATGCTGTAAAATAAATAATATATTTGATATAGGTGTAACACTCCAGTGGACGGTCCAAACAATTTCTCCGGCAGCCGTTCTCCATGCTGTGATATTACCGGGAGTTTGTTGAAAAAGTCGGAGCCTCAAGCTGGGGGTACAAGATTAAACTATAAGGAACGAACTTCCACAACTTGGATGAGTTGAAACGATGCTTTATTTCGTTTAGAGTTAGTCTTTTCAGTTGGGGGGCAGGCGATGTGACGTTCAGCTCTAACTCTAATTAATGGAGATCAAATCCCAACTGACCAACTCAAGACGAACGGAGTTTCTACTCACTCAACTAACTGACTAACTTAAATTAACTGACACAATTGATCTGACTGATTGGCTCGGAAATATCACCTGTATTTATTTAAAACAATCCGGAAGTGGCTAGAGACCCCCAGGCTAAAACAAAACTAAAAGATAAGCATTGGCGACTGTAAGTCCAAAATTTCAAGGTACTTAAATTTTGCTTCCTTTGATGTGTGAACAGGATGTCTGCATTAAGCCTCCAAGTATTTTCCAGGATTTCTTTATTGTTTTATCTTAATAAAGCTTCCACCGGATGTTTTTATAGCCCTGACACTTTACCTGTAACCAGGCGTTTTTTTATTGCCTGGAGAAAGGGAAGATATCTTTTCTTAATGTGTGGTCAAGATACAGTTTTTGACCTGGTCACTCCAAAAATCTATTTCCCCAACTTTATCTTTTATCACATAAAACCACGTGGTCAAACATTTACCGGAAGACTGGTAGGATTTAACAGTAATCTGATACCCTTTTCTCTTCCACAATTTACCTTATAAAAGAAAAAGCGTTTATCTATTTATTTTTTTCTCTTCTTTTTCACTTTTGTTAAACGAAACACATGTTTTTAAACTATTTTCTATTCTTAACCATTTTCTATTTTAATCTATTATAATAAAATACATATTTTACAAAGCACCTTAATATAGACCTAGTTATCGTGTCACATAAGCACTAGGTTTTGCTTCCAGTTTCTCAAGCAGTCACGGAATGAAGAACACAAGAAATTATTTCTTCCATACCACAAGAGTTCCTAATGAAATGAGTTGATGTGATACTTCTAAAGCAGCCACAGAATCACATCAACTGAAAGAAAAGCATTTAGCATAGGAATATTTAAAATTTGATATGAGCACCAGCTTCTCGAAAATCACGTCAACTGATTTCACTAGGAACTCTTTGTGGTATGGAGGACATAACTTCTTGTATTCTCCCTTCAAGTTCTTCCAAAGTCTTGGATTGGTATAGTAGATTTGTTCCTTTAAATAAGCCTAAAGAAAAAAGTCACAGGGTGTTAAGTCAGGACTTCTGACTGGCTACACGTACATAAAATAGGGAGTTACTTTTCAATTACTCTGTATATATCCACACATACATTTGGAAATTTGAAAAACTAAAAATAAAAAATTTATTAGACCTTATCGATATTGTTCAATAAAACTCTTATGAATTTTTGCTGCCTAAATACAGTCAGTCAGTTAAGTGCCAAGGTAACTTGAATAACCTTTCTTGTACAATTTAAAATTGAACATAGATTTGTGAACACATTGTATTGAACACGTTTTCTGTTAAGACGTTGGATGTACTCCAGTTTAAGTAAAGTTTTTGTTCTAACTCTCCCTTAATAATGTGGGGTGTTTGAAGACACCCACAAAATATCTTTCCCTAAAATTTTCTTGATTGGTCAAGTTTCTGAACTCCTCTGTCAAATGACTGGTTTTAATCATCATATTATTTATATTAAGTGCATGAAAACCAGAAGTGTCATTGAACTAAATGTTATATCAAGTGATGGATGTGCTATCACAGGTTGGATTTATTAACCATCCGTTGAAGGGTTTGAATTCAAATTTTCATGATTAACCAAGGAGCTTTTCTGAATCAGTCAGTTAAGTGCCATATGTGATACATGCTTTGCTGCTTGCTAAATATTAGGGAAAGGGAAAAATATTTTGTGGGTGTCTTCAAACACCTCAGTCATGTCTCAAAAGAAACATGACTGACTGGGCAAGAAGATTATCCCGCAGTAGGTTGACATTACTTTCTGCGGTAGACTGGTTGCCAGCCAAGGCTATAGAACCCAATCTGTCTTCTTATTTAACCCATAACTGGAGGGAAGTGACGGATTAATATCTTTCCCAAGGTTATTTACGCATAAGTGAATGCAACGAATTTAACTAGAATTCAAACTCGGCTACCTGATTTTTCATTCCGAGCCAATATCCACTGCACCACAACACATCTAAATACACCTTATTTAAAATTTCTATGTAATGTTTGTTTTCACTGTTTTTCTTTTACTTTTGTCCAAAAATTTTTTTCCTAATTTTGCTCTATTCTTCTTCTATGTGCCCTGTCCCTTCAGGACATAGGCGATCATGGCTTTCCACGTTTCCCTATCCTTGGTGGCTCTGAGCATGCCTTCTCCTGTTACACCATGCAATCCTCATTCCGTCGTCCACCTGATTAGGTCCTTCAAATATGTTATTCATTGCTTTCCCCTATCTCTTTTTCCCTCTATCTGGCCTGTTAGTATCAGGTTCTCCAGGCCCTCCTTCCTCATTGCGTGTCCCAGGAAGTTCAGCTGTCTCTTCCTGATGCTCAGTATTAATTTCCTTTTTGTTTCCATCATTTCCAAGACCTCATCATTGCTCACATGCTCGATCCATGAGATTTGCAGCATCCTTCTGTAGAACCACATTTCAGTTGCTTTAAGTTTTTCCTTCATCTTTGATGGTATTGTCCAGCATTCACTGCCATATTGAAGAACTGACATCACGTAGCAATCCAGTACTCTCTTCCTAGTTTCTAGCAAAATTGTTCTGTTTCTTAATACCTTACTCAACTTCTGGAATGCTTCCTTCACCATGCCAATTCGCCTTCAGATCTCTGTGTTGCACTTTCCATCTTCTGTTATAACGCTTCCCAGGTATTTAAATTTTTGTACCTGCTTGATTCTGGTATACCCGACCTGTATTTGGCATTTTGGGCTGCCCTTTTTACTGATGACCATGCATTCAGTTTTCGTGCAGTTTATTTCTAGTCCTTTCTTGTTACTTTCTTCTGCTACCTTCTGTAAAAGCTCTTGTAGTTCCCTTTCTGTGTCTGCTATCAGCACTGTATCATCTGTGTACCTTAGAATGAAAACTACCAAATGATGTTATCTAAATTTTTCTTTTTTACCATTCCGCTTTTTACTTTCTATCATCCCACTACTTGAATTCTTACTAAATATGATTATGTAGGTTTCTTAGTCAGGATTCAAATTCCTAGTTTTCATCTTCTGTAGATTTTTATCTCTCCTATTCTTTTCTCCTTTACACCCCTTTTAACTCTTTTACTTAACCTTCTCCTGCTTTCATTTTCTCTAGACTTTTGATCTCCCTTCCTCCTTTACACCCCTTTTCACTTCTTCACTCAACTCTCCCTTGCTTTTATTTTCTCTAGACTTTTGATCACCATTTTTCTTTACACCCCTTTTCACTCTTTAACTCAACCCTTCCCCACTTTCATTTTCTCTAGACTTTTAATTTCCCTTCCTCCTTTACACCCTATTTCCCTCTTTCACTCAACCCTCCCTCATTTTCATTTTCTCAAGACTTTCGATCTCCCTTTCTCCTTTACACCCCTTTTCACTTCTTCACTCAACTCTCCCTTGCTTTTATTTTCTCTAGTCACCATTTTTCTTTACACCCCTTTTCACTCTTTAACTCAACCCTTCCCCACTTTCATTTCTCTAGACTTTTAATTTCCCTTCCTCTTTACACCCTATTTCCCTCTTTCCTCCAACCCTCCCTTGTTTTCATTTTCTCAAGACTTTTGATCTCCCTTTCTCCTTTACACCCTTTCCTTCTTCACTCAACTCTCCCTTGCTTTTATTTTCTCTAGACTTTTGATCACCATTTTTCTTTACACCCTTTTCACTCTTTAACTCCAACCCTTCCCCACTTTCATTTTCCTAGACTTTTAATTTCCCTTCCTCCTTTACACCCTATTTCCTCTTTCACTCAACCCTCCCTCGTTTTCATTTTCTCAAGACTTTCGATCTCCTTTCTCCTTTACACCTTTTCACTTCTTCCTCCAACTCTCCCTTGCTTTTATTTTTCTCTGGGCTTTTGATCACCATTTTCTTTACACCCCTTTTCACTCTTTAACTTAACCCTTCCCCACTTTCATTTTCTCCAGGCTTTTAATTTCCCTTCCTCCTTTACACCCTATTTCCCTCTTTCACTCAACCCTCCTTGTTTTCATTTCTCCAAGACTTTTGATCTCTACACTTTCTCCTTTACACCTTTTCACTTCTTCACTCAACTCTCCTTGCTTTTATTTTCTCTAGACTTTTGATCACCATTTTCTTTACCCTTTTCACTCTTCTTAACCCTTCCCACTTTCATTTTCTCTAGGCCTTTTATTTCCCCTTCCTCCTTTACACCTATTTCCCTCTTTCACTCAACCCTCCCTTGTTTTCATTTTCTCCAAGACTTTTTGATCTCACTTTCTCCTTTACCCCTTTTCACTTCTTCCTCACTCTCCCTTGCTTTTATTTTCTCTAGACTTTTGATCACCATTTTTCTTCCCTTTCCTTCACTCTTTAACTTAACCTTCCCTTTCATTTTCTCTAGACTTTTTAATTTCCTTCCTCCTTTACACCTATTTCCCTCTTTCACTCAACCCTCCCTCGTTTTCATTTTCTCAAGACTTTAGATCTCCCTTTCTCCTTTACACCCCTTTTCACTTCTTCCTCCAACTCTCCCTTGGCTTTTATTTTCTCTAGACTTTTGATCACCATTTTCTTTACACCCCCTTTCACTCTTTAACTTAACCCTTCCCACTTTCATTTTCTCTAGACTTTTATTCCCTTCCTCCTTTACACCTATTTCCCTCTTTCCTCAACCCTCCCTGAATTTCCATTTTCTCAGAACTCAGTCTCCCTTTCTCCTTCCACCCCTTTTCACTTCTTCACTCAACTCTCCTTGCTTTTATTTTCTCTAGACTTTTGATCTGGCCTGCTTTTACCCTTCACTCTTTAACCACTTCCCCTTCCCCACTTTCATTTTTCTCTAGACTTTTAATTTTCCCTTCCTCCTTTACACCCTATTTCCCTCTTTCACTCAACCCTCCCTCGTTTTCATTTTCTCAAGACTTTTCCCGATCTCCCTTTCTCCTTCACCATCCTTTTCACCCCAACCATCAACTCTCCTTGCTTTTATTTTCTCTAGACTTTTGATCACCATTTTTCTTTACACCCCTTTTCTCTCTTTAACTCAACCCTTCCCCACTTTCATTTTCCCTAGACTTTTAATTTCCCTTCCTCCTTTACTGCCTATTTCCTTCTTTCCTCAACCTCCTCGTTTTCATTTCTCAAGACTTTTGATCTCCCTTTCTCTTCACCCCCTTTTCACTTCTTCACTCAACTCTCCTTGCTTTTATTTTCTCTAGACTTTTGATCACCATTTTTCTTTACACCCCTTTTCACTCTTTAACTTAACCCTTCCCCCCGCTTTCATTTTCCCTAGACTTTTAATTTCCTTCCTCCTTTACACCCTATTTCCTCTTTCACTCAGCCACTCCCTCGTTTTCATTTTCTCAAGACTTTTGATCTCCCTTTCTCCTTTACACCCCTTTCACTTCTTCACTCAACTCTCCTTGCTTTTATTTTCTCTAGACTTTTTGATCACCATTTTTCTTTACCCCTTTTCACTCTTCCTTAACCCTTCCCCACTTTCATTTTTCTCTAGACAATTTCCCTTCCTCCTTCCCACCCTATTTCCTTCTTTCACTCAGCCCTCCCTTGTTTTTCATTTCTCACAAGACTTTTGATCTCCTTTTCTCACTTTACACCTTTTCCTTCTTCACTCAACTCTCCCTTGCTTTTATTTTCTCTAGACTTTTGATCACCATTTTTCTTTACACCCCTTTTCACTCTTTAACTCAACCTTGCTATTTTTCCCTAGACTTTTAATTTCCCTTCTCTTCTACACCCCTGTTGCTTCTTTCACTCAACCCTCCCTTGTTTTCATTTCTCAAGACTTTTGATCTCCCTTTTCATTTTCTCTAAATTTTTTGACGTCCTACCCTTGCTTCCTTACACCTGTTTTTACTCTCCAACCCCCACTCCTGAAACTTTCAAATTCTTCCCACTTAATATTATGCAGGCTTCTTGGTCAGTGTTCGAATTTCGTTTTCATTTTCTCTAGATTTTTTTTTATCTTTGACCTTTGCTTGTTTACACTCCTTTTCACTCTCCATTACCCCTTCCTCCAAATTATCAAATATCATTTATGTAGGCTTCTTATTCAGTATTATAATTTCTAGTTTTCACTTTCTCTAGATTTTTTTTTACCTCTGATTTTTGCTCATTTACACCCTCTTTTTCACCATTCATCATCACTTCATCCCTCAATTCTTCTCACTTTTTATCATTATGTATTTTTCTTGGTCAGTGTTATGTTACCTTATTTGTCAAAAAAAAATGACATGCAACTGGATATCTGTTACAAGCCTTTATTTACTGTATGTAGATTTCATGAAGCAGTCAGGTTACAATGACCAAATTGCTTACAATTAATGAATACATATGTGCTTGCTGTCTAAGGCAACAAGGTAGTAGAAATTGAGAGCCTTAAACCTAATGTTGACAAAATCATTGTAACTGTTACAATGAAAATTAAGATTTGTAATCCCTTCATGTTCAATATTTTTTTTAAAAGTTTTTGTATTTTTTATATATTTTTTTTAACACTTTTAATTTCTTTTTTTAACAATATTTAGAAGTTTTTAGTATTTTTCTATATTTCTGAGATGAGGTAATATTTACAGTATTTGCATTATTCAGACTATTGTTCTTGTCTTTGTTGCCATTTGTGCAATGTTTCAGACGTACACTCGGTTTTTTTTTTGGTTTTTTTATTCAATTCCGGAACTAACCAACGTCAATATCCACTGCGCCATGTGTCCTTAAGGACAAGAACAACTGAATTTCTGTTACTTATAAACCTAATGTCCAGTAACCCTTTTTTACCAGAGTTCATATTGCAATTTTTTTATGCTAATGGTTTTCTCTAGTATTTTTTTTACCAGCATAGATGCTGATTACTTAAGTTTACGTTGTTTCCACTGGTGTTCTCTATCTATTATTTCAACTTCATCCCATAGGGGGCGATGATCCCCTTTCTCCCTCCATCTGTGGTCAGCTACACCTGACCATATATGGAAGAAGAAAGGAGATATGTGTACAACAGCCGAAACATTGTACAACTGGCAACAGAGATGAGGACAATAGTCCGAACAATGTAAATACTGTTAAAATTTTTTATTTTAATATTTTGACTTTTTAAACATCAATTGAATTTATAACTTTTTTGCCATAGAACATGTTTTGAAAATTTATATTAAAATAAAAACTAAAATATTTTCAGATATTCCCAGGTTTGTTGTATTTCACAAAACATGATTTAAACAACACCTAACAAAAATATGTGTGGAAATGAATATCTTTCTCTAAAAATAAAACAAAAACAAATAGGTGATGAATTATTTCCTACCCTACAACCACTTTCCCCATAATCACAGTGTCACAAGCCATATACATGGGGGATGAATCATGTCCATTTGTTTTGTATTCCATTAGTAAGAAAGAAGCTCTACTCAGGCAACGTCTTTGTGGAACAGACTCCTGAGAGGATGTTTTCCCAATCACCGCATTCTTAATCTCTTTAAGTCTTTCCTGCATATCCTTGTAAACTGCACTTCTTAACTTCTCTGCTTACTCTTTCAGTAATGCTACACCTTGAGTGGCTCTTGGACCTTGTATTGGGTGAACATTAGTTAAACGTAAATGACATTGACCCAGATTACTTTAAATAAAAACAAAATACACTAATATTGTGAAAATTACATATGGTTTCATTTTGTAAAATTGCCATATTTAATTGCATCTAATTATGTAGAAGTGTCCTGGGCATGACGATAAACTGCATCAGGCAGCAAGGCCTCTGATTGGGAGGTTGTGAGAAGCATGGAACCACCTCTTAATTGCTTTTGTTCCCAGGTCCACTCTGACCTAAAGTGGTAGCACCTGTTAGGGTCCCAGCTATGGGCAAATAGTTATACCCCAAACTGGGTTAAAACACTATGAAAATATAAAAAATAGACTTTTATAGAAATATATACATAAAAATAGACTTTTATAGAAAAATATACATCTTTGAAGGAAAAATATTACCAACAATACATTTTTAAAGAAAAAATTATTACTATAACACATTTTTGAAGGAAAAAAATATTCTTAGCAAAGTATTTTTGAATATAAAATTAGAAGACATTTTCAGTTTTCTAAAATAAAAAAGAATAAAAACAAAAAAAAACTTCATTAAAACCTGACTAAATCCACCTTCTCATTATAACCGAACATTAAAAAAACCTTAAGACCCCACCTTTTTGGCATTAAATAACCCACAGAGATTGATATGCCATTAAACAAAACTCAAACAAATTATGTGCAAAGTTATCTGATAGGCTACTGTTTACCAAGACACTACAGAGATCCAATACCTGTACCTCACCTAACTCCATAATATCATAATATTATATGTAAATATTACTCATTATAGCAGGCCACAATATTAGATATGCAGATGATTTGTTGATAACAGACGCAGAAAGGAAAATACAGAAAATCTGAGGAAAGGAAAGCAAGAAGAAAGGACTAACCATCAATTGTAAGAAGACAAAATGTATATTTGCCAGCAAAAAGAAAAGCCCAACATGTAAATTACAAATTGGAGTTGCGAAAATCAAGCAAGTACAACAATTTAAATATCTGGAAAGTGTGATATCAAATCTAAAAGCACATTGGGTTCATGAAATATGCTTTCCAAAAACTAAACAAAGTATTAAGAAACAGGAAGAGAACCGTTATGTAATATCAGTCCTTCTATATTGTCTCTATATTACTGTTAAGTGTAAATTGTGGGTGGGTTTTATCAGCCATCAGTAAACTACATCGAAATTCAATAACTGTCACTCTGTGACTCTTTTAGGTTTTGTTGTACCAATAAACACTCACATGCACTGTATTTTTATGTTTTTCAGACTGTTTTTCGACGTTGGCTGACATAATTTCCAAATATCCTTCTTTAGTCAAATCTTGTCGTTTTATTTTTGTCCCTGGGCCGCACGATCCTGGTCCAGCCAATATTTTACCACGGTAACTTGAATAACCTTTCTTGTACAATTTAAAAGTGAACATAAATTTGTGAACCCATTGTATTGAACACGTTTTCTGTTAAGACATTGGATGTACTCCAGTTTAAGTAAAGTTTTTGTTCTAACTCTCCCTTAATAATGTGGGGTGTTTGAAGACACCCACAAAATATCTTTCCCTAAAATTTTCTTGATTGGTCAAGTTTCTGAACTCCTCTGTCAAATGACTGGTTTTAATCATCATATTATTTATATTAAGTGCATGAAAACCAGAAGTGTCATTGAACTAAATGTTATATCAAGTGATGGACGTGCTATCACAGGTTGGATTTATTACCCATCCGTTGAAGGGTTTGAATTCAAATATTTGTGATTAATCAAGGACCTTTTCTGAATCAGTCAGTTAGTGCCACATGTGGTACATGCTTTGGGCAATCATTTCTCGAAATAGATATGACTGACTGGGCAGAAGATTATCCCACAGTAGGTTGCTATTACATTCTGTGGTAGACTGGTTGCTGACCAAGGCTACAGAACCCAATTATTTAACCCATAACTGGAAGGAAGAGACAGATTAATACCTTTCCCAAGGGTATTTGTGCACAAGTGAATGCAAGGAATTCAACTAGAATTCGAACTTGGCTCCCTGATTTGTCGTTTTGAGTTGATATCCACTGCACCACAACCAGTAATAATTCTATAAGTTCTTTAGATTATGAAACTCCTTCTTTCTGTGGCTTTTGTTGTTACTACAATGTTTCAGTCAATCCATTCTATATCTACCTTCTATAATTTTGAGAAGAGTCATCATAATTCCAAGAATTGTTCAAACTATTGAACTCATTCTTTGTATTGCTTTTGTTGTTACCACAATGTTTCAGTCAATCCATTCTATGTCTACCTTCTATAATTTTGAGAAGAGTCATTATCATTCCAAGAGTTGTTCAGACTATTGAACTCATTCTTTATATTGCTTTTGTTGTTACCACAATGTTTCAGTCAATCCATTCTATATCTACCTTCTATAATTTTGAGAAGAGTCATCATAATTCCAAGAATTGTTCAGACTATTGAACTCATTCTTTGTATTGCTTTTGTTGTTACCACAATGTTTCAGTCAATCCATTCTATATCTACCTTCTATAATTTTGAGAAGAGTCATTATCATTCCAAGAGTTGTTCAGACTATTGAACTCATTCTTTGTATTGCTTTTGTTGTTATCACAATGTTTCAGTCAATCCATTCTATATCTACCTTCTATAATTTTGAGTAGAGTCATCATCATTCCAAGAGTTGTTCAGACTATTGAACTCATTCTTTGTATTGCTTTTGTTATTAACACAATGTTTCAGTCAATCCATTCTATGTCTACCTTCTATAATTTTGAGAAGTCATTATCATTCCAAGAATTGTTCAGACTATTTAAATCATTCCTTTTTTTTATGACACATTCTGTTGTTTTGAGTTGGATCATTATCTTTTCAAAATATTTTAGAATATTAATATTATTTTTTGTTTTTAGGACTTTTGAACTTTTGAACTTCAAGTGTACAATTTGCATGGAAAGTTGTAGATGTAGAGATTGCTCTTTTGTTTTCTTCGCACAAAAATTGTTAATAAGAAAAATACTAATGTTCTGGCGAGACCAATTTATTATACCAAATTACATATTAAATATCTAATCCAATCAGTATATTTCTTGTTTTGTTTTTAACCCCCCTCTTCCATTTTTCTCATTTACTGATTTGCTAGCTACTACCGGAAAAACAATTGCTTTCTCTGGACATTGTAGATTTTATCTGAGGTTCGAAAATGTTTTGGCCAAAATGTTGTAACAATAAAATCAACACTACAAGCTCAATTGTCAAAACCTTTCATGGAATAATAAAAAATTCTTAGAGACTATTTTAATCAACGCAGCACCACTTGCTCATTCTAATCTGCATGTTTATTCTGAAATATTACATGAAAAACATGTTTGACTTTCCAACTTTTATATTCAATATTTTTTTCTTAATAGTCCAGCTATTCCTAACTCCATAACTGAAGAGTTCCGCAAGAAAGTCCCAAATGCTATTTTTACCAGCAACCCTTGTCGTATTCAGTATTGCACACAAGAGATTGTCATCATTCGAGAAGATATTGTCACAAAATTATGTCGAAACTGCATCCATTTTCCTGCATCTGGAGATGTGCCTACACATGTATGTATTTTTTATTTTTATAATGTTTGTGTGCACAGAGTGCAAAGAATAAATTATTGCCATTTTATATTCTAAAATTTCATGCCCCTACTCGACCAAGGAAGATTTCATTGTTAAACAAGGCTGAATTGAGCCATATAAAGGCATAAGATCCCTATTTTTCATAATATCTATATCTGCTCTGGTTCATATCCTAATGTAAACAAAGACAATGTCACGAAATCTTACAGAAAGTTATGAAATAGTATTAGCCAATATATTTATTTAGATTTATTAAATAATTATTGATTAAGACATGTCATATCAATTGGTGGCTTCTCCGATGTATATGGAAGTTGCAGGTTCAAATCCTGCCAGATGTATATTTTCCTAACAAGATTTCTTGAATATTCAGGCTAGTGAATATATATAAATGTAGTTTAATTATAGAAAAACAGAGTATCCACTCAAATATGAGTATCCAATAAAAATAATGTTCAAACATATATATATATATATATATATATATATATATATATATATATTTACACTCTCATACCCTGATTGAGCACTCTGGAAGAAGGGTAGACTTTGATAAACAGTAGCTACTCTGGCATGTACGCATCACTCATTCTGTAATGAATTAGAGCACTCTGGCTATTGAGCGTGTATAATGATAATATACACGCTAAAAGTCTGCCTACTTCTACCAAGCACCCATAGCCCAGAGGTAGAATCGCTTACTGATGCCAATTCGGTTGGGTTTTAATCCTGGGTAAAAAGCAATCGGAGTCTAACCATACTGATGAGCTGTAATACAGCGAAACAGATCTGTCTGCGGATGACTATATATATATATATATATATATATATATATATATATATCCCCAGATCAAGAGAATCAATAGGTTTAAAATTGAGACTTCTCTGGCATTTACTTTTTTAAAAAATGCTCAATACAACAAAGATTGTAGAACGTGATATAATTTGACAGAATGGTAAATAATTGATATAATCTAGTCTGTGCAATGAATACTGCTGCCTTATCTGGTCTGGTGCTCAGGGCCAAGTTTTGTTAATGTTAAGGTCGTTTAAAATGCACAGTGATGTCTCTTTTTTATTGTTACAGGTGATTGCCATTTTCTCTTCATGCTATTTTCTTATGTTTCATTGTAGTATTTTCTTTTTTTCTTTAATCATTTCACCCAAAGCAAGGTGGGACCACCACTAGTTCACAGGAGGTTATAGTGAGAGAAAAGACTGGGTACAGTGGGTGTTGAAGAAAAGATAAAAGATGAATGGGATTCAAGAAGATAGAAGATGGTAATTGATGTTGCATTTAAATTTTTGGAGATTGTAGCTATCGGAAGAGAAAAGACTGGGCACAGAGGATATTGAAGAAAAGATAAAAGATGAATGGGATTCAAGAAGATAGAAGATGGTAATTGATGTTGCGTTTAAATTTTCGGAGGTTGTAGCTATCGGAAGAAAAAAGACTGGGTACAGTGGGTATTGAAGAAAAGATAAAAGATGAATGGGATTCAAGAAGATAGAAGATGTTAATTCACATTGCATTTAAATTTTTGGAGATTGTAGCTATCAAGAAAGTGAGAAAACAGAAAGGAGTTCCACAAGCAGGAAGTTCAAGTAAAGAAACTGTTTGAATAGAAGTGACAATTACATTTAACTATTTCAATGGTAAAAGGGTGGGACCTAAGTGCCAATCTAGTAGCATGCTTAGATTTTTAAATTTAAATTTTATTCTTTTCTCTTTTAGTTTGCCAAAACTGTGATCTGTCAGAGTCACCTTTGCCCCTTGCCTCTCCATGTCTGCCCTATTTACTGGGCTTATGATTGTGGCATGCACCTCTATCCCCTGCCTGACCTGCTCGTAGTTGCAGACAAATATGATGAATTCACAGTTACATCAGTTGACTGCATGATTATGAATCCGGTAAGATCCTTTCATTTCTTTTTGTCTTAAACATGAAAATATTTTATATTTATTCATAATATTTTGCTTCAAAGCCATTACAATTGTGAAATAATTGACTAAAAGGATATTTAATTTGAGAGATCAATGAAATCATGGAGATTTTTTTTTTTTCTGTATGTATCTGTGAGCAGCAAACTATGAAACGTTGGTTCCATAGCCAATATTGATCTGAATGAATTGGATCTAAGGAAATCTCACAAGTGTTGATAACTTCAAACTTGGGTCCAGTGCAAGAGCCTCTTTTTTTTTCTTTTTTTTTTTTTTTTGTGTGTGTGTGTGTGTGTGATCTATGATATACCCACCCTCTACAACATATCAATTTTTATAAGGCAGTATTCATATAAAATACAAACTTTATTGCAATGTAATTATGTACAAGAATGGGTCATATGCAATATAGGTGAACAATTCAACTAAAAATATTGAAAATAAATACAATGTATCTATCTACGAATTAGAGACATGTCATAATAGATCATTCCATCTTAAATAAATCAATGAGGCTTTGTGGCAATTTTTAACATCAACTTTACATTTTTGTTGTTAAAAGTTGAATAATTTTAACACATTCAATGTTATGAATTAAGACTTATCTCGTGTTTTTCAAGATTTAACATGAGCAAAACAAATTCACTAATTTGGATGAAAAACATAGACTCCCAGAATGACGTAAAAATCTGCAAAAAGTATCATCTTTTAAGTTGTGCTTGGTTTAATTTCTTAAATATACAGGTAGAAAATGGCAAATGTTGGTAAGATAGCAAGTGTCATAAAGTCCAGGGTCCCCAATTAGGTTCTCCGAGTTGGGAGGCACGAGGTGATACATGCCAACTCTGTTCAAGCTATCCATGTCTCTACTCTTTATCTTCCCATTGCAATCTTTGTTGGTAATTGATACTTTATTTTATATATGGGTTTAAAGAAAGAAGGAAAGCTTTATAGCAAATGAATTTGGCACGAGGAAAAGAAAGCGAAAACAAAAAGAATAGTGAATGAATGGGAACTAAGAAGACACTAGAAATGAGAAAAATTTGAAAAATAAAAAGAAGAAATTGAAAAAAGTAAAATTTGGAGAAGAAATTGAAAAAAAAAGGAATTTGAAGAAGAAGAAGGATAAGAAAAAATTTGAAGGAAGAATAAAAAGAAATTAAATGGAAGAAGAATTTGGAGAAGAAATTGAAAAGAATTTGAAGAGGAAGGATAAGAAAAAAGTTTAAGAAAGAAGAAAAAATTGAAAAGAGAATTTGGAATGAAAAGAAAGAATTTGGAGAAGAGGAAGAGTAAAAAATAAATTTGAAAAAGAAATGAAAAAGTATGAAATTAATATTATTTTATTCTGGTTATAAATAACTTGGTAAGGAATTTTAATAGAATACCTTGGCATTTTCTTTTTTTTTTTTTTCTACATAGTATGGATTAAGTCTATCTCCTTATGACCTTTTAGTAAAATGCCTAAGTTTTCTGTGGAATTTGTTTTGCAAATTATTAAATAGGTTTACCTTCATCTGGCCTAATATACTTTATCAAAGATTTTAATAGGATGCCTTGTATTTTTCTTTCTTTGCTCAGTATTAAATTATTACATAAATTTGTTTTTTGAGTTTTTTTGTTTATTATTGAGGTGTTTATTTAATACTTATTATTAATAGTTCTGATGAATCATTCAACTTCATTGTTTATGACTTCCTGCCAACGATCCACCAACTGTTCAATGCCTCAATGATAGCAGTCGCTAGATTTTAACTCTGAATATTAATCAAACCTCGTTTTAAGCTCCGCATCATTGTTGAATAAAACACCCCTCAAATTATTAGAAAGTCACCAAAAAAAGGTAGTAGTTTGAAGGGGCAAAATCAGGAAAATATGGTAGAATGTGGCAGAACTTCCCAACTGAGCTCTTTAATTGCATGTTTGATCTTGTTAGCAACCTGGTGGCAAGCATTGTCATGTTGAATAACCATATTACATTGCCAGTTAGGTCTTTACAGCTGAATCACCTCTTTTAGCCTGTTCATTTGTTCAACATGCAGCTTAGCATTGACTGATTATTTTGAAGCATTTCATCATCATCTTATTCTATGTACCATGTCCCTTCAGGACATAGGCAATCATAGCCTTCTACATCTCCCTATCCCTAGTAGCTCTTAACAAGCTTTTTCCTGTTACCCCTCCCAAACCCCGCTCTGCCATCCATTTGCTCAAGCCCATCAAGTATGTTAGGCATTGCTTTTCCTTTCTCTCTTTCTCTCTATTTGACTTGTGAGTATCAGATTCTCCAAGCCCTCCTTCCTCATTACATGTCTCAGGAACTTCAGCTCTTTTATCCTGATGTTAAGTATTAGTTCCCTTTTCATTTCCATCCTCTCCAGAACTTTGTTGTTGCTCACATGTTCAGTCCATGTTACCCTCAGCATCCTTTTGTAGAATCACATTTCAATTCCACCCTGTTGGTGGGACTTTAGAATACGCCGACTGCACCTCTTCAGGGAGTAAAAGTCCCCCAAGGAGGCCACCTGTTGGCCATGAGTGACGACCCATAATGTCTGGGGACGGGATCCTGGTGGTTGAGCAGGTCGAGACCCAGGTGAAAAGTGGTCATGATCTGCAACAGACCACTTTGGCCCTTACCTGGGCTAGACTTGCAGTCAGATTGGGCCTGATCTGATCAATCACCTGGTCCCAACATGCCCTAGCTCATATATATTTTTTTTGTCCCTACTGTATTATGCAATCTACTTTTACAGAACACTTCCCAACCCTTCGTCTTATATATGCTAGAAGGTGGGGGCTGAAGGTCAAATGTGTTAGGAGAAAAAGACTGATGATTCCTATAATATTATTGAGTGATAAAACCCAGAATTTGGCAGAGGATCAGAATTTTATTCTTGGCACAAGTATATTGGTATTGTATCCCTGTCTCAGCCAAGGCAAATGGGTTTCCCCCTTGGTTCATTTCATTTAAATGCAGCTTCCATATATAGTGCTGAAATAATTGCTATTAATTTGGCGCTTGATATAATAACTACAACCCATCGCAACAAATTCATAATCTTCACAGACTCGTTATCTGTGCTTACTGCTTTAAAAAACAAAAACCTTTCTGATCCTTTAATCACACAAGTATTAAACAGAGTGTATAATTTAACTAAAAGCAAAGAAATAATCTTTTATTGGATCCCAAGCCATCTAGGTATTCAGGAAAATGACAGGGCAGACTCGAAAGCAAGGAAAGCTATTAAAAGATAAAATAGTAAAAATCAAAATTCCTTATACTGATTTTAAATCTGTAGTGAAGTGAATAATTTTTAAAAGTGACAAAATTATTGGGATAGATACACTAACAACAAACTCCAAAACATAAAACCCACTATTTGAGAATGAAACATTCAATACAGAAATAGAAGAGAACAGGTTTTGCTGACCCGCCTTCACGTAGGCCATACCTACATCACGCACCATCATTTACTGGAGGGCACAGAATCCCCAATATGTACCTGCTGTCAAAAAGGATTAAGTGTCAAACATATACTTTTAGAGTGTACTAACTTAAATAGAATGCAAAAGTAGTTTGAAAAAACTATTTATGGAAACAAGACCGAGCAGGATACTCGAATTATTAAAAGAAATCAGAATGTATTCAAAAATATGACTGGTTGAATACTATCTCACACACACATAGATATATGTATTTCTACCAACTTGCTTTATATTCCAAGACTTGGTTCTACCAAATATGCATTTGCAAATCTTGTATATGTAATACATATAATGTATGTAGGCTGAATTTGGCTTCAGATAACCCATGGTGGTTGGTATGCCATAAAATCTAAACAGCCAAATTAAATATATACTTTTTATAAAAACTTTATTAATTCAAAATGTGTTAAATACATAAATTTGTTAAATGTGTGAATTTGTCTAAATATATAAGCCTATTATATATATTAATTTGTTAAATATACAAACTTCCTGAAATTGATCTTTACTTTTTGTTCGATTTTTAAGAATTCGATTTGGCGTTAAATTACCCAATATGGGTTGATACGCCATAAAACAAAACAAACAAACACATTTCAATTGCTTCATCCTTGAGGAGACTGTCCAGCTTTCACTGCCATATTAAAGAACAGATATCATATCACAATCCAGTACTCTCTTCTTTGTTTCAAGCGAAATATTCCTGTCTCTTAATACTCTACTCAGCTTCTGGAATGCATCTTTGGCCATGCCAACTTGACTTCAGATCTCGGTGTCACACTTAATGTCTTCTGTTAAAACACTTCCCAGGTATTTAAATTTCTGAACCTGCTTGATTTTCATCTCCATACACAGCAGAAATGTCCCAAGCAGCTTTACGATCTCGATTAAAAGCAGAGAAGATGATGTCAAACTTGGCATTCCATTTTTGGGATGTGGGTGAGTCTAATCTGAAATCGAATTTTAATCACATTAGACAACAGTTCCACGGGATGACCAAAGTGACTAAATAGCAAAAACTGATAGGAAAGGTTATTCTTCAAAATCATTAGTAGAAAATCAGGAAAAAGAAACCTATATATGAAACAACCTAATAAATGACCCGTCGAGGTTGATTTACCATAATAACAAATCAAACAACCTAATAAATACCGGACGAATAGGATCCCTTTTACTTTGTAAAGGCAACCTATGAACGTTCGATTATAATCCAGGTTGTTGCTTGCTGCTTGTAGACTATGTAACAAAAAGGAATGCACTGTATGTAAAATACATCCCTATAGTACTCTATGGATAGATTAGCTGTGACTATGGTGTAACATTGACCGTTTGATTGTTTTGAAGCATTTTATTTTCATACACAGTACAAATGTCTGAAGCAGCTTTGGCATCTTGATTAAAAGCAAAGAGAAAATGTCAAACATGCTCATTCTTGTCTACTCGGCATCCCGTCTCAAAGTGGGTGTCTAATCTGAAATCGAATTTAAATGGTTCCACAGGATGACCAGAGTTACTAAAAAAGAAAAAAAGTGCTACGTAGCATTTGCAGAACATTAGAAAAAAACAAATCAATATTGGTAACAACCTAAAAGTCAATCAACAAAGATTTTATTTATGACTTTTAGCCTGTGACTCAGTATAATTAAATATTATTTTAAAAGTTTATGATAATTAAAAATATATTGAGTGGCCGATTCATTTTCTACGTCTTATCAACCCTTTTCCGGTTATTTAAAGCATAAAATAATTTCAGGTTGTAAGAATGTTTGAATTAATAATGACTTAGTGATACAAGTTTTACTAATTAACTCATAGGGTTTTTGCACATAACTGAAAATAATGAACACAACTGGAATTGGAACTTGGCTCTCCAATTAACAACCCTGAGTTATTATCCATGTGTGAGTATCCACTCACACATCCAGGATTACAACGCCTGGTATTCCCAAGCAGTTACCCATCTTGGTACTGACCAGGCTCATTGTTCCTTAACCAGTATCATATAGGAACTGTCGTTTCGTGATATGACTGTAAGCCTTTTAAAAATATAATAACAAAGTGTGGCTTAAATGAGGTACAAGGGCGAAAGTATGGGTCACACAGTGAGGATCAAACTCGTTATTCAGTCATAATGGATTTAAGAAGACAAGGTTGCTAACCATTACACCGCATTAAAGTGCCCAAATGATTTTTTAAGCATAGCTTAGATGTAGCACAAGGCTGAGTGTATGGGACACCCAGTGAGGATCAAACACACAATTCAGTCATAATTGATCTAGTGAGACAAACTTGCTAACCATTATACCATGTCAAAATCTGATTCTGTATTAACCAGAATCTTAGGCCTTAAAAATCATGGGCTTATGGCATACATTACACCACCTGCATATCCACCCTTGCAGCACCTGGTATTCCTATTTAGGTATTGACCAGGCTCTATGTTGCTTAACTTCAGTGATTGTATGGGGACTGGTGTTTTGTGATATGGTCATAAGTCTTTTAAAAATATAACAAACTGAGGTGAATGACTTCAATTAATGAGTTAGTTTCTAGGTATAGTCGACTAGTAGTAATATTAATTTGATCTTTACTATTAGTATTTGTCTATATTTCTGAGATGAGGTAGTATTTACAATATTAGTATTTACAATATTTGGACTATTGTCATCATCTTTGTTACCATTTGTATGACGTTTAAGGACACACAGCCCAGTGGATATAGACAATTTTACACTTTATTAAAATGAAAAATTAAAAAGAAAAATTCTCTATATTCAAATTTTAACTGCAATATTTTAAGTAATTTCTCATTTTTTACTTCACTAGAATAACTTGTCCTTTTCTTTTCCAGGTTTAATAACTTGTCCTTTACTTTTCCAGGTTTAATATAATCTTAAGAATATTACTTTCCATGCGTGCATTTTTCCATGTAATTTTATATATTTTGATATTTTATTTATATAATATTTTAATACAGATATACCTCAACTTATGTCAGTAATTTGTTCCAGGACAGTTGAATTTACTTGTCACTAGGCTAAATCACAAATAACCATTCCCAGTTCTGTATTTTATTTATAAATGCATTTTTAATAATACATGGTTAATAAGAATTTATTTTAAGCTCACAGGCAAATAAATTTTATTTATTTTTTTTTTTAATCATATCACCCCGAGCAAGGTGGTAACGCCACTGATGCGCAGGGGGCTACGTAAGAGTGAAAAGATTGGAAAAGAGAAAGCCGGAAACCACGTCCTAAACAGAGAACAAGGGATGGGCCTCTTCACCTGTTTTTTTTTTTTTTTTTTTTTTTTTTAATCATCTCACCCCAAGCAAGGCATTCCACTGCCACTATTGCGCATGGGGCTACATAGGGGAAGGTAAAGAGAAGGAGTGGTTAGACATAGGGAATATCAGGAGGAAGGTGACAGATGAGTAAGGATAGCGAGGATAAGGGTTGGGCAGATGGGAAGAGTGTTTGATAGAGTGGGAGCAGGTTAGTGTGTTAGGAGGTGTCTATTGACCTTACATTTAAACTCCTGGAGATTGTAGCCATCGGGGAAGCAATCGTTTGGAAGAGAATTCCACAGTCGGGAAGTGCGAGGAAAGAAACTGTTGGAGTAGAAGTTACAGCTGCATTTTATCGGTTTCACTGTAAAAGGGTGGGATCTAGTTGCTAATCTAGTATCTCGTTCAAATTCGTATTTAGGGGGCACTAGTGATCTAAGTTCATCGGAGCAGAAGCCATGGAAGTATTTATAGAAGAGACACAGGGAAGCCACGTCGTGCCGGTGGGAGAGAGACTGCAGGCGGTCTGCCAAGTCAGTATCTATCACATTACAGACCCTCCTCTGAACCTTATCGAGAAGTCCGAGGAGAACAGCAGGAGGGGCACCCGACCAGATATGGCAGCAGTATTCAATGCACGGGCGGATGGTAGATTTATAAATGTGCAGGATAGATTTAGACGGAAAAAACTTCCGGGCCCTACACAGAGAACCGACTTTCATAGCAGCGGATTTTGCAATGGATTCGATATAGTCATTCCATTTGAGGTCCGCTGAAAGTGTGATACCAAGGAGGCGTAGTGTTTTACTCTCTGGGAGGCAAGCCTGGTCCATGCTAATGGGAGGTAGGTGAGATTGTCGATGATGGTTAATTGAGAGTAGCTTCGTTTTAGAAGCATTAAAATTTACTAGCCATTTCTTACCCCAGTCCAATATGGATTGGAGGTCTTTTTCAATCTCGGCTGCAAGGTTAGCTTTGACGCCTACACCAGATTTTTGTAGGAGGCGAGAGTAAACTGTGGTGTCATCGGCATACAAACCTATTTGGGCTCTTATGGAATCAGGGAGATCATTAATGTATATCAGGAAGAGTGTAGGACCTAAGATGGAGCCTTAGGGGAACACCTGCGTTTGTATGGTAGTTTTGAGAGGCATGTCCGTTTAATACCACCTTCATTGTGCGGTTAGAGAGGAATGACTGGATTAGTTCAAACAAATGTCCAGTTATACCATAACTCCGCAGTTTACATAGAAGGCCAGCATGCCAAACTCTGTCGAACGCCTTAGATATATCCAATGCAACGGTTCGGGCTTCGCCATTCCTGTCAAGTACCTGGTATATGTACTCGGTGATGGTCGTTAGCATATCAGCAGTAGACCTGGTGAAGCGGAAACCATATTGCTTGTCCAAGAGGAGCCTGTGTGCTGTGAGATGCTGAACCACCTCGGCGTTGATAATGGCTTCGAACACTTTGCCAAAGATCGGAAGAAGGCTGATAGGGCGGTAATTTGCAGGGTCAGAGGGTTCTCCAGTGTTTTTAAATATAGGAACTACAGAGGAAGATTTCCAACAGGCAGGAAAGCAGGAAGCAGATAGGCAGAGGTTGTAGAGCTTAGAAAGGACAGAGGAGAGTTCAGGGGCACATTTCTTTAAGACTATGGTTGGGATTCCGTCACCACCGCTCGCTTTGTGAGGGTCAAGTTTTAAGATTATCTTAGAGACAAGCGAAGGTGTAATGTGGACATCATTCAATTGTGCCTCGGTTCTAGGTGAGAAGTCAGGTGTAAAAACTCCAGATGAGTCCAGACTCGAATTGTTCGAGAATCTGCGGGCAAAGCATTCAGCCTTATCTGCTGGGGAGGTGAGGACCTCAAATTTGTTGATTAGCGGGGGTATTGTGGACTTTCTCTTGTTAAGTACTCTTTTACAGAGTCGCCAGTAGTCTTTAGAGCCAAATTTAGAGCATGCTATGCGTTGCTTCATTCTGGCAGCAAACAACATCTTAGCTTCATTAAGTATCCTTTTACACTTATTTCGAGCTGAAGTGAAAAGGTGCCTGTTCAATAGACGTGGGTGGAGTGCAAACCGGGCGATAGTTTAATATATCTACTCCATAAAAAAAAAAGAAAAAAAAGAAAAAAGAAAACAGTGAAAAGATTGGAAAAGAGAAAGCCGGAAACCACATCCTAAACAGGGAACAAGGGATGAGCCTCTTCACCTGTTCAATAGATGTGGGTGGAGTGTGAACCGGGCGATAGTTTAGTCTATTTTTACTTCATATAAATGAGCAAATGCAGAAATCTATATAGTTATAGGGTTTTAACGAATAGCAAAAGGTAACTGGTATAAGTAGTTTTAATTTTAATTTCCAGAAATGGAATTAGCTAATCATTGACGAATATAGGTAGTTTCGATAAATTTTCGGGAAGGATATAGCTAATTATAGACCAACTGAATAGTAAAATTTCATTTAAAAATCTATGTTAATAAATAGAGGTAAGAAAGTATATTTAGTATTAGCAATTCAACATATAGGGGTCAATTTAGTGAAGAACGAAAAAGTGGACGAACATACCAGAAAGAGTAGCCGCAAATAAAAATGCAAGAAACGGGTGCAACTCGGATTTTGTTATTAAATAGGCAAGGGCGGGAAAATGAACTCTTCCCATTGGCTAGAGTTAACAATAAAAAGTGTGAATTCTACCGAAAAGAAATATAAATCCAGACAAGTAGCACAAAAGTAAGGAGATGGCTTGGTACTTCTGGACCAAAAGTCGGGGTTACTGCTGAAGCCGATATGATGCTTAAAAACTCGAAATCAGCAATGAAGGCAGGACATCACTGAAGAGCTTCTTTTAAAACCCCAAAAATATATTTCTGGACTGTAATTGTTTTATAACATATATTTGAAGTTGACTTTAGAAGGAATTGGAAATCCAGTCTTACACTGGAAACAAAAGATAAACCTCTAATCCTGTTCAAAAGACTAGGGAGAAGTGTAAACTGAATGATAGGCAAACCTATCTACTTCTATTGAGAAAAATAAATAGGGAATAAAATAACAGTGTTCAGGCAGTGACATTGGAAGTATAGATTTGTCGTAAACTTTAGAAGGACCCAGAAGCCCAATCCTAAATAGGAAATGAGATAAACCTCTTAAAAGACCAAGGATTTTAATGTTTTATTTTTTATGATATTTTATGTACCTAGGATGTGCGTTGTGGTACAGTGGATATCGGCTCGGAACGAGAAACCGGGAAGCCGAGTTCGAATTCCAGTTGAATTCATTGTATTCACTTACGCGCAAATACCCTTGGGAAAGGTATTAATCCGTCTCTTCCTTCCAGTTATGGGTTAAATAGCAGGATAGATTGGGTTCTATAGCCTTGGTCGGCAACCAGTCTACCGCAGAAAGCAATGGCAACCTAATGCGGGATAATCTTGTGCCCAGTCAGTCTTGTCTCTTTTGAGACATGATCACCCAAGCGTGTATCACGTATGGCACTTAACTGACTGATGTACTTATATGTATCCATATTATGATTACTTGTGGGGTTAATATTAACATATATATTAAAAAATATTGTTTTTCTATATTTATCTATACTATGGTTACATTATGTATCATAATGTCCTAGGGTATTTAGCATTTTCATATTGTGGAAGAAAACCAACAAAGACTGACGATACATGGAATTATTTGGGACAATTTTTTTTTTTCACATTTTAACCAATGCATTTTCCAAACTTCTTCAGTATTATAGTAACAGTGCCCCATTTCAGAAAAGTAGGGACAAATGTCTAATGATATGGTGAGGTATTGGTTAGACAATCAGAGTTAGTGCTAATGACATTTAGGACCCCCCTCCACAATACCTGACCTTCGTGTCATTACTACATAAAAATTTTGCTGGAGGCTTTACAGCTGTTTCTGAATCAAGAGATGTCTTTCTGATAAGTAAATGTTTGCCTATAGATTCAAGTAGAAAGCCAACCAGTGTTTAGCTACAGACACAGGTAAAAAGCTGGCCAGGGTTTGCTTATAGACTCAAATAAAAAGATAACCAGTGTTTGCTTACAGAGTCAAATATGAAGCCGAGCAGTGTTTGCCTATCGACTCAAGTATAAAGCTGTTTACCTATTGACTCAAGTACAAAGCCAACCTGTGTTTGTTTATAGACTCAAGTACAAAGCCAACCTATGTTTGTTTATAGATTCAAGTACAAAGCCAACCCATGTTTGTTCATAGACTCAAGTACAAAGCCAACCCATGTTTGTTTATAGATCGAGTACAAAGCCAACCTATGTTTGTTTATAGATTCAAGTATAAAGCCAACCTGTGTTTGTTTATAGACTCAAGTACAAAGCCAACCTATGTTTGTTTATAGACTCAAGTACAAAGTCAACCCATGTTTGTTTATAGATCGAGTACAAAGCCAACCTATGTTTGTTTATAGATTCAAGTATAAAGCCAACCTGTGTTTGTTTATAGACTCAAGTACAAAGCCAACCAGTGTTTGTTTAAAGACTCAAGTAAAAATCAACCATTGTTTGCCTATAGACCTGAGTATAAAACTGACAAGAATTTGCTTATTAACTGAAATTTAATAAAAAAAACATTTTATCATTGAATGACTGAGATGATTTTGTTGTTATAAAATGCATCAATCTAACCTTAATTACAAAATTTATTTTAGCAGTACATAACACCACATGAGGTAAAACAAGATATGAAGATACTTGCCTAATATTTCCAACTACAGCAGATCTGCCAATGTTGAAAATCTGCATTCAGGATTTTATTTAACTTAACTTGAGCACTCACCCTGGCATCTGACCAGTACACAAATTTAACTCAGCCACTGAGCTAGTCTTCATTGCTGTGTGAGCATCATCCACCAACAAAAGCTGGTGGACAATTGAGGGTTTTCGATTTGCTAATCTCATTAAAATAGATTATTTCTTGTTTATCTTTTGTAGATTTATGGCCAACAGAGAGATTTTCAGAACAGCTGGACTTATTTATTGTCACCCACTCAACAGCTGCCCTCCTAAAGCGTTTTTCTTTCTTTGCTTTTTTTTGAATCCTGTTGCTTTAGATAACCTATTATCGTGGGGAAGGGGAGGGGTAAATAGGTTTTTACAGCATGCAATGACTTCCGTTAGGTGGTACCTACAGCTTTCATAAAATACTGGATTTGACTGACATCTAGACATGACTTGACAAACTCTCTTTTATTTTCTTCTCTTAATGCCATTAGATTCCCCAGGAGCACTGTGCAAAAGTGAATGCAACACACTAGGCTAGAATTTGAATTTGGTGTACAAATCCCACTTTTCACACTAATAATGGCTATACCATAAATGCATTTGTATCTGTTTCAATTAAGAGCAATCAATTAGGCTGATTTAAATTATGTTGGAATTTTCGAGATGAAGAATTATTTTTATTTGCTATTCAGACCAGCGTGTTTATCTTGGTTGTTAGACTCCCAACCTTTTGTCTCATCAGTCAGTTAAGTGCCATACATGAAACACGCTTGGGCGATCATGTCTCAAAAGAGACATGACTGACTGGGCAGAAGATTATCCCGCAGTAGGTTGCCATTATTTTCTTCGGTAGACTGGTTGCTGACCAAGGCTATAGAACCCAATCTGTCCTGTTATTTGACTCATAGCTAAAGCAGGAAGAGATGTATTATATTTTTAAGTTGTAATTAGTGGGGGATCAGTTTATTACTTCATAATAATATAAAATTGATCCCCCACTTTATGCCCAGTAAAAGCCTTAAACATGTTTCCAACTATTATATTCAGTCAGTCAGTTAAGTGCCATACGTGAAACACGCTTGGGCGATCATGTCTCAAAAGAGACATGACTGACTGGGCAGAAGATTATCCCGCAGTAGGTTGCCATTATTTTCTTCGGTAGACTGGTTGCCGACCAAGGCTATAGAACCCAATCTGTCCTGCTATTTAACCAATGACTGGAAGGAAGAGACGGATTAATACCTTTCCCAAGGGTAATTGCGCATAAGTGAATACAATGGATTCAACTGGAATTCGAACACGGCTCCCCTGTTTCTCGTTCCGAGCCGATATCCACTGTACCACAACGCACATCGTCTCATACTGATTTAATAATCATTATTGGTATTTTCGAGATGAGGAATTATTATTATTAAATGCTTTGCTATTTAGACCAGTATGTTCATCTTGGTTGTTAGACTTCCAACCTTTTGTCTCTTACTGATTTAATGATCTTTGCTATTTGGACCATCATGTCCAAATTGCAACTTTCAATTTCAGTCGTCTTCATTATATTCACTTACACACAAATACTCCGGTCCTGGGTATGACCGTAAGCTGCATCCAGCAGCAAGGCCTCTGATTGGGAGGTTGTGAGGAGCATGGAACCACCTCTTAATTGCTGTTGTTCCCAGGTCCACCTTGACCCAGAGTGGTAGCATCTGCTAGGGTTCCAGCTATGGGTAAATAGTTAACCCCCCAAACCAGGGTCAAAATGCTGTGAAGGTATTTACCAACAAAACATTTTTTGAATGAAAAATATTACCAACAAAACATTTTTCAATGAAAAATATATTACCAACAAAACTTTTTTGAATGAAAAATATATTACCAACAAAACTTTAAGACTGACCCTTAAATGACCAAAATGGTTGATGGGTCGTTAAACTTAAACCAAACCAAACCAAAACAAACAAATACTCTTGGAAAAAGTATGAATCCACCTTTTCTCTTTCCACCCAGCTCTGGGTTAATTTGTAAGACTTGCATCACTAAATTATTATCTCAAAAAGAAAAAATTCTTACTATCTAAAAATATTTCCTGGTTTTAAATAACCTGCAAAGTGTTGATAAGCCATGTAAAACAAATCAATCTATAAATCAAATACTGATTAGCTCTTTTAAATTTATTTACATTCTCTGGAATATAAATGTGTATAAACTACAATGGTTACAAAGTGAGGGATCAGTTTATATATCGTTAGTAATATGGAATTGATTCCCCACTTTATAACTGCATTTCTTTACTAAACTCAGATTAGGTATTAATCCACTTCTTTCCCCTCTTAGGTATGGGTTAATTAGTAAAACTTTTGTCACTATTATATTTAATATTCTTATAATCTGGTGTCTCTATATGTATGAATTTACTCGAGCCACAAGATTAGCAACTAGTTCCTACCCTTTTACTGTGGAAACAATAAAATGTAAATGTAAATTCTACTCCAGCAGCTTCTTTTCTCACACTTCCCGGCAGTGAAATTCCCTTCCGTTTACTTAATTTTCCAAGAATTTAAATGTAAAGTCAATAGTTATTTTCTGTCTCACTAACTTTCATCCTCTTTCTTGTGCTCCTTTCTCTGTCCACTCTACTCTCATCAGTATTCTCATCCTTCTCTTACCCACTTCCTGACACCCCCTATAACCTGTCACTCTTTCTCACAACTTTCCTCTTATGTAACCCCATGCACACCAGTAGCAGTATATTGCCTTGCTTCGGGTGATATGATTATAAAAAAAAAATCTAAAAATATTTCCTGGTTTTAAATAACCTGCAAAGTGTTGATAAACCATAGAAAATGAATCCATCAAACTTAAAAATCAGCCTTCAAAATTCTTTGCTCGGTTTGAACCTTGACCTCTGGCAGTGTTGGAAATATGCAATTGTCTTAGCCAGAAACCACTCTCCAAGTACAAAAGGACACTTCAGTATTTAATAATGAGGTTAATCTGGTTAATCAGTCAGTTAAGTCCCATACGTGATAAACGCTTGGGTGATCATGTCTCAAAAGAAACATGACTGACTGGGCAGAAGATTATCCCACAGTAGGTTGCCAATGCTTTCTGCGGTAGACTGGTCACCCGATCAAGGCTATAGGACCCAATCTGTCCTGTTATTTAACCCATAACTGGAAGGAAGAGACGGATTAATACCTTTCCCAAGGGTATTTGCGCGTAAGTGACAGCAAATGAATTCAGCTGGAATTCAAACTCGTCTCCCCGATTTCTCGTTTTGAGCCGATATCCAATGCACCACAACGCATGGATTTAAGTCTCATTGAGTGCTCTATACAGTATTTTACAACGACCAAAGGGTTGATATGTCATAAAAATCAACTAGCTTAACTAAATCGGTTCCTCTGTGTGGGATGATATGTAGCAAAGCTAGTCTGATTGACCATGACCACTGAATAGTGAGATTGACTCTCACTGGGTGCCCTTTACAAAATATGACAGGAATTAAACTAAAAAGGGTTAGCATGTTTTAAATAAAATCAACCACCCTAACTAAATAGGTGCTTTGGTGTTGGGTAATGGTTGGTGAGGCTAGTTTGGTTTATGATTACTACTGAATAGGTAGTTTGATCCTCACTGTGTGCCTCATATAAAATTTAACATCAAATAATGTCAAGAGTTGCTATATCATAAAATGAACCATCCTAGTTAAATCGCAGCTCAAAGTCTAGTCTGGCCATTGCTACTGATTAGGGAGTTTGCCCCCATATAAAAATTTAACATAAACTCAACCGACCTAACTGTAAACCTAAATATCGCCCGGTTCACACTCCACCCACGTCTTTTGAACAGGTGAAGAGGCTCATCCCTTGTTTCCTGTTTAGGATATGGTTTCCGGCTTTCTCTTTTCCAATCATTTTACTCTTAAGTAGCCCCATGCACATCAGTGGCGTCACCTCCTTGCTTGGGGTGATATGATTAAAAAAAAAAATTTCACATAACTGCCTTAAACTAGCTGAAGTTCTTTCTATGCCTGGTAAAAACATCAAGAGTTAGATTTCAGCTGGTTATAACGAGTTAAACTGTTCCCTAGAACTGTAATCATGAGCAAGTAAGACTTTATCAGAGTCAAGTTATATGCAAACTTTGTGTGTGTAAATAAAAAAAGAGAAATAACAAATTGAGTAAAAATCTACAATTCGTATCATTTACGTTTTAAAAAAAGTGCTCAATACAAAAAGAGCAATAAATATATCATTATAATATTTTTATTATATTGATTGTAACAAAAACATTTTACATCACTATAGAAAAGCTTTCATGTTTCAATTCAGGCAATGGTTCATAACTAGTTACATCCGGGTTATTGATGATATTTTTCAATAAATTGCTTTCCAAATTCCAAAGAAAGCAACACTGACATAAACTAGTTACCAACCATCGCCCAACCCAACAAAGTACAGTTTATGGTATTGAAACATGAAAGCTTTCAAGTAGTAATGTAAAATGCTTTTATTATAATCAATTATATATATATATATATATATGTATATATATGTGTGTATATGTGTGTGCGTGTAATCTTGGAAAGTAATCCCAAATAACTTCTAATATATAAAATGAAACAAATAAAATAGCTAAGAAATGTCTTATTTACAACATGCAGACTGTTGTCCTAATCTTTGTTGTTGTTATCATCACAGTGTTTCAGCCGTTGTGTCTTCTGACCCTCATTAGAGGGTATATTGATCTTGGTAACCTCCAGGAAATTCAGAACTGAACTCTTTATTTAATCTATGGAGGTAGACTATTCCTATTCAACTTGTTACCACTCAGTCCAAGGAAAACACAGCCCAGAAGTTGAATTCACAAATACTGTATTGCCAGATTCAAAAACCTATGCTTTAATTCACTAGGCTATTGGCCTACTATGATAACAGTAATTGTGAGTTCAATCCCTGGGCCAGGCAGTGTGCAACTTTTTTCTCTTTTTTTTTTTTTTTAATTTCCTCCAATTTCTAATCAGAAACTGATTGGTTTAATTTTCCATTGTTGTGTTAACAAAAAATTGTGCTATATCATGCCTTTTTTTTTACAGGTTATAGTAACAAATCCACAAACTTACAGAAATCAGATTATTATGCAGTAAATTTGATAAAATTTATATCCATATTCTAAAAGATTTACCTATCTCCCAACATAATGAAGATAAATGTTTTTTCAGTCATTTGTCAGCAATCTTCAGATTGATGAAGCACAAGCTGAAATCATCTGAAACCTCATTCAAAAAATATTTTTTAATAATTTTTCTATTTTTTTTTTCTTCTTCTCTAGGGTTGCTTCCCCCAATCTGATTTCAGCTTCAAAGTATACATGCCTTACACAAGACAGATTGAGAACAGTAAAATTGACTAAGTGTTTTTACCCACCCTTGCTTGAAAATGGAACCCACCTGTACAGCACACCATTTCATCCAGGTGACTGACTGACGATATTTTTTTATAAATTGCTACCAAATATCTGAACAAAGCAACGCTGATTTAAACTGAAGGTGGACTTTATTAAATTTAAATTCAGAAAATTTTTTTCACCACATGAAGTTTCAAAAGTGTACAGAATGATTTACATTGACGTATAGCTTCGTCTTTTCATGTTTGTTGTGACAATAATTCATTTGTTAAATGTTTCACCTTTCATTAAATTTTTTTAAATGCTTTTACCATTTTCTTATGCTTTCTCTCTCTTTCTCATATGTATATTAATCTACATAACTTCATGCAAGGCAGTAAAGCCACTAAGACACAAGGGGTTACAGTGTGCAGAAGAATTAAAAACAGAAATAGTAATAATGTGCAGAAAGAGAAAAGAGTATTCAGGAGGACAGTAGATAAGAACTGACATTGCATTTAAATTTTTGCAGATTAAAGTTGGCTAGAAAGTATGGAGTCAGAAGGGAGTGCCATAAGCTAGAGATGTGAGATAAAAAACTGTTAGCATAGGACTTACAGCTACATCTAGCCAGCTCAACTGTAAATTGAAAAGTCTATTATTTATACACACACACACACACACACACCGTGCGATGGTTAAATTGTCGCGATTTTATGTTTTTAATTTTATGTGTGCACGTTGTTTGTTTTTCATTTTAATAACTGCACGGTGTAGTATGGTCCCTGGGGCACCATCTGTGAGAAAAAGAGCACCATGATGCAATTCGCTACTCTAGAAATTTGGAAACACATGGCATTTGTACCGGAAGCCCCAATGCAAACATTTCAGTGTTTGAATGTCAATATGAGGACAGTGCAGACGATTCTAAAAGAGTCGGATGAGTCTAATGGTGATTACAAAGGTACAGCAGCTCAGAAAACTCACTGTGATCATTCTGAGTCTCATGCATATTTATTGTTGAAATCCAGGCCGTGATTGACAATGATCTCTTCAAGTCAATTAGGTCCACAGCCGAAGAGACACGAGTGTCTGAATTTCTTATCAGGCAGGTAGTGCATGAAGACATTCAAAGGGCAAATTTTTATCTCAAGCCATGAAAGACAAAAGGAAAGACCATGCGATGAAGCTTTTGAACAAACTCAAGCATCCTTTCCAACTGGACTTGCTTCGGATTTTCTCAGTTGAAAAAAAACGTTTTGTCAGGATGATTAACACACAGAACAACTGCTGACTTGCTGTGTCTACAAAATACTTGCTGAAAGTGATAAAATCCATTCAACATTATGGTATTTGGCGTAATCACTAGTGATGACGACATTATGCCTCCATTCATGTTCGCAGAGGGCCTCAAACTCAACACAGTGCCTGAAGTGGCTACTGGAGCACCTTATGTCTGACAACAGGACTCTACAGCATGTCTCATAAGCAACAGAACCCATTCATGACTGTCAGACAATTTCTGCGACCACATCACTCCTTACATCTGGCCCCCTAACTTCCCAGATTGCAACCCCCTTGATTATTATGTGTGGGGCACTGTTGAGCGAGAGACCAACAAAACTCTTTGTAAGACCAAAGATGAACTGAAGGCAAGGATTATAACAGCATTCACCAACTTAAATAAGGAGACCACCCAGAAGAGTTGGAGGAGATTCTGAAGTAATCTGGAGGCTGTGGTTGAAGCCAATGGTGATTTTATTGAATAAATTTACTCTTTAGTAATAAAATTTACTCTTTAGTTTTTCAAGTTGTTTTTCTGTAATTTTGGAAAATATATCTGTCAAAATGAAATGTCAGTGTTATTTTTGTTTTTGCATAATTTAGACTACTATCCTTGACACTATAACCAAGTTAATAAGAAATTATCCAAATGTTGGAGAATTTTTGTATTTTTTTTCAACTGAAATTAAAGCTAAAATACAACGTTTGAACATTTGGATAATTTCTTATTAACTTGGTTCTAAGCTTTCGGCTCACATGAGCCATCTTCAAAGAGGTTATTAAGATGGTAGCACAATAACATCCACTATCAGCGACGATTTTATTTTGTGTTGACCTAAAACTTTGCTAGGCAACGACAATAGTTACCAAAAATAACAAACGCAGTTTGCAAATTTGCAATGCGGTTCTATGACGTCACACCGCGTGATAGCGCGAAATGACAACAGACCCATGTATTCAAATGCAATGTAATGTGTTATGACCAGATTTAAACGGGATTTTATTAAGTGTGGGTTGTTTGGATTTAATGTAGATGACTTCCAATATCTGAAGGTTCTTTTTTCTGTGTGTATGAGTAAGGATTATTATATTGTTGACTAAAATCTGTCTGATATTACCTACATATCATTACACGTTGGAGAATTTTTGTCTTTATTTTCAACTGAAATTAAAGCCAAAATATGACGTTTCGAATGACTCATGATTAAACATTCATTGTCTCTTATATTTAACAGTATATGTTTAGAAAATTATTTGCTGCCTCGATACACTATATATATATATATATATATATATGATCTGGTACCATCTTGATCACTCAACCATGAATAGCCTCTTGATCAGACGAGGTTTTTATCATCTGTTTAATTAAAAATAGAATATCTACTTAAAATACAAGTATCGGTAAAAATAATGTTCAAAATAATTCATTACAAATTATCGGTTGCTTATAACCAAGTTTCGTTAAAATTCATTAATTTCCGTAACATGTTTACATTTGTTGACATTACGATACATTTCAGAGCAGATATGCTTGTTTACGGTAAAATCGAAAATTGTGTTATATAAGCATGATATATATATATATATATATATATATAGGAATACACACATGTATGAAAATATTATTCAGGTGTTAATAAAACAGAGCTCCACAGCAAAAGCACGGCTTTATATGTTTTTGCCAATTAAAAACACTACAACAGCCCAATTATTAACTGAAATATCTTCACTAAAACCAAACGAAAAAGAAGATAAATGTAACTTATGTCTTTTAGAAAAACTTGGGATCTTAAATCATATAAACAACCCTAATCTACTTAACAGAAAAAGTTAATTAATGACCACATGCTGCCATTGAAATACTTAGACCCAGATTAATAGATTCCATTCTGTTTGTTTCTTTCTATCTCTCTTCCTTGATTTATCCCTTTCTTTCTTTCTTTCTTTCTTTCTTTCTTTCTTTCTATTCCTTGATTTATCCCTTTCTTTCTTTCTTTCTTTCTTTCTTTCTTTATTCCTTGATTTATCCCTTTCTTTCTTTCTTTCTTTCTATCTCTCTTCCTTGATTTATCCCTTTCTTTCTTTCTATCTCTCTTCCTTGATTTATCCCTTTCTTTCTTTCTTTCTATCTCTCTTCCTTGATTTATCCCTTTCTTTCTTTCTTTCTATCTCTCTTCCTTGATTTATCCCTTTCTTTCTTTCTTTCTTTCTTTCTTTCTTTCTTTCTTTCTTTCTATCTCTATTCCTTGATTTATCCCTTTCTTTCTTTCTTTCTTTCTTTCTCTATGCCTTGATTTATCCCTCTTTTCTTTCTCTCTTTTTCTTTCTATCTCTTCCTTGATTTATCCCTTTCTTCTTTCTATCTCTTCCTTGATTTGATCTTCTTCTTTCTTTCTTCTATCTCTTCCTTGATTTATCCCTTTCTTCTTTCTCTTTCTTCTTCTTCTTCTTTCTATTCTCTGATTTATCCCTTTCTTCTTCTTCTTCTTTCTTTCTTTCTATCTCTCTTCTTGATTTATCCCTTTCTCTTTCTCTATCTCTTTCCTGATTTATCCCTTTCTTCTTTCTCTTCTTCTATTCTCTCGATTTATCCCTTTCTTCTTCTTCTATCTCTCTCTGATTTATCCCTTTCTTTCTTTCTTTCTTTCTTTCTTTCTTTCTTTCTTTCTATCTCTATTCCTTGATTTATCCCTTTCTTTCTTTCTTTCTTTCTATCTCTCTTCCTTGATTTATCTTTCTTTCTTTCTATCTCTTCCTTGATTTATCCCTTTCTTTCTTCTATCTCTCTCCTTCTTCCTTGATTTATCCCTTCTTCTCTTTCTTTCTTTCTTTCTTCTTTCTATCTCTCTTCCTTGATTTATCCCTCTTTCTTTCTTTCTTCTTTCTTTCCTTTCTTTCTATCTCTTATTCCTTGATTTATCCCTTTCTTTCTTTCTTTCTTTCTATCTCTTTCCTCTGATTTGTCTCTTTCTTTCTTTCTATCTTCTTCCTGATTTATCTTTCTTTCTCTTTCTATCTTCCTTCTTCCATTTATCCTTCTTTCTTTCTTCTGTCTCTCTCGATTGGTCCTTTCTTTCTTTCTCTGTCTCTCTCCTTTCTATCATCTCTCTTTCTTTCTATCTCTCCTTCCTGATTCATTCTCTTTCTTTCTTTCTCTATCTCTTCCTTTATTTATCCCTTTCTTTCTTTCTTTCTTTCTTTCTTTCTTTCTTTCTCTCTTCCTGGATTTATCCTTTCTTTCTTTCTATCTCTTTCCTTGATTTATCCCTTTCTTTCTCTCTATCTCTCCTTCCTTGATTTATCCCTCTTCTCTTCTTTCTTCTACTTTCCTTCCTTGATTTATCCCTTTCTTCTTTCATCTTCTTCTGATTTGTCCTTTCTTTCTTTCTTCTATCTCTCTTCCTTGATTTATCCCTTTCTTCTTTCTTTTTCTTTCTTTCTATCTCTCTTTCCTGATTTATCTCTCTTTCTTTCTTTCTTTCTTTCTTCTTTCTTTCTATCTCTATCTTCCTTGATTTATCTTTTTCTTTCTCTTTCTGTCTCTTCCTGATTTATCCCTTTCTTTTTCTATCTCTTCCTTGATTTATCCCTTCTCTTTCTTTCTTTCTCTCTTCCTTGATTTATCCTTTCTTTCTTTCTTTCTATCTCTCTCTTCCTTGATTTATCCCTTTCTTTCTTTCTATCTCTCTTCCTTGATTTATCCCTTTCTTTCTTTCTTCTATCTCTCTTCCTTGATTATCCTTTCTTTCTATCTCTTCCTGATTTATCCCTTTCTTTCTTTCTTCTTTTTTTCTATCTCTTCCTGATTTTATCCCTTCTTTCTTTCTATTCTCTTTCCTGATGATCCTTTCTTTCTTTCTTTCTTCTTTCTTTCTTCTTCTTTCTTTCTTTTCCCCACATAATAACAATGATGTATTACCCTTTCAATTCATCTCCTAGAATTTTAATAATTATTTTTAATTTAATTGTTTCATCTCAATGTTATTTTTGTCTATTTATATTATGCTCGTGATAAAATTAAAAATAGTACCCTAACATTATACGATTTAACTTCTACAAACATAGTGTGAACTTAAATTCAATTCTCTTAAATTCTCAGTTTGAAATATGCACCTGATGACTGCGCAATGCAAGAGACTCCAAGTCAACATTGGATAATACTATATTTACTAATATATAAAAAATTCCGGTAAATTTTTTTGTTCTCCGAAGGCCTTTACCCAGTCAAATCTTTCCTAAACTTCCTTAATTAAGTGCAAATGTATATGCTGAAATCAAATCAATAATTGTTTATTGAAGAAACTTACCATTTTTCCTGTTTTCAACCACAAAAAAGTCGTATTTACTACCATTTCCATATCTGATTCACCGCTGAATGACTTGGGGCGTAGGATACTTATTACGGCTCGTGTACTTCTTTTGAGTGATTAGTCCACTCAATTTCCGCGCATGAATAGCAGAAAGGAAGGCAAATTGGTGGAAAAATCTACGCATGAAGTCATTCAGCAGTGAATAACATGTTTTGAACTGTGGTTACGGGGTAAGATAAACAGCGATAAACCTCGAAAAGAAGTTCAATATTTTCTGCTTGTAAAATTGAAAAAACATAGGTTTTGTCAATAAACAATTATCGATTTAAGTTCAGCATTTACTTTTGCACCGAAATAAAGATGTTTTCGAAGGATTTGATGGAGTAAAGGCCTTTGGGGAACAAAACAAAAATTTAACAAAATTCCATCAACATGGACATTACTCTAGTCTGATGAGGTCATTTTAGATGACAAATGCATTATATTTTTTTTCTATGTTGTCACTGGATCATCTAATATGTCTGTGCATACAATTAGACACACACAAAAAGGTACTGAAAAATTTTTTTGCTTAACGAAGAATTCCTCGGAGAGAAAAATAAACCTGATTTCAGGTTTTCATTAATATTTATGTACACCAATAATTATTATCCACCAATGTTTGCACAGGTGCTTAAAATAATTTTTTTTTTTAAATTCAGAAAATTTAGAAATAATTTTTTTGAAATATTTTTTTTTTTTAAATTCAGAAAATTTAGAAAAAAAGTAATTAAAAGTAAAATAAAGAATGTATGGAAAAATTAATGCTGTAAACAAAGTTTCAATTTTGTAAATGACCACTAAGTTCAATAACTCTAAAAAATTATTGGACTTAGCTGTTAGGGATTTTTAAATTGGATCAATATTTACAGTATTTACATTATTCGGACTATTGTCCTCATCTTTGTTACCATTTGTACCACATTTCGGCCATTGTACACTCTGGCTTTCTTCAGGTGCTAGAAATTTTGAAGCGAATCCTTTATTACGATCACTGGGATATATGAACTCCATTCCTTACAGCACCTGACTAGTACTGACTAGGCTCAATGTTGCTTAACTTCGGTGATCGAGTGAGAACTGGTGTATTCAATATGATATTGCCGTAAGCCCTTTTGTAGGGGAAACCAGTGTTAGTTCCAGTGTGCTTTACCACTTGGCCATGGAGAACAGTGCGGCAAGCAAGGCTCTATTTCTCCTTTTTAAGGAAAGCCCATCCTCTTCTCTTTGTGTTCAAGAAATTTCAGTATATCTGGCCTTTTAATTTCTTCTTTTTTTTTAGACTTTATAGCTTATGTTATCCATTTCTGGTATTCTCAACATCCTTCTGTAGAACCACATCTCTGTTGCTTCCTGTTTTTTGCTTTTTTTTTCTAATTTGTTTGTCAATAAATGTAGAATTTCATCAGTCTAACTCTTGTATATAAATTGTCCAAATATATCATATTCAAAGAATGGTGATAAAATTAATGAGTACATCTGGCTGCAAAGCCTCTGATTGAGAGATTTTGAGGAGTGTGAAACCACCTCATAATTGCTGTTATTCCCAGATCCACACTGACCTGTAGTGGTAGCACCAGTTAGGGTCCCAGCTATGGACAAATAGTGACCCCCCAAAAAAAAAAAATACTATGAAAGTATAAAAATACATTTTTATAGTAAAATTACCAAGGCATATTTAAAGCAAACTGATCAACAATATGTTTTATTTATAGTTGTAGGCATGCAATTGTGTTCAAAATATTTTTAGTTGGAACCATAAATTTGTATTCAAAATATTTAGATTTCAACATTAAATAACCCATTAAGGTGTTGATATGCTGCTTAACAAAATCAACCAAACCAACTTTCTATTGAGCGTCTCATATTCCGGTCTGACCTGACGTCATAGAAGTTCGGCCTGCTTTTCTTGCTGACAGTGTGAGTCACACTAGTTGAAAATGATAACCTGTCACAAGAGGCTTTCTTCATCATACAAGCTTCCACGTGACCTTTCACTTGATCTATTTTTCAACAGATTTATGCCAAGGTCATTTGTCAGTCATTGACATGATGTCTTCTAAATAAAGCCGGCCAATTATTTTGTACATAAATATTTGAAAGCTTCATAAATTAGGCATAATCTAAAAATATACTTCTTTGGTGGACTCCCATGAAAATTCCATATTTGTTGATAACTAAGATATAATATCTTTTTTTATAAACCACGACCATTAAAAAAATGTCAGCGATAATGGCTCTCCACGACTTTCTTTGTTTTATTGCTCTAAGTAACTTTTGACCCTTTAACATCCTTTACTGTTGTTCTACCATCCATATGCTTCTTTTATATGCCAGGACTTGTTGGATATAGGTGGTCATGGCTCTCTACAATTTCCTGTGTTTTCTTGTTATGAGTAACTTTTGATACTTTACCAACACTCTTTATTCTTCGGCTTAAATCCACATCATATTGAAACACCGGTTCTTCTACGATCAGCAAAGGCCTGGGTATGACCATGAACAGCATCTGGCAGCAAGGCCTCTGGTTGGAAGGTTGTGAGTAGCATGGAACCCCCTCTTAATTGCTGTTGTTTCCAGGTCCACTCTGACTCGAAGTGGTAGCACCTGTTAGGATCCCAGCTATTGGCAAATAGTTAACCCCCAAAATAGGGTCAAAGCATTATAAAAGTATAAAAATAGACTTTCATAGAAAAATATAAATTTTTGAAGGAAAAATATTACCAACCAATACAGTTTTGAAGAAACAAATCATTACCATGACACATTTTTGAAGGAAAACAAATTATTACCAGTAATACATTTTTGAATACAAAACTAGAAGACATCTTCAGTTCCTAAAATAGAAAAAAGAAATTTTCATTAAAATCTGACTAAATCAACTTTCTCACTATAACTGAACATTATAAAAATATCTTAAAACCCTACCTTTTTGACATTAAATAACCCACAGAGGTTGATATGCCATTAAACAAAACTCAAATGATCAGCAAAGTTAAGCAACATCAAACCTGGTTAGTACTTAGATGTGTAACTGCTTGGGAATACCAGGTGCTGTAAGTTTAGATGTGCAGGTGGCACAATAAATAATGGCTTGGAATTGTTAATCAGAGAACTGTGTTTCAAATCTCTTTAAATTCACTTATACAAAAATACCCTTGGGAAAGATGTGAATCCATCTCTTCTTTCCCCGCTCACCAGGTATCAGTTTATTAGTAAGACAGGTATCACTAAACCATTTTTATCTCAAGAAATAATACAAAAGGAAAAATTATTGGAGTCTTGAAGAATTTTCTTGCTTTGAGTAACCTGCAAAGAGTTGATAAGCCAGTCGTTCTCAAACTATTTTAGGATTTTTGCATGACAGTCTCTTTATCATATTTTAGGTGGTTCGTGGACCCTTTTATATTAACCACAGTTAACATGTAGGCCACTGAAAGAAAACATTTGGAATCACTCTTACACCTGTAATCAAAACAATTCAAATATGATCACGCAATTCACCTTACCTCCAGTCCAAGCAACTCAAATAAAATCACACAAACTTTAGAACACGAATACTTTCTTCTTCTTCATATAGATTAGCGTACCTTTGCAACGGCTTTACCCCTTATTACATAACTGAAACATAAGCAAGGGCCAAAATAGAACTAAGGGAAGTAACTCAAGAAATAAAAATAATGCATACAAACAGAAAAAGGAGGTAAATAAGGGAGAGTTGAAGATGAAAATATATTATCTCCCTTTCCAACAATAACACTGCCATTATGACTTGGTAACAATCTCAAATAGCCAATAATTTCAACTGAGTGGCCTTTTCGTGGTCCCCTCAAAACTCCTCCCGGTTCTCTAGGGGACCATAGACACCAGTTTGAGAACCGCTGTGATAAGCCATAGGAAATAAATCAATTGTCCATATACTGCTTCTATTATATGCTCTTTAAAGAAGAAGTCATAGCCAACTGTTGAATATTGGTCTTAGCACCAGCAGGTATTCTAGTTTCTTATGCCTGTCATCTGATATAACAGTTCCAGAGTTAAATAATATGTTAACTCAAGGACACATGGCATTTTTTTAATAAAAGCATTAGTTGGATCCATTGACTTGGCCCAAAGAATTTTGAGTTCAGTACCTGACTACAGCAGATAGGAACAAAAAATTAGATACAGAGATAACAGACATCTGAAAGAGGCATGACTCAAGGAACTAGAACAATATACTCTGGTGAACAAAATAAAGAGTTTAGTTCGAAATTCAAATCACCTAAAAATGTAGACTAAAGTCTGAACAATGTAAATAATTATAATACCTCATCTCAGAAATATAGAGAGATATAGAAGGTGAATATGGCAACAAATATGAGGACAACAGTCCAAACAATGTAAATAGTGTAAATAATTAAAATACCTCATCTCAGAAATATAGACAGATATTGGACGTGAATATGGCAGCAAAGATGAGGACAACAGTCTGAACAATGTAAATAGTTTAAATAATTACAATACCTCATCTCAGAAATATAGACAGATATTGAAGGTGAATATGGCAACAAAGATGAGGACAACAGTCTGAACAATGTAAACAGTTTAAATAATTACAATACCTCATTTCAGAAATATAGACAGATATTGAAGGTGAATATGGCAACAAATATGAGGACAACAGTCCAAACAATGTAAATAGTGTAAATAATTACAATACCTCATCTCAGAAATATAGACAGATATTGAAGGTGAATATGGCAACAAATATGAGGACAACAGTCTGAACAATGTAAATAGTTTAAATAATTACAATACCTCATCTCAGAAATATAGACAGATATTGAAGGTGAATATGGCAACAAAGATGAGGACAACAGTCTGAACAATGTAAATAGTTTAAATAATTACAATACCTCATCTCAGAAATATAGACAGATATTGAAGGTGAATATGGCAACAACGATGAGGACAACAGTCTGAACAATGTAAATAGTTTAAATAATTACAATACCTCATCTCAGAAATATAGACAGATATTGAAGGTGAATATGGCAACAAAGATGAGGACAACAGTCTGAACAATGTAAATAGTTTAAATAATTACAATACCTCATCTCAGAAATATAGACAGATATTGAAGGTGAATATGGCAACAAAGATGAGGACAACAGTCTGAACAATGTAAATAGTTTAAATAATTACAATACCTCATCTCAGAAATATAGACAGATATTGAAGGTGAATATGGCAACAAAGATGAGGACAACAGTCTGAACAATGTAAATAGTTTAAATAATTACAATACCTCATCTCAGAAATATAGACAGATTCTAGCATATAACATCAGCTGAAAATTAAATCAATTGAAATTGAAGTATTTATGTTTAAAAAATATATCATGGTGTTGGTGAGACTATAATTTGATACATTCGTTAATAGAAGATATTTCTGTATTTGATTAATCAATGGTGAGTGTTGCGGTTCTGCTATAAATATGAACAATATAGACACAATTTAAAGAAAAAATACGGTATGGTTGTATTGCAACCCGGAAACATTATTTTTCTTCTTCATAGATTAAGTTCTCTAGATCAAGAATATCATACAAAAAATTACTTTTTATAAAAATTAATGGAGGGTTCTAATTTGCTATGTCAATCCCTTGTTAACTGAAAAGAAAAGAACAATTATATTTCTGATCTGGAGTGGTTATTGATAGCCGTATATGAAAAATGAACCATATATACTCAAGTATAGTGCTAGTTCTTATGACAAGATTAGCAACTAGGTCCCACCCTTTTACTGTGAAGCCAATGAAATGTAAATTCTACTCCAGCAGCTTCTTTCTCGCACTTCCCGCCTGTGGAATTCTCTTTCGTTTACTTGCTTCCCCAACAGCTATAATCTCCAAGAATTTAAATGTAAAGTCAGTAGTCATCTCCTATCCCACTAATCTGCATCCTCTCTCTCATGCTCTTTTCTCCGTCCACTCCACTCTCATCAGTATTCTCATCCTTCTCTTACCCACTTCCTGACACCCACTATAACCTGTCAGTTTTTCTCATAACTTTTCTCCTATGTAACCCCCTGCAAAACTGTGGCAGTAAATTGCCTTGCTTGGGGTGATATGATTATAAAAAAGAAAAATTTGATATATTACTCCTTATAAACAGACTATTAAGATAACACTATTATCAAGGAGTACAAACCTTATTTTTTGTTGGATACCAAGTCACACTGGTATCAGTGGTAATGAAAAGGCTGACTCGGCGACAAAATAAACCATGGAAATGAAGCAATCTGATATGAAAATTCCATACACATACATATCCACCAAGTGGCATGAAGCATGGAACAATTGCCCAAATAACAAATTGCACCACATATCCCCCACCATCGAAGAATGGCAACTGGGATACAAGAAGCAAAGAAAGGAAGAAGTAATCCTAGCCAGATTACGCATAGGTCATACCTTCATTACTCACTCATCTCCTAAAAGGGGAAGACCCCCCACCCATTATGTATACCATACCACAAACCTTTCTCCGTTAAACACATCCTAATTGAAAGCAAGGACTTCGAAGCAATCAGATCCCAGTACTATCAGGTGAACAATTTAGAAAATCTTTTTAACAAATAGAAGACATACTAAATTTTCTGGAAACAATTGGTCTATACTGGAAAATCTAAAAATAGACAATACCTTCTACCAATTAAACCACTTATACAGGTCCCAAAGAGATAAAAGCTCTCTAAACAACAACCATCTACACCAAGCACTCACAAACAATATTTTTGACATTGAATAACCAAAGAAGTTGATATGCCATTAAAAATCAATCAACCAACCAATCATATATTATCTATCAGTTTATTTCAAATTACGATATTTCAGAAAAATAGGAAATCTCCTGATGTGTGCATATTTTGATTTGGCTTCCATAGTGGACATTAATTTGCAATGAATTCCATTGCTGGCTGCAATGCCTTTTGTACAACTTTACCAAAAGTAGGTATGGGCTTGGGTTGGATGATTGTATGACCCATCAATCCTTGGTTTATTTGATACTTTCACTGCTGCATATGGGCAATTTGTGCATTTTGCTTCTATGCTCTTCCCATATTAAGAAATGTTACATCCTGTTGCCTTTGATATGTTTGATAAATTGATATAATAAATATGTATACACCTTGGTTCCCCCCTCACAGTAATATGATTGGCTGGTGTCAGCTATAAATACAGACTATGTCTATTGGAACGCCGATTGACTATGTCTATTGCATAAGCCTACACCTAAGCATACAGCATACAACTACCGATCCATTACTTGCTAGATTGTCGTACCCGGTTACATTTGCCAAAATCACTTAACTACTTTGAATAATATATATATATCTCTTTCTGGGACATATCATAAATGTAGGTACAAAGAGTAACATTCATCCTGACCTACATTCTGTGGGCATAATGTGATGAAATAATTCCCCCAACCTCAAAAATCTACTAAACGAGTTCTCTAGCACAACATAGGCCTGCTAATGAAACTAAAAGTATACTATGCAATGGTCCCTTCTTCTCTTTTATACTAATAGAAAACTTGGACCAAATACAGCAAGCATATGAATAAATTTGCTAAGCTCCACATCTGGGCTCTTTGCTCCTTACTTGAAATCATGCTGAAATTTTGAAGTGTTCCAATTTGACCAACATCAAGTTAATGTTCATCAAACGTAACTTCAATGGACTAGCCATGTCACCCACATGAAGCAACATTGCATTCCCAAATACCAATTGTATGAACAGCTGCAATGTTGCAAAAGATATCAAGTCCAACAAAAGAAACAGTACAAAGACGCAATCATAACTAACCTCCACTGGTGCAAGATCAGACCAAAGGATAAAAAAAAGGCTGCTGTCCACCTATCATATTGTTACTCCCCAAACTCCTATAAACTTTGAAGAAGCCTGAAAAAATATCAATATTCGCAGAGAAGATTTTGAAAGAAAAACAATATTCACAGAGAAAAATGCCATCATGCATCCTAGGCATTAGTCGTGACCACTGACTTCCAGTTTGCCCATAGCTCAAGACTCATCTCGATTTCAACTAGGGAATCATCTCCAGGTCCACTGATGAATTACAAGACGTTTTCTTCCAATCCAAAGGACAGCTAAGGTATGAGATTTGGGGTTATACTTTTGTTTCTTTTACAAAGGCAACCCCAAAAGACGGAAGAAAAGGCTAATTCTTATAATATAATCAAAGTGAATATTCTCTTGCAACGATGGGTATAAGCTGAAAAGCCATATCTTTTGATGTAATTATCCAAACGTCTGATAAAGATGTGATGACGTGCAACACCCTCTCAACCTTGTCAACTGTTATCCAGTTGGTATTAATAAGAGTTAACTATTTAATTCATTCAAGCCAGAAAAATACTGTACTAATAATTAGTCACAGTTAATAATTTGTACAAGGGAAATAGGAAAATACTGCCCATCCATATTGATTGACTCATCAGAAAACAACACTAACACGTCAGAGTGATCACAACCTTAATCCGAAATAAGAGTTGGCTTACACTCACAAATATCAATAAGTGACTTCAGCATTTACATTTAATAATACATTATTATGAAGCTTGGATAGATAAAAGTACTTCTAGTCTGCAGTATCTGGGTAAACATTATCCAATTAATTAACCTTATCTTTTCCAACCCTCGGACACGGGGGGAAAAAGGGAAGTAAAACCGGACAGAAGGAGAAGGAGAAGATCTTTGCATATAAGACTTTTTTTATGTATAATCATATCGCCCCAAGCAAGGCATTTTACTGCCACTGCTTTGCAGGGGATTACATAGGAGGAAAGTTATGAGAAAAACTGACAGGTTATAGGGGGTGTCAGGGTGTGGGTAAGAGAAGAATGAGAATACTGATGAGAGTGAAGTGGACAGAGAAAGGAGCATGAGAGAGAGGATGCAGGTTAGTGAGATAGATGACTTTACATTTAAATTCTTGGAGATTGTAGCTATTGGGGAAGCAAGTAAATGGAAGGGAATTCCACAGGCGGGAAGTGTGAGAAAAGAAAAGACTTCCTATTTACATTAATTATTATAGTATTGGGGACATAGGATAGCATCCATATCATATTGAAACATCAGATCACTGAAATTAACCACTTTGTCCTACTATTTAACTCATAGCTGAGGGAAAAAGAGGTGGGTTCATAGTTTTCTCAAGGGTATTTGTATGTATGTGAATATAACAAACTCAACTGGAACTCGGCTCTCCAATATTCAATTCCTAGCTATTGTGCATTACAACACCAATCATCCACGTTTATAGCATCTGATATTTCCAAGAAGTCTCACATCTGGGTACTGATCAAGCCAATGTTGCTTAACTTTGGTGATCATGCAATAAAGTGTTTCAACGTGATATGGCCGTAAGCCTGTCTTCATCAGAAAATTGAACATTTATGGCAGCTCAAGCACGACACTACTTTTGGTATCACGGCCTCTCATTGGGAGATTTTAGAAGTATGGAATCACTTCTTATCTGCCTTTGTTCCCAGGGTGTTAACACCTGTTAGGAAGGCAGCTATAGGCAAATAGTGAACCTCCAAACACTATAAAAGTATAAAAATACATTTGTATAGGAAAAATACCAGCAATACATTTTTATATTTAAAAAAATTACTGACAATACTTATTCATAGTAGAAGTACCAACAATAAATGTTGTAGAAAAATGATCGACAGCATATTTAATCTGTAGTTGAAGCCATAAATCTGTTCAAGACATTTAGTTTCCAGCACTAAATGACCCACAATGGCTGATATGCTGCAAAACAAAATGTGATCAATGCATTGCATTGAAAATATCTGATAGGAAGAATTGTTAGATGATCTGTCTCTTCTACAAATATTTTCATGGCTTCTGCTTCGACAAACTTAAGTCACTGGTGCCCCTGCCACAAGAAATTAATTGTGCAACCAGACTGGCAACATGGTCCCACCCATTTACAGTTACATCAACCAAATGCAGCCGATAATTCTACTCCGGCGGCTTCTTTTCTCGCACTTCCCGCCTGTGGAACTCCCTTCCATATACTTGCTTTCCTGACAGCTACAACCTCCAGGAATTTATATGCAATCTCAATACCCATCTCTTATCCACCTCCAGTTCTTTCTACATCACCCTGTATATATTTTCCTTTATCTCTACCTTCGCAAAAGTCTTCACACCTGTGTTCCCATCCTTCTCTTGCCCTTTCTTTGACACCCACTGTAACTGGTCCATCTTTTTTCTTTACTCTCCTCCTGTCTAAATTTTTACTCTTATATAGCCCCTTGCACATCAATGGCAGTATCACCTTGCTTGGGGTGAAACGATTAAAAAACAACAAAAATGGTTGAATTTTTGCAGAAAAAATGTTTTTAATGCGTGGAAAAATTTTCAAGAAGAGCAAACAACCTCTACAAATCGAATTCTACAAAGAAAACATTCCGTTCCTATCATGAGTCAGTGAAGCCACCATCAGATATACACAAAGAAACGTGAGGATGATAGCAAAAGAATCAGATATTTCGGAATGGTCGCGCAGAAGGATTATGAAACAGAATTTAGGGCCAAGACCATACAAGATTCAGTTACAACAGTGGTTCTCAAGTGCCTCCAAACAAAAACAGCTTCGCAGAGAAGAACATATTGAAGAAGGTGCAGTGTACCATAGACAAAGTCTTTGTTTGGTCAGACGAGAAGTTTTTTTACTCTTGAGTCTGTGGTCAACTACCAAAACAGTAGTTTACTTTATTTCACTAGGAAACATTCACAAAGTTGTCAGTACACATTTTAAGCAACAAAAACAACTGGTATCATAGGGTTGCTGTTGCTTCTGATGGTTCAAAATCATCCATCAAATTGTTGTTCAAAATATTTAGATTTCGGCATTAAATAACCCACAAAGGTTGATATGCTGCTAAACAAAATCAATCAACCAACTCTACTCCTGTTCAAGAACCAGTGATGATATGAACCGGACAATAGGTGTACATACTTCTTTTGAGGGTGGGGAAGGGAACAGTAAATAAAATTTCAGTTTTTAGGCGGAGAAGTTCGAAGTATAGTGTTGAAGAATAATATAGAGTGATCCGAAACCCAATCCTAAGCAGGACTCAAGGGATAAAAATCTATTCCTGTTGGAAAGACCGCGGAGGTGTGTTAGCCGGACGAAAGGCGAAACTATCTACTCCTTTTGAGGAAAAGAATGGAAAAATCATTTTATAGGAGACTTAAGAGAAACAGCAAGTAGAATATAAAAGCAAGGAAACGATCAAGTTCTTGGAGATAAAGCAAAGTAAAGAACTTCGGAGAAATTAAAAGTGATGAAAGAAAAATCAAGAGTTAAAAACTAGCCAGTTCAGTACCATACGCACTTGGGCAATCATGTCTCAAAAGAGACATGACTGACTGGGCAGAAGATCTTCCCGCAGTATGTTGCCATTATTTTTTATGTTAGACTGGTTGCCAACCAAGGTTATAGAATCCAATCTTTCCTGCTATTTAGCCCAGAGCTGGAGGGAAGAGACGGATTTATACCTTTCCCAAGGGTGTTTGCGTGTATGAGAATGCAAGGAATTCAAATGGAATTCGATTCTCTGATTTCCCGCTAGGCGAGGGACTCTAAAATCAAGCAGGCACAGAAATTTAAATACCTAGGAAGTGTTCTAACAGAAGAAGACACCTTTACACACTGAGATCCGAAGGCGAATTGGCATGGCGAAAGCAGCATTCCAGAAGTTGAGTAAAGTATTAAGAAGCAGGACAATTTCACTAGAAACAAAGAGGAGAGTACTAGATTGCTATGTGATGTCGGTTCTTCAATATGGCAGTGAATGTTGGACAATATCTTCGAATATGAAGGAAAAACCTGAAGCAGCAGAAATGTGGTTCTACAGAAGGATGCTGCGGATATCATTGACCGAGCATGTGAGCAATGACGAAGTTTTGGAAAGGATGGAGACGAAAAGGAAATTAATACTGAGCATCAGGAAGAGACAGCTTAAGTTCCTGGGAAATGCAATGAGGAAGGAGGGCTTGGAAAATCTGTTACTAACAGGCTAGATGGAGGGGGAAAGAGACAGGGGAAAGCAGCGGATAACATATTTTAAGGACTTGTGCAGGTGGATGACGGAACGAGGGTTGCATGGTGAAACAGGAGAAAGCGTGCTAAGAGCCACCAGGGACAGGGAGATGTCGAAAGCCATGATCGCCTACGTCCTGAAGGGACATGGCACATAAAAGAAGATTTCCCGTTCCAATCTGGTATCCAATGCACCACAACGCACATATAAGACGAAAAAAGAAAGTTAAAAATTAAAAAAAAAAGATGAAGTTAAAAACTGGCGGGAGAGGAAAAGATGGCAAAGAAAAGTAAAAACTGGTAAGAGAGAGAGAGAGAGAGAGAGAGAGAGAGAGAGAGAGAGAGAGAGAGATTAGGGTGATAAGGAAATGATGTTAATTCTAGCGAGAGTATAAGTGAGGATAAAGAAAGAAAGTCAAAAACTAGCCAGAGAAGAAAGGCGATAAAGAAAGAAAAGGGTAAAAATAAGCGAGACAATAAAAGGCAATTGAGAATGAAAGAAAGGGTTAAATACTAGCTAAAGAGTAAGAGAGAGAGAGAGAATATTTTATAAATTCGCGAGAATGTATGAGACATTAAGAAAATATTTAGAGAATGGCGGACGAAAGAAACGAGAGAAAGTTAAAAAACGATGAAGAATTATTGGAGAAGGGGTAAAAAAAAAACTTGCCTCTCTGATTTCTCGTTCCGAGCTGGTATCCACTGCACCGAAACAAGGTGAAGTAAAAGAGATGAAGAACGAGTTAAAAACTGACAAAAAAGTAAAAGAAAAGAAATAAAAATTTAAAATTAGTTAAACACTGTCAAAAAGGTAAGAGACGGTATAGAATGAAAGAGTTAAATATTGGCTAAAAGGTAAGAGACGGTATAGAAAGAAATAGTTAAACATTGGCGAAAAGGTGAGAGACGGTTAAGAAACAAAGCGTTAAACACTGGCGGAAAGGTAAGAGACGGTATAGAAAGACAGAGTTAAACATTGGGGAAAAGGTGAGAGACGGTTAAGAAACAAAGCGTTAAACACTGACGAAAAGGTAAGAGACGGTATAGAAAGAAAGAGTTAAACATTGGGGAAAAGGTGAGAGACGGTTAAGAAACAAAGCGTTAAACACTGACGAAAAGGTAAGAGACGGTATAGAAAGAAATAGTTAAACATTGGGGAAAAGGTGAGAGACGGTAAAGAAACAAAACGTTAAACACTGGCGGAAAGGTAAGAGACGGTATAGAAAGAAAGAGTTAAACATTGGCGAAAAGGTGAGAGACGGTTAAGAAACAAAGCGTTAAACACTGGCGGAAAGGTAAGAGACGGTATAGAAAGAAAGAGTTAAACATTGGGGAAAAGGTGAGAGACGGTTAAGAAACAAAGCGTTAAACACTGACGAAAAGGTAAGAGACGGTATAGAAAGAAAGAGTTAAACATTGGGGAAAAGGTGAGAGACGGTTAAGAAACAAAGCGTTAAACACTGACGAAAAGGTAAGAGACGGTATAGAAAGAAATAGTTAAACATTGGGGAAAAGGTGAGAGACGGTTAAGAAACAAAACGTTAAACACTGGCGGAAAGGTAAGAGACGGTATAGAAAGAAAGAGTTAAACATTGGCGAAAAGGTAAGAGACGGTATAGAAAGAAAGACTTAAACATTGACGAAAAGGTAAGAGACGGTATAGAAAGAAAGACTTAAACATTGGCGGAAAAGTAAGAGACGATATAGAAAGAAAGAATTAAACACTGGCGAAAAGATAAGAGACGGTATAGAAAGAAAGACTTAAACATTGTCGAAAAGGTAAGAGACGGTATAGAAAGAAAGAGTTAAACATTGTCGAAAAGGTAAGAGACGGTATAGAAAGAAAGACTTAAACATTGACGAAAAGGTAAGAGACGGTATAGAAAGAAAGACTTAAACACTGGCGAAAAGGTAAGAGACGTTATAGAAAGAAAGACTTAAACATTGGCGGAAAAGTAAGAGACGATATAGAAAGAAAGAATTAAACACTTGCGAAAAGGTAAGAGACGGTATAGAAAGGAAGCGTTAAAAACAGGCGAAAACGTAAGAGACGATATAGAAAGTACGAGTTAAACATTGGCGAAAAGGTGAGAGACGGTTAAGAAACAAATCGTTAAACACTGGCGGAAAGGTAAGAGACGGTATAGAAAGAAAGAGTGAAACATTGGCTAAAAGGTAAGAGACGATATAGAAAGTAAGAGTTAAACATTGGCGAAAAGGTAAGAGACGGTATATAAAGGAAGAGTTACACACTGGCGAAAAGGTAAGAGACGGTATAGAAAGAAAGAGTTAAACACTGGCGGAAAGGTAAGAGACGGTATAGAAAGAAAGAGTGAAACATTGGCTAAAAGGTAAGAGACGCTATAGAAAGAAAGAGTTAAACATTGGCGAAAAGGTAAGAGACGGTATATAAAGGAAGAGTTACACACTGGCGAAAAGGTAAGAGACGGTATAGAAAGAAAGAGTTAAACACTGGCGGAAAGGTAAGAGACGGTATAGAAAGAAAGAGTGAAACATTGGCTAAAAGGTAAGAGACGCTATAGAAAGAAAGAGTTAAACATTGGCGAAAAGGTAAGAGACGGTATATAAAGGAAGAGTTACACACTGGCGAAAAGGTAAGAGACGGTATAGAAAGAAAGAGTTAAACACTGGCGAAAAGGTGAGAGACGGTTAAGAAACAAAGCGTTAAACACTGGCGAAAAGGTAAGAGACGATAAAGAAAGAACGAGTTAAACATTGGCGCAAAGGTAAGAGACGGTATAGAAAGAAAGAGTGAAACACTGGCGAAAAGGTAAAAGACGATATAAAAAGAAAGCGTTAAAAACAGGCGAAAAGGTAAGAGACGATATAGAAAGAACGAGTTAAACACTGGCGAAAAAGTAAGAGACGGTATAGAAAGAAAGAGTTAAACACTGGCGAAAATGTAAGAGACGATATAGAAAGTACGAGTTAAACATTGGCGAAAAGGTGAGAGACGGTATAGAAAGAAGGAGTTCAACACTGGCGAAAAGGTAAGAGACGATATAGAAAGAAAGAGTTCAACACTGGCGAAAAGTTGAGAGAGGGTTAAGAAAGAAAGCGTTAAACACTGGCGGAAAGGTAAAAGACGATATAGAAAGAGAGAGTTAAACACTTGCGATAGGCAAGAGACGGGATAGAAAGGAAGAGTTAAACACTGGCGAAAAGTTAAGAGTCGGGATAGAAAGGAAGAGTTAAATATTGGCGAAAAGGTAAGAGACGGTATAGAAAGTACGAGTTAATCATTGGCGAAAAGGTGAGAGACGGTTAAGAAACAAAGCGTTAAACACTGGCGGAAAGGTAAGAGACGGTATAGAAAGAAAGAGTTAATCGTTGACTAAAAGGTAAAAGACGATATAGAAAGTACGAGTTAAACATTGGCGAAAAGGTGAGAGACGGTATAGAAAGAAAGAGTTAAACATTGGCGAAAAGGTGAGAGTCGGTTAAGAAACAAAGCGTTAAACACTGGCGGAAAGGTAAGAGACGATATAGAAAGAAAGACTTAAACACTGACGAAAAGGTAAGAGACGGTATAGAAAGAAAGAGTTAAACATTGGCGAAGAGGTAAGAGACGGTATAGAAAGAAAGTGTTAAACACTGACGAGAAGGTGAGAGACTGTATAGAAAGAAAGAGTTCAACACTGGCGGCAAGGTAAGAGCCGGTACAGAAAGAAAGAGTTAAACATTGGCGAAAAGGTGAGAGGCGATTAAGAAAGAACGAGTTAAACATTGGCGAAAAGGTGAGAGACGGTATAGAAACAATGAGTTAAACATTGGCTGAAAGGTGAGAGACGGTATAGAAAGAAAAATTAAATACTTGCGAAAAGGTAACAGACGGTGTAGAAAGAAAGAGTTAAATATTGGCGAAAAGGTAAGAGACGGTATAGAAAGACAGAGTTAAACATTGGCGAAAAGGTAAGAGACGGTATAGAAAGACAGAGTTAAACATTGGCGAAAAGGTAAGAGACGGTATAGAAAGAAAGTGTTAAACATTGGCGAAAAGGCAAGAGACGGTATAGAAAGAAAGAGTTAAACACTGGCGAAAAGGTAAGAGACGGTATAGAAAGAAAGAGTTAAACATTGGCTAAAAGGTAAGAGACGGTATAGAAAGAAAGAGTTAAACATTGGCGAAAAGGTAAGAGACGGTATAGAAAGAAAGACTTAAACACTGGCGAAAAGGTAAGAGACGGTATAGAAAGAAAGACTTAAACACTGGCAAAAAGGTAAGAGACGGTATAGAAAGAAAGACTTAAACACTGGCGAAAAGGTAAAAGACGATATAGAAAGAGAGTGTTAAAGACTTGCGAAGAGGTAAGAGTCGGGATAGAAAGGAAGATTTAAACACCTGCGAAAAGTTAAGAGACGATATAGAAAGAAAGAGTTAAACACTGGCGAAAAGGTAAGAGACGATATAGAAAGAAAGAGTTAAACACTGGCGAAAAGGTAAAAGACGATATAGAAAGAAAGAGTTAATCACTGGCGAAAAGGTAAGAGACGATATAGAAAGAACGAGTTAAACATTGGCGAAAAGGTAAGAGACATTATAGAAACAATGTGTTAAACATTGGCGAAAAGGTAAGAGACGTTTAAGAAAAAAAGAGTTGAACATTGGCGAAAAGGTAAGAGACGGTATAGAAAGAAAAATTAAATACTTGCGAAAAGGTAAGAGACGATATGGAAAGAATGAATTAAACACTGGCGAAAAGGTAAGAGACGATATACAATGAATGAATAAAACACTGGCGAAAAGGTAAGAGAACTGGGAAAGAAGAAAGATTTAAATATTGGCGAAAAGGTACGAGACGGCATAGAAAGAAAGAGTTCAACACTAGCGGAAAGGTAAGAGTCGGTTAAGAAAGAAAGAGTTAAACATTGGCTAAAAGTTAAAAGACGGTATATAAAGGAAGAGTTAAACACTGGCGCAAAGGTAAGAAAAGGTATAGAAAGAAAGAGTTAAATATTGGCGAAAAGGTAAGAGACGGTATAGAAAGTACGAGTAAATCATTGGCGAAAAGGTGAGAGACGGTTAAGAAACAAAGCGTTAAACACTGGCGGAAAGGTAAGAGACGGTATAGAAAGAAAGAGTTAAACATTGGCGAAAAGGTGAGAGGCGGTTAAGAAACAAAGCGTTAAACACTGGCGGAAAGGTAAGAGACGGTATAGAAAGAAAGAGTTAATCGTTGACTAAAAGGTAAAAGACGATATAGAAAGTACGAGTTAAACATTGGCGAAAAGGTGAGAGACGGTATAGAAAGAAAGAGTTAAACATTGGCGAAAAGGTGAGAGTCGGTTAAGAAACAAAGCGTTAAACACTGGCGGAAAGGTAAGAGACGATATAGAAAGAAAGACTTAAACACTGACGAAAAGGTAAGAGACGGTATAGAAAGAAAGAGTTAAACATTGGCGAAGAGGTAAGAGACGGTATAGAAAGAAAGTGTTAAACACTGACGAGAAGGTGAGAGACTGTATAGAAAGAAAGAGTTCAACACTGGCGGCAAGGTAAGAGCCGGTACAGAAAGAAAGAGTTAAACATTGGCGAAAAGGTGAGAGGCGATTAAGAAAGAACGAGTTAAACATTGGCGAAAAGGTGAGAGACGGTATAGAAACAATGAGTTAAACATTGGCGGAAAGGTGAGAGACGGTATAGAAAGAAAAATTAAATACTTGCGAAAAGGTAACAGACGGTGTAGAAAGAAAGAGTTAAATATTGGCGAAAAGGTACGAGACGGCACAGAAAGAAAGAGTTAAACATTGGCTAAAAGGTAAGAGACGGTTAAGAAACAAAGCGTTCAACACTGGCGGAAAAGTAAGAGACAGTATAGAAAGAGAGAGTTAAACATTGGCGAAAAGGTAAGAGACACTATAGAAAGAAAGAGTTAAACACTGGCGAAAAGGTAAGAGACGGTATAGAAAGAAAGTGTTAAACACTGGCGAAAAGATAAGAGACGGTATAAAAAGAAAGCGTTAAAAACAGGCAAAAAGGTAAGAGACGATATAGAATGAAAGAGTTAAACATTGGCGAAAAGGTGAGACACGGTTTAGAAACAAATCGTTAAACACTGGTGGAAAGGTAAGAGAGGATATAAAAAGAAAAATTAAATACTTGGCGAAAAGATAAGAGACGGTATAGAAAGAAAGAGTTAAACATTGGCGAAAAGGTAAGAGACGGTATAGAAAGACAGAGTTAAACATTGGCGAAAAGGTAAGAGACGGTATAGAAAGAAAGTGTTAAACATTGGCGAAAAGGTAAGAGACGGTATAGAAAGAAAGAGTTAAACACTGGCGAAAAGGTAAGAGACGGTATAGAAAGACAGAGTTAAACATTGGCGAAAAGGTAAGAGACGGTATAGAAAGACAGAGTTAAACATTGGCGAAAAGGTAAGAGACGGTATAGAAAGAAAGACTTAAACACTGGCGAAAAGGTAAGAGACGGTATAGAAAGAAAGACTTAAACACTGGCGAAAAGGTAAGAGACGGTATAGAAAGAAAGACTTAAACACTGGCGAAAAGGTAAGAGACGATATAGAAAGAAAGAGTTAAACACTGGCGAAAAGGTAAGAGACGATATAGAAAGAAAGAGTTAAACACTGGCGAAAAGGTAAAAGACGATATAGAAAGAAAGAGTTAATCACTGGCGAAAAGGTAAGAGACGATATAGAAAGAACGAGTTAAACATTGGTGAAAAGGTAAGAGACGGTATAGAAAGAGAGCGTTAAACATTGTCGAAAAGGTAAGAGACGCTATAGAAACAATGAGTTAAACATTGGAGAAAAGGTGAGAGACGGTATAGAAAGAAAGATTTAAACACTGACGAAAAGGTAAGAGACGACATAGAAAGAAAGCGTTCAACACTGGCGAAAAGTTAAAAGACGGTATAGAAAGAAAGCGTTAAACACTGGCGAAAGGTTAAGAGACGGTATATAAAGGAAGAGTTAAATACTGGCGAAAAGGTGAGAGACGGTTAAGAAACAAAGCGTTCAACACTGGCGGAAAGGTAAGAGACGGTATAGAAAAAAAGAGTTAAACATTGGCTAAAAGGTAAGAGACGGTATATAAAGGAAGAGTTAAACACTGGCGAAAAGGTGAGAGACGGTTAAGAAACAAAGCGTTCAACACTGGCGGAAAGGTAAGAGACGGTATAGAAAGACAGAGTTAAACATTGGGGAAAAGGTGAGAGACGGTTAAGAAACAAAGCGTTAAACACTGACGAAAAGGTAAGAGACGATATAGAAAGAAAGAGTAAAACACTGACGAAAAGGTAAGAGACGGTATAGAAAGAAAAATGAAATACTTGCGAAAAGGTAAGAAAATGTATAGGAAGAAAGAGTTAAATATTGACGAAAAGGTAAAAGACGATATAGAAAGAGAGAGTTAAACACTTGCGAAAAGGTAAGAGACGGGATAGAAAGGAAGAGTTAAACACCTGCGAAAAGGTAAGAGTCAGGATAGAAAGGAAAAGTTAAACACCTGCGAAAAGGTAAGAGACGATATAGAAAGAAAAATTAAATACTTGCGAAAAGGTAAGAGACGGTATAGAAAGAAAGAGTTAAACACTGGCGAAAAGGTAAGAGACGGTATAGAAAGAAAGAGTTAAACATTGGCGAAAAGGTAAGAGAAGGTACAGAAAGAAAGAGTTAAGCACTGGCGAAAAGGTAAAAGACGATATAGAAAGAGAGTGTTAAAGACTTGCGAAGAGGTAAGAGTCGGGATAGAAAGGAAGAGTTAAACACCTGCGAAAAGGTAAGAGACGATATAGAAAAAACGAGTTAAACATTGACAAAAAGGTAAGAGACGGCATAGAAAGAAAGAGTTAAACACTGGCGAAAAGGTACGAGACGATATAGAAAGAAAAATGAAATACTTGCGAAAAGGTAAGAGACGATATAGAAAGAAAGAGTTAATCACTGGCGAAAAGGTAAGAGACGATATAGAAAGAACGAGTTAAACATTGGCGAAAAGGTAAGAGACATTATAGAAACAATGTGTTAATCATTGGCGAAAAGGTAAGAGACGTTTAAGAAAAAAAGAGTTGAACATTGGCGAAAAGGTAAGAGACGGTATAGAAAGAAAAATTAAATACTTGCGAAAAGGTAAGAGACGATATAGAAAGAATGAATTAAACACTGGCGAAAAGGTTACAGACGGTATATAAAGGAAGAGTTAAACACTGGCGAAAAGGTAAGAGACGATATACAAAGAATGAATTAAACACTGGCGAAAAGGTAAGAGAACTGGGAAAGAAAGAAAGATTTAAATATTGGCGAAAAGGTACGAGACGGTATTGAAAGAAAGAATTAAACACTGGCGTTAAAAGGTAAGAGACGGTAGAGAAAGTAAGATTTAAACACTGGCGAAAAGGTAAGAGACGGTATAGAAAGAGTTAAACACTGGCGAAAAGGTGAGAGACGGTATAGAAAGAAAGACTTACACATTGGCGAAAAGGTAAGAGACGGTATAGAAAGAAAGAGTTAAAAACTGGCGTTAAAATGTAAGAGACAGCACAGAGAGAAAGAGTTAAACACTGGCGAAAAGGTAAGAGACGGTAGAGAAAGTAAGATTGAAACACTGGCGAAAAGGTAAGAGACGGGATAGAAAGAGTTAAACATTGGCGAAAAGGTAAGAGACGGTATGGAAAGAAAGACTTAAACACTGGCGAAAAGTTAAGAGACGATATACAAAGAATGAATTAAACACTGCCGAAAAGGTAAGAGACGGTATAGAAAGAACGAGTTAAAAACGGGCGAAACGGTAAGAGACGATATAGAAAAACGAGTTAAACATTGGCAAAAACGTAAGGGACGGCATAGAAAGAAAGAGTTAAACACTGGCGAAAAGGTAAGAGACGCTATAGAAAGAACGAGTTAAACTCTGGCGAAAAGATAAGAGACGATATAGAAAGAAAAATTAAATACTTGCGAAAAGCTAAGAAACAATTTAGAAAGAAAGAGTGAAACATTGGCGAAAAGATAAGAGACGATATCGAAAGAAAAATTAAATACTTGCGAAAATGTAAGAGATGATATAGAAAGAGAGAGTTAAACATTGGCGAAAAGGCAAGAGACGATATCGAAAGAACGAGTTAATCACTGGCGAAAATGTAAGAGACTATATCGGAAGAATATGTTAAATATAGGCGAAAAGTTAAGAGACGATATAGAAAGAAAAATTAAATACTTGCGAAAAGGTAAGAGACGGTACAGAAAGGAAGAGTTAAACACTGGCGAAAAGGTAAGAGACGATATAGAAAGAAAAATTAAATACTTGCGAAAAGTAAGAGACGGTATAGAAAGAAAGAGTTAAACACTGGCGAAAAGTTAAGAGACGATATACAAAGAATGAATTAAACACTGCCGAAAAGGTAACAGACGGTATAGAAAGAACGAGTTAAAAACGGGCGAAACGGTAAGAGACGATATAGAAAGAACGAGATAAACACTGGCGAAACGGTAAGAGACGATATAGAAAGAACGAGATAAACACTGGCGAAACGGTAAGAGACGATATAGAAAGAACGAGATAAACACTGGCGAAACGGTAAGAGACGATATAGAAAGAACGAGATAAACGCTGGCGAAACGGTAAGAGACGATATAGAAAGAACGAGATAAACACTGGCGAAACGGTAAGAGACGATATAGAAAGAACGAGATAAACACTGGCGAAACGGTAAAAAACGATATAGAAAGAACGAGATAAACACTGGCGAAACGGTAAGAGACGATATAGAAAGAACGAGATAAACACTGGCGAAACGGTAAGAGACGATATAGAAAGAACGAGATAAACACTGGCGAAACGGTAAGAGACGATATAGAAAGAACGAGATAAACGCTGGCGAAACGGTAAGAGACGATATAGAAAGAACGAGATAAACGCTGGCGAAACGGTAAGAGACGATATAGAAAGAACGAGATAAACGCTGGCGAAACGGTAAGAGACGATATAGAAAGAACGAGATAAACGCTGGCGAAACGGTAAGAAACGATATAGAAAGAACGAGATAAACACTGGCGAAACGGTAAGAGACGATATAGAAAGAAAAATTAAATACTTGCGAAAAGTAAGAGACGGTATAGAAAGAAAGAGTTAAACACTGGCGAAAAGTTAAGAGACGATATACAAAGAATGAATTAAACACTGCCGAAAAGGTAACAGACGGTATAGAAAGAACGAGTTAAAAACGGGCGAAACGGTAAGAGACGATATAGAAAGAACGAGATAAACACTGGCGAAACGGTAAGAGACGATATAGAAAGAACGAGATAAACGCTGGCGAAACGGTAAGAGACGATATAGAAAGAACGAGATAAACGCTGGCGAAACGGTAAGAAACGATATAGAAAGAACGAGATAAACACTGGCGAAACGGTAAGAAACGATATAGAAAGAACCAGATAAACACTGGCGAAACGGTAAGAGACGATATAGAAAGAACGAGATAAACACTGGCGAAACGGTAAGAGACGATATAGAAAGAACGAGATAAACACTGGCGAAACGGTAAGAGACGATATAGAAAGAACGAGATAAACACTGGCGAAACGGTAAGAGACGATATAGAAAGAACGAGATAAACGCTGGCGAAACGGTAAGAGACGATATAGAAAGAACGAGATAAACGCTGGCGAAACGGTAAGAAACGATATAGAAAGAACGAGATAAACACTGGCGAAACGGTAAGAGACGATATAGAAAGAAAAATTAAATACTTGCGAAAAGTAAGAGACGGTATAGAAAGAAAGAGTTAAACACTGGCGAAAAGTTAAGAGACGATATACAAAGAATGAATTAAACACTGCCGAAAAGGTAACAGACGGTATAGAAAGAACGAGTTAAAAACGGGCGAAACGGTAAGAGACGATATAGAAAGAACGAGATAAACACTGGCGAAACGGTAAGAGACGATATAGAAAGAACGAGATAAACGCTGGCGAAACGGTAGGTAAGAGACGATATAGAAAGAACGAGATAAACACTGGCGAAACCGGTGAGACGATATAGAAAGAACGAGATAAACACTGGCGAAACGGTAAAAAACGATATAGAAAGAACCAGATAAACACTGGCGAAACGGTAAGAGACGATATAGAAAGAACGAGATAAACACTGACGGAAACGGTAAGAGACGATATAGAAAGAACGAGATAAACACTGGCGAAACGATGAGAGACGATATAGAAAAAGACAGATAAACACTGGCGAAACGGTAAAAAACGATATAGAAAGACAGATAAACACTGGCGAAACGATGAAGACGATATAGAAAGAACGAGATAAACACTGGCGAAACGGTAAGAGACGATATAGAAGAACAAATAAACACTGGCGAAACAGTGAGAGACGATATAGAAAGAACGAGATAAACACTGGCGAAACAGTGAAGGAGACGATATAGAAAGAACAGAATAAACACTGGCAGAAACGGTAAGAGACGATATAGAAAGAACGAGATAAACACTGGCGAAACGATGAGGAACGATATAGAAAGAACGAGATAAACACTGGCGAAACGGTAAGAGACGATATAGAAAGAACGAGATAAACACTGGCGAAACAGTAAGAGACGATATAGAAAGAACCAGATAAACATAGCGAAACGGTAAAAAACGATATAGAAGAACCAGATAAACACTGGCGAAACGGTAAGAGACGTGCCGAAGAACGAGATAAACACTGGCGAAACGGTAAGAGACGATATAGAAAGAACGAGATAAACACACAGCGAGAGCAGTGAAGACGATATAGAAAGAACGAGATAAACACTGGCGAAACGGTAAAAAACGATATAGAAAGAACCAGATAAACACTGGCGAAACGGTAAGAGACGATATAGAAAGAACGAGATAAACGCGGCGAAACAGTGAGGCAGTATAGAAAGAAACGAGATAAACACGCTTGAAACGGTAGAAGACGATATAGAAAGAACAGAGATAAACACTGGCGAAACAGTAAAAAACATTATGAAGAACCAGATAAACACTGGCGAAATTGATGAAGACGATATAGAAGAACGAGATAAACATGGCAGAAACGGTAGAGACGATATAGAAGAACGAGATAAACACTGGCGAAACGGTAAGAGACGATATAGAAAAGAACCAGATAAACACTGACGAAACAGTGAGAGACGATATAGAAAGAACGAGATAAACGCTGGCGAAACGGTACAGGGCGATATAGAAAGGAGAACGGAATGAAGCGCTTTGGCGAAACGATGAGAAACGATATAGAAGAACGAGATAAAAAAACACTGGCGAAACAGTAGAAGACGATATAGAAAGAAAAATTAAATACTTGCGAAAAGTAAGAGACGGTATAGAAAGAAAGAGTTAAACACTGGCGAAAAGTTAAGAGACGATATACAAAGAATGAATTAAACACTGCCGAAAAGGTAACAGACGGTATAGAAAGAACGAGTTAAAAACGGGCGAAACGGTAAGAGACGATATAGAAAGAACGAGATAAACACTGGCGAAACGGTAAGAGACGATATAGAAAGAACGAGATAAACGCTGGCGAAACGGTAAGAGACGATATAGAAAGAACGAGATAAACACTGGCGAAACGGTAAGAGACGATATAGAAAGAACGAGATAAACACTGGCGAAACGGTAAAAAACGATATAGAAAGAACGAGATAAACACTGGCGAAACGGTAAGAGACGATATAGAAAGAACGAGATAAACGCTGGCGAAACGGTAAGAGACGATATAGAAAGAACGAGATAAACACTGGCGAAACGGTAAGAAACGATATAGAAAGAACGAGATAAACACTGGCGAAACGGTAAGAGACGATATAGAAAGAACGAGATAAACACTGGCGAAACGGTAAGAGACGATATAGAAAGAACGAGATAAACACTGGCGAAACGGTAAGAGACGATATAGAAAGAACGAGATAAACACTGGCGAAACGGTAAGAGACGATATAGAAAGAACGAGATAAACACTGGCGAAACGGTAAGAGACGATATAGAAAGAACGAGATAAACACTGGCGAAAAGGTAAGAGACTGTATTGAAAGAAAGAGTGAAACACTGGCGAAAAAGTGTTAGACGGCATAGAAAGTAAGTGTTAAAAACGGGCGGAATGGTAGTAGACTATATAGAAAGATAGAGTTAAACACTGGCGAAAAGATAAGAGACGGTATAGAAGGAAAGAGTTAAACACTGGCGAAAAAGTAGGAAATGGCATAGAAAGAAAGTGTTAAAAACTGGCGAAACGGTAAGAGACGGTATAGAAAGAAAGAGTTAAAAATTGGCTAAAAGGTAAGAGACGGCATAGAAAGAAAGTGTTAAACATTGGCGGAAAGGTAAGAGACGGCCTAGAAAGAAAGTGTTCAAAACGGCCGAAACGGTAAGAGACGGTATAGAAAGAAAGTGTTAAACACTGGCGAAAAGGTAAGAGACGCTATAGAAAGAACGAGTTAAACACTGGCGAAAAGGTAAGAGACGGTATAGAAAGAAAGCTTTGAACACTGGCGGAAAGGTAAGAGACGGCATAGAAAGAAAGTGTTAAACACGGGAGAAACGTTAAGAGACGATATAGAAAGAAAGAGTTAAACATTGGCGAAAAGGTAAGAGACGGTATAGAAAGAAAGCGTTAAAAACGGGCGAAAAGGTCAGAGACGGTATGTTTTTTTTTTTTATAAGCGTGTCACCCCGAGCAAGGCATGTCACTGCCACTACTGCGCAGGGTGCTACATGGAGTGGATAAAGGATGATTAAATATAGGAAATGTCAGATGGTGGGTGATAGGCGCGTAAGGATACTGAGAATGAGGGTTGGGAAGATGATAGTTTTCTGAGAATAATTGGGTGTTAGTGTGATAGGAGGTGTCTATTGACCCTACATTTAAACACCTGGAGATTGTAGCTGTCGGGAAAGCAGACTTGTGGAAGGGAGTTCCACAGGCGGGAAGCGCGAGAAAAGAAGCTGTTGGAGTAGAATTTACGGTTATATCTTATTTGTTTAACTGTAAAAGGGTGGGACCTAGTTGCTAATCTAGTATCTCGTGTGAATTCGTGCTTAGGCGGCACCAGTGATCTAAGCTCATCGGAGCAGTAGCCATGAAAGTACTTGTAGAAGAGGCACAGGGAAGCCATATCACGCCAGTGAGAGAGTGGTTGCAGTCGGTCTGCCACTGGCGGAAAGGTAAGAGACGACATAGAAAGAAAGAGTTAAACACTGGCGAAAATGTAACAGACGATATGGAAAGAAAGAGTTAAACACTGGCAAAAGGCTAGCTACAATATAGAGAGAAAGTTAAACACTGGCGAAAAGGTAAGAGACGGTATAGAAATAAAGTGTTTAAGCATTGGAGAAAAGTTAGGAGACGATGTAGAAACGAAGATTTAAACACTAGCGAAAGGGCAAGTGACGGTATAGAAAGAAAGAGCTGAACGCAGGCGAAAAGGTAGCAGACGGCATCGAAAGAAAGAGTTAAACACTGGCGAGAGCGCAAAATAAAGTGTCTGGACTTCCCACGTCTCTACGCTTTCCGTCTACCAACCCTTCATCCTCACTTGCCTGAAATAAGTGAATGAGAGACCAGAAATAAAGGAAAAACATTTACTTAAATGCTTAACTTGGGAAAAGAAAGAAAGAAAGAGAGAAAGAAAGAAAAGTAAGAGTGACAGGGAATAACTTAGTTCTGAAGCGTCAACCACTCACTAACGTCACTTCTAATCTCTACACCCATACCTAAATTTTTTGTGTGTGTGTGAAATCTTATTTTGACGTAGGTTGTTATAGCAGGTTGTCCCTGACCTCATAAAAAACCACACACGTGCCGCCTTGTATAATATATATATATATATATATATATATATATATATATATATATATATGTGTGTGTGTGTGTGTGTGTGTGTGTGTGTGTGTATATATATATATATATATATATATATGTGTGTGTGTGTGTGTGTGTGTGTGTGTGTGTGTGTGTGTGTGTGTGAAAAAATATGAGATCAAGGCTAGCCGTTTGCGACCGCAATAGTTACTAATATAAAATTGGTTAGCTAAGCGGTATCGGTAAGGTGGAAGGGAGATATAGGCTTGGTGCTGCCTGCTACCAAGGCTGCTGCTTCGTGTTGAAAGCTGGTGTGTGTCGTGTATGTGAGCGTGTGTGTGCGCGCACGCGCTCTACAGGGAAGTGACGGCGTTGGTGTGGAGTCTGTAGACGACATTAACTTGGGTAGTATTTAACATAAGCAGGTTTAATCGAGGTTAGTGAATTTTTCGGAGGTCTCTCTCTCTCTCTCTCTCTCTCTCTCTCTCTCTCTGCGTGCATTCATGAGAATTTTTTTCTGTTAGTATGGGTGTACGTGTTTGTCATTTTTTTATTCGCCTGTATAGGCCAAAACTATGTGGAACGGCTGCTACATCAGAATACACAAAAAGGCCCCAATTAAATATCAAAACTTGTTAAGCACAACTCCATCTCCATGAGTAAAAGTGTCCCTACTGAACGACGAGGTTCCATAATCTAAGAAGAATCTTTATTATTTTTTTTTTCATAGAAGTTCCAAGTGTCGCTCAAACAAAGTAGAGGGTGATTGAATGGGATTGTTTTATGGGCTTCGCTTAAGAATTGTAGATTACGAGAATATATGGGATTTGTGGTGCAGTGGATATCGGCTCGGAACGAGAAATCGGGAAGAAGTTGTTCGAATGGAACTTCCTCCTTACTAATGGAATACAAAGGTAACGAACGAGGACGATTCGACACTGTGTACCTGACATGGCAGGCCTTAGCTCTAAAAGTGTGGATTGGTGAAACAAACGAAAATCGCTATCAGTCAGTTAAGTGCCCTACGTGATACACGCTTGAGCGATCATGTCTCGAAAGAGACATGACTGACTGGGCAGAATATTGTCATACAATAGGTTGCCATTACTTTCTGTGGTAGACTGGTTGCCAACCAAGGCAATAGAACCCAATCTTTCCTGTTATTTAACCCATAGCTAGAGGGAGAATTGACAGATTCATTCCTTTCCAAAGAGTATTTGTGCGTGTGTGAATGTAATGTATTCAATTGAAATTCGAACTCGGCTCTCTGATTTCTCATTCCACTGCACCACAACGCCATCCTTAAGACCTTACTAGTAATAAAATACTGTTGGTCTTAAAATACATTTTCAGTTATATTAAGCCTTGGGGTCAGTTTATTACTTAATAACAATAGAAAACCGATCTCCCAATTTATGTCCAGTAGTTTTCCATTTATACTAGTTAACTCATCCCACAAAAAATGAGGTCATATTTTAAATCCTTATTAAAACACATTTCCAGTTTTATTGATAAAGTCTGGTGGAGGGATCAGTTTATTACTTACTAACAATAGAAACTTATCCCCTACTTTATGTCCAGAAGACTCTTCTGTTACTATCAAGCTTACGGTCGCATCACGTTGAAACACCGGTCTCCGTACGATCAGCGAAGTTAAGCCAAGTTGAGCTTGATCAATACCCAGAGGGATGACTCCTGGGGAATACCAGGTTCTGTATGCTTGAGTGTGCGGGTGGTGTAATAGATAATAGTTCAGAATTGTTAATCGGTGAGCCGAGTTCCAAACCACCTCTACTCCCCTAGCTATGGGTTAATAGTTTACACATATCATAAAACTGATGGCATATTTTGTTCTCACTGTTATTAGCTTTTCTCATGTTGGCTTTAGAATACATTTTTAAATTATATTAAGACAGTAGTTCTGGAGATTAGGTCGTTACTTAATAATAATAGAAAATTGATCCCCCATTTTATGTATAGTAGAGACTTCATTTAATACTAGCCTACCTATGCTATGAATAATGATAGCATATTTTAAGTTTATGCCGTTATTAAGTTTTAATACTAGTCAAGCCATTTTATAAAAAAAATGACGTCATTACCGTTATTAGGTTTTTTTTTTTAGGATACATTCTTAAATCATATTCAGACAGTCATTCTGGGGGGATTAGTTCGTTACTTAAGAGTATCAGAAAACTGATCCCCCATTTTATGTCTAGTAGTGTCTTCATTTAATACTAGTCTACCTAGGCTATGAATAATGATAGCATATTTTGTTAAATTTTTACCATTATTATGTCCATACATGTGAGTCCAAAACACTTTTTAAAAAAAATCGAATTCACCCTAAGTAAGGCAGTAAAGCCACTAAGACACAAATGGGTTACTGGGTGTCAGAGGATTAAAATAAAATTCTTCCTAATAGGTAGATCCCTGAAGATGGTTTTTAACAGCCAGTCCTGCGAGGTTCTAGCGGGCAACGCAGGCATACTTTTCGGACAAATCATCTTTTTGATTTACATCATTGATCGACTTAAGGATAAATTGACCAGATCGCTGGCAAACATCTATGCCGACGATATACGGTTGCACCTCTAAAACCCTTGGTGATCAGAAATTAAGCTGTTCAGTCTTATTTGTGTTTGCAGACGCTTATGTACTATAAGCGTCTGCAAACTGTGTAAATTTTCAAGAAAATTGGATTAGCCGTTTCGGAGTCTATAGGTAACGTACAGACGCCCACACACAGACACACACACAGACAGACACACACACACACACACACACACACACACACACACACAAAATTCCATTTATAAATAAGTTTAGATATCTATAAAAAACAAACATCTGAACAATTACCATGAAAGTATTAATAGAAAAGGCACAGGGAAGTAAATTTACGGCGGTGGGGAAGTGACTGATTTTATCAAGAATTTATAAGCATAAAGCCGGAGGCTGAACCATATGTGGCTGCAATATTCGGGTGTAGACGAATGGTATTTTTATAGATATCTAAACTTATTTATAAATGGAATTTTGTCTCTGTGTGTGTGTGTGTGTGTGTGTCTGTGTGTCTGTGTGTGTACGTTACCTATAGACTCTGAAACGGCTAATCCGATTTTATTGAAAATGTTCACAGTTGTACTATAAGTGCCTGCGAGTGTTCTTAGCTAGGTTTTGTGTCAAGGTACCCCCGATAAATATCGAAAATCGATAATCGAAAAAATCGGGTAATAGAAGGAGTGGTCCGATTTTAATCAAATTTTATACACTCATAGACAAAGACATAAGAAACGATATTCAGAAGTTTCAAGGTTGCAGTTCTTACAATGGTGCAGAAAATCGATTATATATATATATATATATATATATATAAAAGGCAAGATGTTTGTGTGTCTGTCTGTTTATCTGCCTGTATGTCTGTATTTTTTCAGCCTTTTTATTTTAGTTTTTGCTTTGGGTTTGGCTCTGAGTAGGTATAATTGTAGTTCTTAGTCTCAGCCATGATACCATTTACTCAGAGGACTTATTTAGCCTTCAAAATTCAGTTTATGACGAAAAATACTTTTTTGATATCGATACCAGGAAATCAAAATTTGACTTACATCCATTCATTTTTCTTTCAGTCTACGGTTTCGCTTTAACTGGAAACAACTATTGCATTTTAGCCTTTCGTGCCAACGACCAAAGAGTCTGAGCTCCAGGACCATGGATTAGTTTTAAAGCTTTCATTACACCCGAGCAACGCCGGGCTAAAATAGATTCAGGAGAAAAAAGATTGTCTAGCACGACACAATGAACCAACTTTCTTAGCAGCTGATTTCCCATTGGATTCAATATAGTCTTTTTACTTCATTTCATGTGCGTTGCGGTGCAGTATATATCAGCGCGGAACGAGAAATCGGGGAGCCGAGTTCAAATTCCAGTTGAATTTATTGCATCCACTTACGCGCAAATACCCTTGGGAAAGTTATTAATCCGTCTGTTCCCTCCAGCTATGGGTTAAATAATAGAACAGACTGGGTTCTATAGCCTCTGTCGGCAACCAGTCTACCGCAGAAAGTAATGGCAACTTGCTGCGGGATAATCTTCTGCCCAGTCAGTCATGTCTCTTTTTAGACATGATCGCCCAAAGCGTGTATCACGTATGGCACTTAACTGACTGACTGGCTTTATTTCAGCTGAGAAGAAGCAATGAGCCACTTTCCTTGAGGTTATCATCAGGCAGAATGGAGTCTCTTAGATTCATTATATTGAGTAATTCTGAGAGATTAGTTTGTTACTTAGACTCAACACTTAGACTAGTTCATCCACCGGCACGCCCAATAGCATCTACAGGCTTCTTCCATTCAGCAGGGTATACCATACTTGTTTACTCTAATATCGTTTCAATCTCTGTGTCATCTAGCAGTGTGTCTGCAAATGTAAGTCTTTTCCCTTTCTTCCTCGCTTGGTTGACAGTGAACTAAACTGCTAGCAACTTCGTCATCTTGCCAGATACAGTATCCTGCTAGGCACATAGTTCTTTGTTGCACCTCTGACGTTACCTTTGAAAGGTTACCATATAGTTCAGCATTTGATATCTAACTTTTCCGGGATACTTTAAGTGCCATCCGGAGCCTTCTTGTATCACGCCCATTTAGCTGTTTCTTTGGAGATTTGATCATAGTCCACGTCTCTGCTCCGAAGAGCCAGGTAGATTTTACTGTTGAGACAAACAATCAGAATTTTAAAATTCTGGGTAGATAGGAGCTTCATATCTTTCTTTTTCAATTTGTGACAGGCAAAAGCTTTTTTACAGCGAAATATTATCTGCGTTGTGGTGCAGTGGATATCGGCTCGAAACGAGAAATCGGGGATCCGAGTTCGAATTTCAGTTGAACTCCTTGCATTTACTTACACGCAAATACCCATTGGGAAAAGGTATTAATCATCCTGCTACTGTTTAAAAAAAAAAAGTCGATCGCTTTCTTCCGACGGGGGAGATTCAATAGGAGAGATGGGAAATCTGTCATTTTACTGTTGTGCCATATCCATCGGTAGGGTCAGAGTATTTGGATAAAGTCCGTTCATTTATGCCTCCGTCTGGAGTCCAGATTCTAACCTCGCTGTCAGGAAAGTTAATTCGATAGTGTCTTTCGAACATGCAAGGAGCTTGACTGTAAATGACCCTTAAAGCTTTATCTGCGTGATTCTTGATACGAAGATTGTAGCTGAGCAGCTGAAGACATGCTGTTCAATTTGCCAAAACGAAGAGACAACAATGAAGGCTTGAAAAAACTATACAAGAAAGAGCTGGGTATTTTTTCACACACTGGATTATAAAATTTCAAAATTTGGTTATTTGAATTCTTAAGTTAACGATTACTTAAGCTCGTTGTGAATTCTCCGACTAGTTGTGGAAACTCCTCTATGACATCGTTGAATATCTCACTGAAGCAGACGTTAAACACATGAGAGTGTTATCATCACTTCTGTTTTCTCTTTCTTTTGTTGTCATATATCCAATTCTTTCTTTCTATCTTTCTTTCTTTCTTTTTTCTTTTTTCTCTAACTTTCTTTCCTTCTATTTTCTTTTCTTCCTTCTTTCCTTCGTTGTTATATATCTAATTCTTCCTTCCTTCCTTCCTTCCTTCCTTCCTTTCTTTCTTTCTTTCTTTCTTTCTTTCTTTCTTTCTTATATATCCAATTCTTTCTTTCTCTAATTTTATTTACTTCTATTTTTCCTTCTTTCTTTCTTTCTTTCTTTCTTTCTTTCTTTCTTATATATCCAATTCTTTCTTTCTTTCTTTCTTTCTTTCTTTCTTTCTTTTATATCCAATTCTTTCTTTCTTTCATTATCATATATCCGATTTTTCTTTCTCTTTCTTTCTTTATTTTTCTTTCCTTTTTTCTTTCATTCTATCATTAATTCTTTCCTTCATTCGTTGTTATATATCTAATTCTTTCTTTCTTTCTTCTTAATCATATATTTAATTCTTTCTTTCTTTCTTTCTTTCTTTCTTTCTTTCTGTGTTATATATCCAATTCTTTCTTTCGCTGTCATATATCCTTCTCTATGTCTTTTTTCTTTCGTTGTCCTATACTCACTTCTTTCTTTCTTTCTTTCTTTTCCTTTCTTCTTTCTTTTTATAACCTTCTTTCTTTCTTTCTTTCTTTCTTTCTTTCGTTGTCATATATCTAATTATTTATTTTTCTTTCTTTATCTTCATTTTTTTCTTACTTTCTTTTCCTGACTGAAACCAAACAGCGTTTCCGATATTGGTAGGACATAACGTACGTACGAACTAACTCCCGTGCATTGAATACTGCTGCCATATCTGGTCAGGTGCTCCTGCTATCCACCTAAGTGTCCTTGATAAAATGCAAAAGAGGATCTGTAATGTGATCGATCTCGACTTGGCAGTTTAGATACAGTTACTTTCTCACCGGCGCAATGTGGCTTCCCTGTGTCACTTCTAAAAATACTTTCACGGTTTCTGCTCAGATGAACTTAGCTCACTGGTAACCCCTATATATGAATTTAATCGAGCCAAAAGATTATCAATTAGGTCCCACCCTTTTACTGCGAAATCAATAAAATGTAAATGCAAATTCTACTCCATCAGTTTCTTTTCTTACACTTCCCGCCTGTGAAATTCTCTTCCGTTTACTCGCTTTCCCGACAGCTACAATCTTCAAGAATTCAAATGTAAAGTCAATAGTCATCTCCTATCTTATTAATTAACTTGCATCCTCTCTCTCATGCTTCTTTCTCCGTCCACTCCTCTCTCATTAGTATTCTCATCCTTCTCTTGCCCACTTCCTGATACCCCCCTGTAACCTGTCACTCTTTCTCATAACTTTCCTCCTATGTAACCTTCTGCACAACAGTGACAGTAAAATGCTTTGCTTGGGACGACACGATTATATATATATATATATATATATATATATATATATATATATATATAAATAATTAAGGAACCAGCAGTACTATAATATAATACTGCACGTTCGATTAGGAAATTTAATAACGCGGTCGCTAGTCGCCGGTGTATGTGACGAGGGCAGTAGGAATCATTGAAGTGAATTTCAAATAACCCATATCACCACAACTACCCCGCCTCATTCAGAGACTCTATGCCGGTTTAAAAGTCGGCGACGCTTGTCGTAGACGTCAGTGAATTTCAATTCCACTCCTACTACAAGCAAGAAGACTATCCACGGCTAGTGGTCCGTGACGACGATCTTAATTTCAAAGAGAAGAAACGACACAAAATGTATTCGTGTGAAAACTTTGAATGGGACACTCACATAAAAGGCGACGATGTGTGGCTTTATCTTTGTCTGAATCGTTTCGTGTTTTATGATTAGTAATAAACTCTGAGGGCCATGACCTTCAAAGTGGCCACCCACTTGTCCATAAGAGAATCAAAGAATGAATGAATAAATGAAAAGTTTAGGGTCAAGTGCTAACAAACCGGACGTTGAAGAATTATTGTTTCAAGTGTGTATTACCAGGGATATAGTTAAGTTCTGGACCACCTTTTATGGGAGAGAGGTTTTCCTTGGAGGTAGTGCCGGGTCGTTCGTTGCTGAATAGAAACAGGCCGTCGATATTTAGAGCTGCTAGCAGCGTAGAAATTTAAATTTAAATACCTGTGAAGTGTTTTAACAAAGGACGGAATATGCGACACTGATATCTGAAGGCGTAATTGCATGGTCAAGGACGCATTCTAAAAGCTAATCAGTGTTGAGAAACAGAAAGATTTCGTTAAGTAAAGAAAAAAAAGTGCTGTACTATTATGGGATATCTGTCCTACTATATGGCAGCGAATACTGGAAAATCTCATCAAAGATGAAGAAAAAACTTGAAACAGCTGAAATGCGATTCTAAAGAAGGATGCTGCGGATATCATGGACCGAGCATGTAAGCAGTATACAGTAATTGACATTGCAGTTGAACTTTCGATAAAATGCAGGTGGTAGACACAACGGCTTACATGATGTGGAAGAATAAGAAAAAAAGAGAAACATTATTTAGGAACGAGAACAATACCAGAGTAATCATAAGAACAGTAGACATTTCTTGATATTGCGTTTGGACTTTCGAAGGTTGTAGCTGGTAGACACAAGTGCCAAGAGAATATTAAAGAACAAGAAAAAAAGAGAAACATTATTAAGGAACGAGAACAATAGAAAAGTAATTATAAGAACAGTAGAAAGTGATTGACATTGCATTTAAACTTTCGAAGATTGTAGGTGATAGACATAAAAGCTAACAGTATATGGAAGAATAAAAAAAAGAGAAGCATTTTTAAGGAACGAGAACAATAAAAGAGTAATCATAAGAACAGTAAAAATTGATTGACATTGCATTTGAACTTTCGAAGATTGTAGGTGATAGACATAAAAGCTAACAGTATATGGAAGAATAAAAAAAAGAGAAGCATTTTTAAGGAACGAGAACAATAAAAGAGTAACCATCAGAAAATTGAAAAAATGATTGACATTGCATTCGAAATTTCGAAGGTTAGACGTGGTAGACACATGGGCTTACAGAATATGGAAAAAAAAAAGGAAAATAAGATAAACATTATTAAGGAACGAGAACAATAAAAGATTAATCATAAGAACAGTAGACAGTAATTGACATTGCAATTGAACTTTCGATAAAAAAAACTTTCGAGGTGGTAGACACAACGGTTTACAGGATGTGAAAGAATAAGAAAAAAGTGAAACATTATTAATGATCGAGAACAATAAAAGAATAATAATCAGAACAGTAGACAGTGATTGACATTGCATTTGAACATTCAAAGATTATAGGTGGTAGACACAGGAGCTTACAAGATTTGGAAGAATAAAAAAAAAGAGAAACATTATTAAGGAACCAAAACAATAAAAGAGTAATCATAAGAACTGTGAATATTGATTGACATTGCATTCGAACTTTCGAAGATTGTAGGTGATAGACACAACGGCTTACAGAATATGGAAGAAAAAAATAAATAAATAAAACAAGAGAACCATTATTAAGGAACGAAAACAATAAAAAATTTATCATAAGAACAGTAGACAGTGATTGCTATTGCATGTGAATTTTCGTTGATTGTAGGTGATAGACACAAGGGGTTACAGAATATGAAAGAACAAAAGAAAAAGAAAAACATTATTAAGGAACGAGAACAATAAAAGAGTAATCATTAGAATGGTAGACAGTAATTAACATTGCAATTAAACTTTTAAAGCTGGTAGGTGATAGACACAAGGGCTTGCAGAATATGGAAGAATAAGCAAAAAAGCGAAACATAGATAATGATCGAGAATAATAAAAGAGTAATCATGAGAACATTAGACAGTGACTGACATTGCATTTGAAATTTTGAATGTTGTATGTGGTAGACAGAAGCGCTTATACAATATGGAAGAATAAAAAAAAGAAACCTTATTAGGAAACGAGAGCAATAAAAGTGTAATCATATGAACAGTAGAAAGTGATTGACATTGCATTTTTAATTTAGAGTATTGTACGTGTTAGACACAAGGATTACAGAATATGGAAGAATAAGAAAAAAAGAGAAACATTAATGATTGTGAACAATAAAAGTGTAATCATAAGAACAGTAAAGATTCATTGACATTGCATTTAAACTTTCGAAGGTTGTAGGTGGTAGAGACAAGAGCTTACAGGATATGGAAAAATGAGAAAAAAGAGAAACATTAAGAACGAGAACAATAGAAGAGTAATCATAAGAACAGTAAACAGTGATTGACATTGCAATTGAACTCTCTAAAAATTGCAGGTGGTAGACACAAGGGCTTCCAGGATATGGAAAATAAGAAAAAAGAGAAACATTTTTAAGGAACGAGAACAATAGAAGATTAATCATAAGAACAGTAGACTGTGATTGACATTGCATTTGAACTTTCGAAGGTTGTAGGTGATAGACAGAACGGCTTACAGGATACGGAATAATAAGAAAAAAAGAGAAACATTTATTAACGAGAACAATAGAAGAGTATTCGTATGATCAGTAGACAGTGACTGATATTGCAATTGAACTTTCGAAGATTATAGGTGATAGACAGAACGGCTTACAGGATACGGAAGAATGAGAAAAAAGAGAAATATTAATAAGGAACGAGAACAATAGAAGACTAATCCTAAGAACAGTAGTCAGTGATTGACATTGCATTTGAACTTTCGAAGATTGTAGGTGGTAGACACAAGTGGTTAGAGAATATGGAAGAATAAGAAAAAAAAAATAGAGAAAGGAACGAGCACAACAGAAAAAAAACATTATTAAGGAAGAGAACAATAGTAGAATAATGAAAAAGATAACAATTGTCATTGCATTTTAATTTTTAAATATCAATTTTAGCTGGAAAACTTAAAGCCAGATGAGAGTTCCATAATGGACAAGTGCGCGAGAAGAAACTGTCAGCATAGAACTTACGGTTACACTTAGCTAACTTGAGTGTAAATTGATGAGGTCTTGCCATAAATCGAGTCACTCAGTCATCAGTTACCATACGTGATACACGTTTGCGCGATCTTTAGACATGTCTCTTTTGAGACATGTCTGACTAGGCAAAACAATTTCCCGCAGTAAATTGCTATTACTTTGTGCGGTAGACTGGTTACCAACCAAGGCTATAGAACCCAATCTGCCTTGCTATTCAATCCATAGCTGGAGGGAGAACAGATGGGTTAACACCTTTCCGAAGAGTATTTGCATGTAAGTGAATTAACAAACTCGACTGGAATTCGAAATTCGTCATCTTATTTCTCATTCCGAATCTATATCTAGCACAGCACGACGCATTACTTTTAGATACCATAGAGAAGAATTTACCCGAACAATTTCCATGAAAGTATTTATAGAAAAGACTTATGAAGTTACATTACAGTGGTGGGAAAGTGACTGAAACCGAGATGCCAGGTCAAGACCAATAATATTGCTGATTCTTCTTTAGATTTTATGAAGACTATCTAGATATGCAACAGGAGCACCGGGCCATATTTGACAGCAATATTGAAGGCATAAATAAATGATAGACTTATATTTTCAGGGGAGAAAGATTCTCTAATACCACGCAGTGAACCAACTTTCTTAGTAACATACATCGTAATGTATTAAGTATAATCTTTCCACCTAATGTTAGCTGAGAATGTAAGCCCTGAGCCGGGGCCGAAGGCTCAACGCTCCATCCTCCTGGGGGCTAGCATCAAATATACTGATGGGAGTTAAAAAATTATGACGTTTATGAAACAAATAATTGTTTTATTACCCATTTTTTCATTTCTTTGGGTCAAGTCACAGGAACTAACCAACGTCTATATCCATTGGGCCATGTGGGTATAGATGTTGTGAGTTCAATACCAGGCTACAGCAGTGGTGAACAAGTAACTTCTAATGGAGGCTTTAGTCAAGGAATGAGGATGATGTACCCCAGTGATTGCAATAAAGGGTTCGGTTCGAAATTCCTAGCACCTGAAGAAGGCCGGAGCGTACAACGGCCGAAACGTCGTACAAATGGCAACAAAGGAACCTCTCCTCCCCACTATGAAACGCCGGAAGATGTTATGGTTTTGTCGCATAACTGCTTCTGCGACAGACATTGTTGAAGGCGGACGCAAGGTGGGACAGCAACGCGAAAGCTGGTCTGAGAACATCAAAGAGTGGGCATGACAATACTGAAACTCTTAAAAGTTACCCCCAATAGATGATCCTGGAAGAGGTTGTCGGTTTCTTCTGCCCCTGGGTCTCTCCTGACGATTTAAGGGACTGGTGGTGATGATTATATAAACGCCCTTACAACCGTTTCCCTAATAAATGCAGATGAATAATTTAAAAATCTCGCTTCAGAAAGTCAGTCAGTTATGTGCCATACGTGATACACGCTTTAGGTGATCATGTCTCGAAAGAGACATGACTAACTGGGCAGAAGATTATCCCGCAGTAGGTTGCCATTGCTTTCTGCGGTAGACTGGTTGCCAGCCAAGGTATAGAACTCAATATGTCCTATTATTTAACCCATAACTGAAGGGAAGAGACAGATTAATACTTTTCCCAAGGGTATTTGTGCGTAAGTGAGCGCAAGGAATTTAACTGGAATTCGAACTCAGCACCCCGATTTGTCGTTCCGAGTCGATATCCAGTGCACCATAACGCACATTCGCTTAAAAAAGGCCGGCTTTGAATTCGTGATTATTTTAAACATGCACTTCCAGTGCATGTTTATAACCTTCCTTTATAACCTTTCTTTTGTGAGCCAGACCTTCGACGTTCCGCCTAACAGTCTTCTTTTAAGTTTGACTTCGAGAATGAAAAGCGAAGATGATAGTGGTTACTGATAAATCTAATCTCTCAACAAAGAATTTCTTCCACAGATAGTGTTGCAGCTGTAATACATGTCAATATTTATGAGATGAGGTATCGTAATTATTTAAACTATTTACATTGTTCGGACAGTTGTCCTCATCTTTGTGGCTATATTCACCTTCAATATCTGTCTATATTTCTGAGATGAGGTATTGTAATTATTTACACTATTTATATTGTTCGGACTGTTGTCCTCATCTTTGTTGCCATATTCAACTTAATATCTGTCTATATTTCTGAGATGAGGTATTGTAATTATTTACACTATTTATATTTTTCGGACTGTTGTCCTGATCTTTGTTGCCATATTCACCTTCAATATCTGTCTATATTTCTGAGATGAGTCATTGTAATTATTTACACCATTTACATTGTTCGGACTGTTGTCCTCATCTTTGTTGCCATATTCACCTTAATACCTGTTTATATTTCTTAGATGAGGTATTGTAATTATTTACACTATTTACATTGTTCGGACTGTTGTCCTCATCTTTGTTGCCATATTCACCTTATTATCTGTCTATATTTCTGAGATGAGTCATTGTAATAGTTTACACGATTGCATTTGTTCGGACTGTTGTCCTCATCTTTGCTGCCATATTCACCTTTAATATCTGTCTATATTTCTGAGATGAGGTATTGTAATTATTTACGCTATTTACATTGTTTGGACTGTTTTCCTCATCTTTGTTGCCATATTCACCTTCAATATCTCTCTATATTTCTGAGATGAGGTATTGTAATTATTTACGCTATTTATATTGTTCGGACTGTTTTCCTCATCTTTGTTGCCATATTCACCTTCAATATCTGTCTATATTTCTGAGATGAGTTATTGTAATTATTTACACTAGTGACATTCTTCAGACTGTTGTCCTCATTATTGTTGCCATATTCACTTTCAATATCTGTGCATATTTCTGAGATGAGGTATTATAATTATTTACACTATTTACATTGTTTGAACTGTTGTCCTTATCTTTGTTGTCTTCATCAATTTCCATCTTCTATCTCCCTAAATTCCACATATCTTTTATCTTTTTTTCAATACCTACTTTTTTTTCCATCTGTGTCTCTTTTTAACCCCTGTGCACTAATGGCGGTCCAGCCTTGCTTTGAGTGACATGATTAAAAAAAAAAATTAACACCGTTTCGACAGTTTTACGCTCTTCAGGTGATTAGAATTTTTTAACTGAACCCTTTATTTAGTCTATTTCTAGTTCTACATGCCATGCCTCTTCCGGATATCTCAGTATCAGTTATCTCTCTAAGTTTTTTTTTTCTTGTATTAAAATACACAACTCTTTGGGATTCACTGGATTCATCCAACGATTTTAACCACTCGGCCAAGCCCCTGATACAGATGACAAGGCTTTTATTTTCTTCTTTGCGTCAAAATCAAGCAACTAATTATAATCGATATGAAAAATGCCAATTATTGTTTTAGAAAGTTTTCAGTGGATATCGGCTTGGAACAAAAAATCGGGGATCCGAGTTCGAATTCCAGTTGAATTCCTTGCATTCACTTACGCGCAAATACTCTTAGGAAAGGTGTTAATCCGTCTCTTCCCTTCAGTTATGGGTTAAATAACAGGACAGATTTGGTTCTACAGCCTTAGTCGGCAACCAGTCTACCGTAGAAAGTAATGGCAACCTACTGCAGGATAATCTTCTGCCCAATCAGTCATGTCTCCTTCGAGACATGATCACCCAAGCGTGTATCACGTATGGAACTTAACTGACTGACTGATATATCTTTTTGGGTGCGACATTATCATGGTGTACAGTGAATGTTTCACCATACAGCTCAACCTTGGGCAGACCTTAGTCGCAGAGCCTAGGACATGGAATGCTGTTATTTTTTATTACTACAAAATTTATAAGATTGACAAGGCACAGACTCGTTTAAAACAGAAGCTTCTATTGAGTATGAAGCAAGGCTCTGATTTTTTTTTTTTTAATCTGAAGTTTATAATAATATACGGAAGTTATCACTCTGAGTAAATAATTATCACCCCCTTTTTTACATTTATATATACAAAAATATTTGTACAAATGAGGAACAGCAAGATATGGAAACAACAAAATGAGTGTTATTTATTATCTGGTTGTTATGTGGTGTTGGAGAAAGTGTAGCAAACAAAACAATATCCAGATTTAAACTTCAAATGCTAAACACTGATTGGTTGATTTTTACTAAAAATTAGAAAGACTCGAATTTACAAGCTTTATTTAAAACACACGCAAAAGTAAATCCAAAACAAAATTCAATAAATTTCTTCTATACTTCACACCTTGATGCGAAATGTTTTTCGGCCAGTAGAAAACCAGGAAACATCTAAAAGCAAAAATTCAAATAATCTTGAATTCTCAGAAACAATTTTTTACTTCGTCTAATGGAAAGACCGGAATCACATCAGGGAGTGAATTCCAAATGACATTTTCAAGCCCCTAAAACTGAATAAAGACACGGGTAAGTTCGCCAGTCACCAGAGAGAAAAAAGCGTGCGTCTTAATCCGTCCCTTGACAAGAGTCAAACGATCGTTATTATCTCTCCCTTTTTTAACTACCCTTTCTTTTCTTTCCTATATTTTATTTCACTTTCACCTACCCTCTGTCAAGCCGTCTGCTTCCTTTTATACTCGATTAACGAACAGAACCTTTTAAGAATGAGCGATTACTTCAAAGACATTGCGACCTAACTTTAAACGTTCATACATACATACATACATACATACATACATACATACATACATGCGTCCACACATACGTTCTTGCCTACGTACGCATAAACTCACTTCTTACAAGAACTATTATGAACCTTTCAACAATCCTGTATCAACCAAAGTACATATTAATTTTATTTGTAAAACCTTAATTAATTTCTATGTATATAAATTCTTGATTCAATTCACAATCTTGATTTTCTTGTTTCATACCCCTCTTATGCTAGGCTATCTAACTAACAAGGCCAAATAAAACTAATCTGTTTCAACATACATCGCTATAACTGATAACCCACTATAAAAGTAATACTGAATAAAATTGTTTCTGGCCATATGTAGATCAAATATCGATCAGAATCCAACAGAATGATTAGATAAAGAATAACTGTATATAATCTTTCACGAATGTTATTTTTTATAGAGATGTATAATTCGTGTCCAGATAATTTAGTGAGAAAAATACAAGAAGTGCCTTGCCTTTTGTTACTTTGAATTTTTGTTGGGTGATAAAAGATAAATGTTGCTATTATGACATAAAAAAAGGAAGAGGAGTCGAAAATTTTGTTGATGCACGTATTAACGCTCTGTCCGTGTCATAGTAGGGGAGATATAACACTGAATAAATAATAATCAACTCCCAAATATTTCTATATACAAAAATACTTGTAAAAATGAGAAACAGAAAGATGCGGGAACAACAAAACGAGTTTTATTTATTTTCTGCTTATTGTTTTGGAGAAACGGGAAACCGTAATACTGATGTAAAACTATGAGTTTGGAGTCAAATGTAGATCAAATTTGATCGGAATTCGATAAAAAAATAAGTATATACAGTCTTTCAGATATATATATATATATATGTGTGTGTGTGTGTGTGTGTGTGTGTGTGTGTGTGTGTGTGTGTGTGTGTGTGTGTGTGTGTGTGTGTAATGAGTATCCAGGTAATTTAGCTGGAAAATTGCAAGAAGAGTCTTAGATTTTTTTACTTGGAATTTTTGTTGAGTGCTAAATGATAAATGTTACTATTATAGCCTGAAAAAGGAAAAGGGGACGAAATTTTCGTTGATTCACATGTTAACGACCTGTCCGTGTGAATCTCTTGTCCGACAGTGAGAATGCTACATGTTTGTGTGCGTAAAGGAAAAAAATAGTGGGGTCGATTCATATTGATTTTGAATGATTATTATAATTGTAATCATTATTTTATTATAATTAATTTCGATACTATAATTAATTTTTATTTATTTTTCATGGACAGGACAATAACAAGGCTCAGATTTCTATCAGCATGAAGCTTGCGGCAGGGACGATGTCACTCCTGAAATAATAATAATAATAATAATAATAATAATAATAATAATAATAATAATAATGAGGAGAATGTGCCGTAAAACAGAAAAATCTAAGTGAAAGAGACAATGTTTTCGAATAACCAAGATGTAAAGATTTTGAAATGTTAATATACAGAAAGGTAATTTAGAAATAGAATCTTTATGTACAAAGGATATAAGATTACTAATGGAATAGTAATTATTTGGAACTTTTAAAGGGAAATGGATTTGGACAATATAAGAATCGAGGTTAAAATTGAGGATGTTTTGATCTAGATCGGGAAGAGTCGAGAAAAGAGTCGATGAGACGAGTCGACTGAATAAATGAGATAAGACGTGTCAATGAGACGAGACGATATAGTAGGAGAGAAGAGTGAGAGAGAAAAGTTGAGGTTCTACTGTCTTCGAATGCAGTCGAATTGAGTTGAGAGACATCAGAGATTGAAAGGAAGCGTCCGCTGTGTGTATTGCTGATACTGAGAACGAAGAAGCGAAATACCACCGCTAACATCTAAACACCGCTACTCCTACTACCACTAATACTATTACTACTGTTACTACTACTGAGAACGGGAAAGTTGACGGTTGTAATAGTTGAACTAAGAAAGGGTTAAACGAAGGCCGCATCTGTTCTTTACCGAAATTATTCGAAGTATTTGTGTTTTATCTGGTTATTGTTTATATACAAAATACATTCAACTTTGTGGTACACGAATAGTTTTTTTTTGTGTGTGTGTGTGTGCGTGTGTGTGTGTGTGTGCGTGTGTGTGTGTGTGTGCGCGCGCGTGTGTGTTTTTTTATTTGTGATATATATATATATAAAAAACCTTTTCTCCGTTCCAAATCGCCTCGACTTGTTTTTATTTTGTTTTCTGCTAACCCAATTTTCACCCGACGAACACTCAAGTGGACCGATGGGGAGCTTCCGGGTTTCTACGATCTGATGACCGCTCTGCGAGATTAAAAAATCACAATGTGGTTTGAGGGTGTTATCGAATTGACATTGGGAATCGGAGATTTGTGTCTAATACTGGACCATACCGGACCAGCGGCCAGTCTGATAGAGTGGATCGGTCCGGTAACGTGAGGATACGATGTCACAGCTTCTAAAAATGACAAAACTCTTGAAGCGAGGCTCATATTTTTGTCAGCATAAAACTTATGAGAATGACAAGGCTCGGATTGGTCCAAAAATTAAGTCTATTTTAAGAATGAAGCGAGGCTCATATTTTTGTCAGCATAAAACTTATGAGAATGACAAGGCTCGGATTGGTCCAAAAATTAAGTCTATTTTAAGAATGAAGCGAGGCTCATATTTTTGTCAGCATAAAACTTATGAGAATGACAAGGCTCGGATTGGTCCAAAAATTAAGTCTATTTTAAGAATGAAGCGAGGCTCATATTTTTGTCAGCATAAAACTTATGAGAATGACAAGGCTCGGATTGGTCCAAAAATTAAGTCTATTTTAAGAATGAAGCGAGGCTCATATTTTTGTCAGCATAAAACTTATGAGAATGACAAGGCACGGATTGGTCCAAAAATTAAGTCTATTTTAAGAATGAAGCGAGGCTCATATTTTTGTCAGCATAAAACTTATGAGAATGACAAGGCTCGGATTGGTCCAAAAATTAAGTCTATTTTAAGAATGAAGCGAGGCTCGTATTTTTGTCAGCATAAAACTTATGAGAATGACAAGGCTCGGATTGGTCCAAAAATTAAGTCTATTTTAAGAATGAAGCGAGATTCAGATTAGTCCAAAAATGAAGCATAAATCGAAATTCAAATTTATTTTACACACTATTGTTAAGCACGTAACTAAACTCATTTTTTGTGATGGGAAACTTAATTTTAAAGTAAAATTTCACTTTTTCTAAACTTGAAAATACATTTTGTTTTACAATATATCTCCGGACGATATTTTTTAACGTTAACTAATAAAGTTTTATGGGTATGTGATACCTGCTTCATATTTGATTGACACAAGATCATTAAATTTTAAGAGCGTACCATCAAGAACATAGACTCGAAGACGTTCATATTCAACCAGCGCTCTAACCATTAAGCTTAAAAAGGTCGTAAAAATGCGATTTCGTCACGTACGCATTTGGGTAGGACGCTCTTACGTCAGCCGATCTTCATCGCAACACGGAAATGATTTGAAAGTGCTGAGAGTGTCCTTCCTGGTCGGGTTTTTCGTTAGTTTTACAGCGTTATCTCATCGCCTAGAGTTTCTCAAAGAAAGAAGAGTCGTGACCCCGCTTCAGGGATTTATTTGCTGTTATATTTCTACTGGACCTTACAAGCATCTCTTGCATTCACTGTAATTTTTTTTTTTTTTTTCGTATTTGGTATGCCTAATTTTATCTAGTACAAGGTTCTAAGTTTGGACTGAACTGACTTCGTCGGAATAAATTTATTGCAAATCCATGCTTCGCATTTTTATCAATTAAAAATAGCTTGTCCGCCCATACATTGAATATCGCCGCCACATCTAGTCTGGCGCTTTGGCTATAAATTTCGAAATTCTCGATAAAATCCAAAGAAGAGTCTGTAATGTTATTAGTCCAGACCTGGCATCTAGGCTTCATGTACTTTCCCACTGCCGTAAAGTTGCTTCCCTGTACCTTTTTGTATGAATATTTTCATGGTAATTGTTCTGGCGAGTTTTTCTCTTTGATATCAAGACTTTATGAATTTAAGCACAGTACGAGATTAGGATGTGCCTCGTGGTGCAGTGGATATCGGCTCGAAACGAGAAATCGGGAAACCGAGTTCGAATTCCTTGCATTCACTTACGCGCAAATACCATTGGGAAAGGTATTAATCCGTTTATTCCTTCCAGTTATGGGTTAAATAACAGGACAGATTGGGTTCTATAGCCTTGGTCGGCAACCAGTCTACCGCAGAAAGCAATGGCAACCTACTGTGGGATAATCTTCTGCCCAGTCAGTCATGTCTCTTTCGAGACAGGATCGCCCAAGCGTGTATCATGTATGGCACTTAATTGACTGACTAGATTAGCTACACGGTCTTATTGTTTTACATTTGAAATATCCAGCTAACCGTAAATTTTATGCTATCAGTTTCTTCTCTCGCACTTCACGTTTGTGGAAGTCTCTTCCGACTTGTGGCGTTCCAGTCAAATTTGACATTCAAAAATTTAAATGCAGTGTCAATCGTATCTATTGTATCCTTAATTCCTGTTCTTTTATTGTTCTTTCCCCTTAGTAATGTTTTCTTTTTTCTCATATTGTCTCACACTCAGTAATCCCTTCTAACTTAGTTGGCTTTATTGCCTTACTTAGGGTAAAATGATTTTTAAAACTTTTATATGGTCATCGTTCTACACTGTTTTTTTTTTTTAGATTATTTAGATGCTGATTATTGTCTTTGTGTTTGTTGTTGTTATCACGACGTTTCGGCCATTCCGCTCTCTGGCCTTTATCAGGGAACTTTGAATTGTATCCTTCCTGTGTAGATTTTTCTCCTTCCGTTGCATATGTCTTAAAACATCTTATCTAGTTTTTATTTAGTAAATCTTACTTTGTTTCTACTGAGTCCAAGTACACACTGCTCTACCCGTGGATTGAACTCACAATTACAATGTAACCAAATTCTCGAACGAACCACACAAATAGAGGGATTGAAGTGTTTATGATCATCGGTCACTGACATATCTGTACGAACACGAATTTAACAAGGTGATTGTTGTTATACGTCCAGCATGAAATATGTCGAAGGCAAATAGAATGTTTTGGTGGACATGCTCAGTCGAAGACATAGTCAAAAAAAGGACAAACCCTACCACCGCTGGCAAAGCATTCAAATTCCAAGGCCCCAACGTAAATATCTACGCCCCGTTTTAGTGCCTTGGTGAAATCAAAAATGAACACCTACTCCCTAGGAAAAACACGGCACGCAACACCCGATGTCACAGACAGTCTGCTGAAACGTTCTTCGCCTAGCACGTCACAATAATCGCCCGCACCGAAACGATTATCGATCATCTCAACATCGCCGCTAACGAGATATAAAAATCAAGGCCCTCCAGGCAGTTAACTCAAACGAGGCATCTGAAGCCAACAGAATTAACACCAATGACCATACTGCTATAATCTTCCAAAAGCACCTCCACTAATTTTGTTTGAAACTCAACAGCTCCGTCTTGATGATCATGGACGGTCAAAACACGCCCAAACTGGTCGTACCATACTCTATCAAGACTGCACAAATCATTTTGGTACCACCGATATACATCTTTCGAGTTGCTGGTTGTATCTTTCCAGTTACTGGTAGGAGTTCAAGAACCGTGACATAAAGGCTTATCTCGATTCCTGCACCACCTGTGCCAAACGCTAAGGAAACAATTGGGAAACTGACTGGGTCCATAGTGCTCATGTTCGTTGCGCTGTGAAGCGACTGAATCATCTGCAATGCACAAACTTTCCCCCTCCTCAGCGTCTGCGGAATCCTCAACCAGCATTGACGTCGCTACCCTCACTTCCGTCTATAAAGCATATAAAGCCACAATACTCCAGATCCAGTGGAACTACTGAAACACTACCCAAAACTACTGCTAAATAAATGACAAAAAAGACAAACACGGGAACAACTCCCAACACACCCGAAAGACTTCATCATGCACTAATATCAACAGTAAGTAATACACCAAATTAATATAAATACATATATCCTTTCCACTCATATCCACGCACTACCCAGATTGAGATCTGGTGGGAACTGGGAACAGTTATATACTTTATATATATATATATATATATATATATATATATATATATATATATAAAAATTAGAGAAAAATTTCAAAATTCAAAGGTGTCGGATGTACATTACGACATAGCATCTCTAATAGAGATTCTACGTCACGTCAGCGACATTGTTTTTTTCCAAATGGCGAAGGCCCTGGTGTAGAGTGTGGAAGGGTTTTAGGTTAACAACGGTCACAAAGTAGAACAGGACAGAGCTGGTAGTCGCGGGGTTACAGGGTGTTGAAACGGTATATTTAGGAAGGGGAGGAATAGGAGTTCATATTTTATAAAAATAGACAACTAAATGAATTAAATTACTTTTTTAAGGTTAAGATTCTGGGCTGTTTGAAGAGGTGTATTTAGGCGAGAAGGAATGGGTTTCAATATAAGATTTTTAAAAGAAATTATTTAACTTTATTTGATTAAGCCTTTTAGGTAGAAGCGAGCTAAATGCCAATTACAGGAAGTTATCAGTTTAAAAATTATTAGAGAAAAAATTATTAGAGAAAAAAGATATTAGAGAAAAAAATATATATATATACATATATGTGTTAACCAAGGAAAAAGGGGTTTAGTAAAAGAATCCACATTTTCTAAAGATAGGCAATTAAAGGAGCTTGGGATAGGAAGGTAGTGGGGTTAAAATACTTTTTAAGTTTAACGTTAGGGTAAAATTAAGATTAAAAATTAAATTGAATCCTTTTAATTTATATTCTAACATCTAGTCAACGGGAATTTAAATTCTAAATTTAAGTATTCGAAAAATTTGCCTTGTGGCGGCACTTACTGATGAATTCTCTCCTAAGATTCAGTAGCCGGTGTTGGTGTTATATATATATATATATATATATATATATATATATATATATATATATATATAACACATATATATATATATATATATATATATATATATATATATATATAATCTAAACTTATTTATGAATGAATCATTGTCTGTGTGTGTGTGTCCGTTACCTATAGACTCCGAAACGGCTGAACCGATTTTCTTGAAAATTTACAGTTGTACTATAAGCGTCTGCGAGTGTTCTTAGCTAGGTTTTGTGTCGAGGTACCCCCAAGAAATATCGAAAATAGATAATCGGGTTGTAGAAGGAGTGGTCCGATTTTAATCAAATTTGATACACTCATAGACAAAGACATAAGAAACGATATTCAGAAGTTTCAAGCTTGCAGTTTTTTCAATAGTGCAGAAAATCGATAATATATATATATATATATATATATATATATATATATATATAAAAGGCAAGATGTTTGTGTGTGTGTCTGCCTGTATGTCTGTATTTTTTCAGCCCTTTTATTTTAGTTTTTGCTTCGGGTTTGGCTCTAAGTAGGTATAATTGTAGTTCTTAGTCTCAGCCATGATATCATTTACTCAGAGGACTTATTTAGCCTTCAAAATTCAGTTTACGACGAAAAAAACCTTATTTGATATCGATACAAGGAAATCAAAATTTGACTTACATCTATCCATTTTTCTTTCAGTCTACGGTTTCGCTTTACTGGAAACAACTATTGCTTTTTAGTCTTTCGTGCCAACATCCAAAGAGTCTGAGCTCCAGGACCTTGGATTAGTTCTAAAGCTTTCATTACATCCGAGCAACGCCGAGCTATACTGCTAGTATAATATAAATACATATCTATGAATATATATATAACATAAATGTATATATGATATATATATATATATATATATATATATATATATATATATATATATAGATAGATAGATAGATAGATAGATAGATAGATAGATAATATTGACAGGAAATCTCAGCAGATAACTTTCCTCTCAATATTTTTTATATTGCTCTGAATAATATCCATTGAGCTCTCTTTTTTTATCTGATATTATAAAATCTTTTGTATTATCCTCTCCGTCTTCACGGGGTGCCATTCTCTCCTCTATATTTAAATTATCTCTCTCTCATATATATATATATATATATATATATATATATATATATATAAAGGAAAGAAAGAAACAAAGTGGGATACAAAGAAATAATTTAAAAAAAATAAATGTAATTATATTATGCTCTAAAATATATGTTGTATTGAGCACTTAAAAAAAATATACCGGAGAACACGTTATTCCGAAACTACTACTTCTCCTCACCTGGATATATATATATATATATATATATATATATATATATATATATATATATATATATATGACTAAAAGAAAGAGACAACAGGAAAACTGTTGTCTCTTTTTTAGCCGATGTGTTTCATCCACTGACAGACATTATCAAGACAAAAAACGAACTGATTTTATTTAAAATAAAGTCTTGGGAAAGGTATTAATCCGTCTCTTCCTTCCAGTTATGGGTTAAATAGGAGGACAGACTGGGTTCTATAGCCTTGGCCGGCAACCAGTCTACCGCAGAAAGCAATGGCAACCTACTGCGGGATAATCTTCTGCCCAGTCAGTCATGTCTCTTTCGAGACATGATCGCCCAAGCGTGTATCACGTATGGCACTTAACTGACTGACTCTATAAACAAAACTAAAATGTTGTTGGTGACTAGAAAATTATAAAACGCTCAAACATATTCATTAGGTCAACTGAAAAATATTAGGTATCTAATTACGTCATTTTGCATACTCGAAAATAATTTTTCATGTATATATATACGATAAGAGTTTAATGGTGATTTTCTAAGTGCAGCGTAGATGTGGCACAAGGCCGAAAGTATAGGGCACCCAGTGAGAATCGAACTCACTACTCACTTGTAATGATTCTAGCAAGACAAGCTTGGTAACTATTACAACACGTCGAAAAGAGTTTAGCATATGACGTCACGGTCTGTAATCGACCAACGCAAAAATGTATGATATTTTTTCACCTGTTTTGCCGCTAAGAAATAAAGACAAATTTTATGCATGAAAAATCATGTGGGTTTTACGTTAATAACTGAAAGCAGATTGAATTTTTACGGATAAATAATAACTATACCTATATCCATCCATATATATCCAGTTTGTCCTTTATTTCTTAAAGAAAGAAAGAAAGAAAGAAAGAAAGAAAGAAAGAAATACCACGGGATACAAAAAAGAAACGGAAGGGTACAAGAAAGAAAGAAAGAAAGAAAGAAAGAAAGAAAGAAAGAAAGAAAGAAAGAATACTGTGTGATACAAAAAGAAAGCGGGGACAGAGAAAAAAGAAAGAAAACGAAAATAAGATAGAATACAAAGAAAGAAAGAAAGAAAGAAAGAAAGAAAGAAAGAAAGAAAGAAAGAACGAGATGAATAAAGAGAAAGAATAAAACAAAGAAAGAAAGTGGGAATCAAGAAACGAAGGGTACAAAAAAAGTAATAAAATAAGAAAAAAGAAAGCTGGATACAAAGAAAGAAAGAAAGAAAGAAGGAAAGAAAGAAAGAAAGAAAGACAGTAGGATATAAAGAAAGAAAGAAACAAATAAAGAAAGAAGGCGGGATACAAAGAAAGAAAAAAGAAAAAAGATTGAAAAACAACGGGATACAAATAAAAAGAGTGGCTTACAAAAAATAAATAAATAAATAAAAGAAACAAAGTGGGATACAAAGAAAGAAAGACGGAAATAAAAAAGGAAAGAATGATTGAAAGAAGAAACGGAAGAAAGGAAAAGAATGAAAGCGGGATACCTGCAAAGGATACAAATAAAGAAAGAAAGCAGAATACGAAGAAAAACTATGAAAGAAAAAAAGAAAGAAAGAAAGACTGGAAGAAGGCTGAATATAACGAAAGAAAGATTACAAAGTAAGAGAGTGAGAGAGAGAGAGAGAGAGAGAGAGAGAGAGAGAGAGAGAGATCTTCAATCAATCCATATTAATAAAATAGTTTATATATATATATATATATATATATATATATATATATATATATATATAGTCATCCGCAGACAGATCTGTTTCGCTGAATGACAGCTCATCTGTATAGTTAGACATCCGATTGCTTCTAGCGAGGATATCCAAGGAATTAGGAACGAAAAAAAATAATTGCAACGTTCAAAGCATTAATTTAAAACAGTGCTCAATAAAAAAATAGTTTAATGAATATTTGTTATTAGTACTTTAGAACATGTACAAACTACAAACTACTACAAAATTGTATATTTTGTCTCGACATTGAAAGAACAATGTCTCATCAGGTAGTTAATAATGTTGGTAACAAACGTTTTGTTGAAATTGTTTTTAAGAAAACACCACTTCCTTTTATTTTGGAAATCTATTTGCACGCGGTAAGAAGATATTTAAAAAATTGAGAAAAAAGAAATAGGACAAAAAATATGAGTAAACAAGAAATCAAGAAAGGGAAAGAAAGAGGAAAGGGAAAGACACAGAAGAAACAAAAAGGCAAAGCGAAAAACAAGAGAGAAAGCACTGAGAGGAAAGAGCCAATGGAAACGGCTAAGATAGATAAATTTTAAATTTAGGCATGAAGTAAATTGTAGACACATGTAGATATCGGTTACATGGTGTGTGGGCTCAAATCTTTTTGAAAAAATTTAAATAACATACTTCTATAAAAGAAAAAGGAAATACAGAGAAAAAGGAAAGACAAAAAACAGAAAGCAAAGAGGAGAACAAAGAGGGAAAGTTGAGAAAATGCACAGAGGGAAGAAAGGAAGAGACACCAGAAACGGCTAAGAAATAGAAATTTTAAACTTAGGCTGGAAGTGAATTGCAGACAGATACAGACATCGGTTACATTGTTTCAAACTAAATTCTTTGGCATGCAGTCAGGTTAGCCAAATGCAGACGACAATTCTACTCCTGCAGCTTCTTCTCTCGCTCTTCCCGCCTGTGGAAGTCGCTCCCATATTCTTGCTTTCCTGGCGGCTACAACCTCCAGAAATTTAAATGCAATGTCAATACTTATCTATTAACCACTGGGCTCTAGCTCTCTCCCCAACCCCGTATATCCTTCCCTTTCTCTCCACCTATGTATCTGTCATCACACCTGCATTCTCAGCTTTCTGTTGCTCCTTTCTAACTAGTTTGTACTCCTCAGTCTTTTCTAATTAATCTTTTTACAGTTATGTAGCCCCCCGCTCATCAGTGGCATTTCTGCTTTGCTCGGGGTGAAATGATTAAAAAAAAAAATGAAAAAAAAAAAAAAAAATGATGAAACCACATACACCAGCAGAGAATTTTTTCATAAAATGTAAATTAGAGGATATTTAAAAACATGACACGAAGATATAAATTCATTAGTGCTAATATAATTAATTGGAGAAATAAAATAAAATAAAATAAATTTAAATTTAAATTTAAATTTAAATTGAAATTAAAAGCAATTAAATTAAAATTAATATTAAAATTAAAACTTAATGCAGTAAATAGATTACAATTTGTAATAGAAAATAACGATAAAATAACATAAGAAAGATCATATAGTTAAAGTAAATTATTATAGTAAGATTAATACTGTAATAAGTTTAGAATTGCTAAAGTTTTACACCTTAGATTTTATAATTCTAACAGGATTGTAAGTTTACTTCTTTAATATGTTTAAAATTTGCTGTAGTTTCATACCTTTGATTATGTCAAATGTCACTTTTCATGTACTTAATAATTTCAAGTTTTTTCAGACAAAGGAAACGTGGTTCATTCAGCGATCTATCTTGTTTGAGAATTTTCCATTTACCTTTAAATGTTTTATTCTCTTCTTTTAACTTCCAAAATTATTTAGAAAGTGATGTCTTATTTTTTTTATCTTTATGAGTAAAAGATGAGAGATGATTGTAAAAATGTTTTCTAAAAAGTGCATTGTGTTACCAATATAAATTTTATTAATCCTAGGATTTTCTACTGATGAGATAGAGCACATGTAGACAAGGGATTTACTTAAACACTTATTAGATAAGGGACATTGGTTATGGTTTCTACAATTACATAAGCTTTTTCTATGGGGCAAATTAAAATGAGTAGTATAATTACTCTTGCTATTGTATAATTTCAGTATTTTATTATTATGTAATTTAACTATTTTTCTAAATTGTTAGAGCAACTATAACTGAGTTTTAGAGTATTCTTATCGAAAATTTTGCTTATAAGTATATTTTGGGGAAAATGTTTATCAATTAATTTAAGAAATGTATGTCCCAGATTCTCAACTTTCTATTGCTTCTTTCTAACTAGTTTGTACTCCTCACTCTTTTCTAATTAATCTTTTTACAGTTATGTAGCCCCCGCTCATTAGTGGCATTTCTGCTTTGCTCGGGGTGAAATGATTAAAAAAAGAAAATTTCAAAAAAAAAATTAAAAAAATGATGAAACCACATACACCAGCAGAGAAATTTTTCATAAAATGTAAATTAGAGGATATTTAAAAACATGACACGAAGATATAAATTCATTAGTGCTAATATAATTAATTGGAGAAATAAAATAAAATAAATTTAAATTTAAAATTAACTAACTGATTAAATGGAGGATTATACCCTATGATTTTTCTGTTTCTATTTTTCTTTCTGGAGCAACTATATTGTGCCACAAATCTAATCTCAAAAGATCGAAACCCACTATCCCTAAGAATTTTATCATAAATTGTTTTATGTTTTTCAAATATTTATTTTCTAAAGGAGTGTGTGTTAATGCGACGTTCAATCGATGATGTGATATGTTTGATAACGGATGGTGAATGATTAGAGCCAGGCTTTATATAAATTGGGTTAGCATTATTTTTCATGCAAGTTTAAAAATTATTAGAAACTAAGTCTAGCGTTTATATCTAAGAAGTAAGCATGTTTTATAGTAGAATTAATGATTATGCTAAGACCAAATGACTTAAAAACTCCATGGATTCATTTTCTAAGTCTATTAACCATACTTCCAGTATATTTATTTACTATCATGAGTCCATAATCTCTATAAAGTCCTATATTATTCAAATCAATGTTATTATATGCCGTGAGGTTGTACAGAAGAAATAATCCAACTAAATCTGAAGACTCTGCAGAATCCAGAGCTCCCACAGATAGATCAAATTATCAATTGAATTTTTATTCCACATTTTGTTATCGTAAATAAGAACTGATTTTCTACAGTTCAAAATTATCTTCATTTCTTTTTTAGAACTGTCTGAATAAAATTCAGCGAATTCAAGGGCCAGATGGAAGAGGTTTTTAGATATAAATGGATAAAAATCCACGATATCAAATTGAAGAAAAGTATAATTGCTTTTGTCATTGATGTTCTTGAACCAGTCGATTACTTCTAAAGTACCACTCCACTCGGGCAGCCGAGTTCGAATTCCAGTTGAATTCGTTGCATTCACTTACGCGCAAATACCCCTGGGAAATGTATTAATCCGACTATTCCTTCCAGTTATAGGTTAAATAACAGGACAGATTGGGTTCTATAGGCTTAGCTGCGGGATAATCTTCTGCCTAGTCAATCATGTCTCTTTCGGGACATGATCACCCAAGCGTGTATCACGTATGGCACTCAACTGACTGACCACTCCGCTGTATAAGTTTGAGTTGACTTTTTATTTGCAGGTTTACTCGTTCTAATATTACTTTACTGATTTTACCAATCTTTGATTTTGTTGGGTTGATAATCCTAGTGGATAATTTTCAGAGAATTTCAGGTTTGTGATCTTTTAATAATACATAAGCCTCCTCATATATATATATATATATATATATATATATATATATATATATATATATATATAACGTAGCACACTTGGTATACTATACAGGTAAATTCCAATAGAGACGAACTCAAAAGAACCCAATGTTAAATTCATTTATTTAATTTAACAGAGTAATATAATTTAGGTCTGACGAGCCGCTATAATAACATCGTGATGCGGTGAAATATGTATTACCCATTGTAATAAATCAAAAATCTTTTCTAAGTTATATATATATATATATATATATAAGTTGAATATATGAATCGAAATACGACAAGATAATTAGAAATAAGTAGAGAACAGGTAAGAAAAATGTCTTTAATCTAACATGTTTCACTTCAATAAGCTTCGTCAGAGATTTTTTAAAAGACGAATGATTTAAAAAGTTTTTAATTGTTTTTTTAAATAATTTTAAAAAATCTTTTAAAAATCCACAGAAAAAGTATATTGATTGAGGTATGGTTTTATTTATCAGATACGTGTCACGTGCCAAGAATGAATATTTTAAATGTAGAGAAAGAACTTATATCCGTTTAAGTGTGTGTGCCACGTGTAATAAAAATAATAGATGTTTATTATGAATGTAAGTATATGCTGGCGAAAATAATGCGTGTCTAACGTATTTAAACTATAGACGAATTAAAGTGTGTGTATATGTCGGTAACGTTAGCATGTGTGTGAATGACAGTAATGAAAACCATTTCCGTTAAAAATTCTAGCAAAATAGTATTTACACGTGTCAAGCGATGGAACGGTTTTCTTTTCTGAATAAAAAAAATGAGAGAATCATGAATGAATGTATGGGTATGAGAGAATCATGTATGAATGTGTGCGTTTACGAGTCGGTAAAGTCAGTATGTGAAATAATGTACACGTGCCAAGCGATGTAACGATATTTTATTTTCTAAAATGAGAAAATCATGTATGAATGTGTGCGTTTATAAGTCTGTATCATAAAATGAAATATATTTCCTTTTAAAACTCTAGCGAAATAATTTATACAAGTATGAAGCGAACTTTTTATAAATAAATAAATTTTGAAAAATAAGATCTTAACTCTTGCAATCTTTCAATACGTAGGTACCTCAGCTAAATCGCTGAAACCCCCCCCCCCAAAAAAAACAGCATAGTATGCATAAAAGAAAACCCAAACTTAATAAAAAAGATTTTTTCCATCAAAATGTTTGTTATTATTAAGTGGAAAGATCAAAGTATTTTTTAATTATATTAAAAACATTTTAATCCTTTCTAACACGTTCAAAGTTTTGGCAAAAAATCTTGTTTTGATTTTTGTTAGCAGGCAACCAAACCGTTACGAGAGTTTACAATGGAAAACCTAATATTACATAATTCAGTTTTTTTTCCAGTGACAAATACATTAATTTGAATTTTTTTTCAAAAATCAAATAATTGTCGGATTTTAATAAAACTTTCAGTACTTATTCACAAATGAATTAAATTATTTTTGAAACTATTATTTTTTTAAAATCTTGCAAAAAATAGCTTTTTACATGTTACCCGCTCCACGTAAATTCATGAAATTTTAACAAATTAAATTTAGTTTAGAAAATTGGTTTTATTAGTTAAATGCAGGACTCATAAGGGAATATAAATCATCTATTTTGTTTAAACATTTTACCTTCATTTCCGAAAATCTGCTCCTAACAGTAAAATAGAAAATGCAATAAAACTATGACATTATTTAAGAAATTCAAAAATATTTACACTATTTAATTTTTTTCTTTTTCTATTTTTTTTTTTTAAGAAAACACATAAGAAAATTCGTTTTGCTTTTCTTCTGAAGAAAACACAACAGAAAATTTTTATACAGTTTACAGCTCTTTTCACTTCTGTCCCTTCTTGTCTCTCTTTGAACTTAACCACACCCACAGACGCCCTTGGTGCTCGACCCCCGCCGAAGACTGTAACCGCATCTCAATTCTAAATTGACACCAGGTAAATGACCTTCGCATACCTATGTGATTTTTCTTCTCGGGTTTCCATTACACATAGAATCTCATAAATTCCAATACATACGATGATTGGGCACAGAGATCTGACTAAATCGTGTAGTGAATATTTCGGGAACTCCGAACCTCATATTAACCCTATATTGTGCTCCCATAAAATCCTCAAATAACCACATGAACTCGATAGGAGATAATTCTAATAATGGTTTTCACCTGTCAAAAATTGGTTAGGGCCAAAACCGAAATTGCCGTGGACAACATAATAACCAAACGAGAGGGAAAAAGCAAAGAAAACCATCTCAGGTCTACTGTATCCGATTATGTTGGTACATGTTCTCAATCGGAGGATTAGCTTGCCACTTTCATAGCTCTAGGCTCCCAACAAACATAATCTAAATGTGTGCCTGATTTCTCTATTAAATATTTTCCCAGCGACCCACAATGTCATAAGGAAGCTAATCCAACCTCCATATCGAGCGCTGTTTTCTTCTCCAACATCTTAAACCACCAGAAATTCTCCAACGTAGTCTAACTTTCTATTTCCTTCTGTATCCCTCATGGAACCTATCCGAACCTCATATCAACCCTATATTGTGCTCCCATAAAATCCTCAAATAACCACATGGACTCCACTATCGCGGCTTTCCACATATTTTTCACAAAGTGGCGATAGAAGATAATTCTAATAATGGCTTTCACCTGTCAAAAATTGGTTAGGGCCAAAACCAAAATTGGCTGGAAGAGTTCGAAAAATATTTCCATGCTTTACAAATTATCGCTTCCCCCAGCTATACTTCCTCTGACTATTACTTCTTTGTTGTCTGCCCCCTCTAACTTTTCCTCGGGGGTTACTTCTGGTTCAATCCCTGACATATTCTCTTCTCTCAGTCGGTCTTGGAGCAGATTCTACTCCAATCTTAGGTAACTTACGACTACTTACCTGGTCGTTTTCACTGAGGTTAGTTTTTCTTTTAGTAGCTAGTTTTCCTCCTCCTCGGGAATGTTGGAGCAGAGTGGGGTCGCTTCACGGTGGCACACAGGTTGCTCCTACAAGCTGGCTATGTCTAGTCCCCACTTACTGGTTTCTTATCCCTATGTTTTCTTTATGTCCAGAGTCTTCCTCTGGCTCCACTAGGGTTGCTTTCCTTGTTTTAGTCCTCTTTTTCTTAGGCTCAGCTATTTTCCATTCTGCTAATTTTAGATCATTGGCATGGACCCTTCTTTTACGTCCGGTCATTTGATCCAGATCACAAATGATACCGGTCCGGTTTGCTCCACAATTCTGTAATAGGGCCTCCATCTCTGATCAAGTTTTCTTTCCCTTCAGTGAATTTTTAGATAGACGGGTGTAAAAATCTTGTGGAAGAAACAGCCAGTACTCAACTAGAATAGAAGTTGGGTTTGACTGACCAAAAAAACCACCTGGGCAAATTGGTAGGTGGTTTAAATAATAACCTGGGAGATTCCATTCTGTTACAGACAAGTCTATTCCGTAAGTAGTGATTGGCTGATAATTTCAGTGTGTACATTGAGTTCCATAAATATTCAGAACAATATCCACCATTTGTCTTTGGGTCACATAGGGACATGTATTCAGTTACAACCCTGTTTATTTTTGTCTGCCAACTGGACGCTAGTTGGAAACATCAGGAAAGTGAGTCTCACACTCTTGAATGTTCACCTTCCTACAGGGAGAGAAAAGGGGACAGCCATGTTGGAAGGTAAGTTATTTGACTTCTACAACCTTTAAATCTAACTCCCTTCTTTTCTTATTTACTCTCTCATTTCTTCTCTTCCTTGTCCTCCTTATGCTTGAGTGAACAACTTATGTTGCTGTTCAGTCACCAATTGACGGTGGTTCTCCTCCATATATTTCCTTCAGGACTTTAGCAAATCGTTAATGAAAGCAAAAAAAGCCTCACCTTCTTTCTTTTTTTTTTTTCTTTTCTTTAAAACGAATTCAGAGAAACGGAAACATTTCGTTAGAAACAAAGAAAAGAGTGCTGGATCGCCAACGCGACTTTCAGTACTTGTGGATAATTCATTCAGTGCCACTTTTATTAAAATACTCTGAGATTAAGCAACCGACATGTGGTTCTACAGAATCATGCTGAGGATACAATGGACCGAACATGTGAGCAACGACGAAGTTTTGGAGAGAATGAAAACAAAAAAGAAATTTATACTTAACATCAGCAAGAGACAGCTGATGTTTCTGGGAACACGTAATAAGGAACGAGGGTTTGGAGAATCTGATACTCACAGGTCGGATAGAGGGAAAGAAAGACGAGGTAAACACGCGTGACATACTTGATGGGCTTAAGCAAATAGATAGCAGAGCAGGGTTTGGGAGAAATGGCAAAATATATTATGAGCTACAAAGAACAGAAAGATGGGGGGGGGGGCTATGATCGCCTACGTCCTGAATGGACACAGCACAAAAACGAAATAGAATAAAAGAATTAACAGGAAGTAAGGCGAATTAACCAAAGGGCTCTATAAAATCAAAAGAAGGATCAGTGATAATAGAAAAAAAAAAAATATTTCAAAGGTGGAATAACTTTTTCTTTTTTGATTCGAGGGTGAAACCTACGCTGAAATATACGGTATGGCCAGAAATACCTAATGATGAAGTAAGATCAACACTGGAGAAGATGAACAAGAGAAAAACAAAAAACAAAACAAAAAAAAAAAAAAGAAGCAGAGCCTGATGGGATTGCATTAGAAATAATCTCTCGACAAGGTCACACTAACGAAATATATAACAGTGGCCACATATCGGAGGACTTCACTAAACCAACCTTCGTAACGTTACCTAAGAGACAAACGAATGCGAACTCCATTGGACACTAAGTTTAATGAGCCACATGACCAAACTAATGATGCGAATCCTGATGAATAGAGCGCGAAACAGAATTAAACCAGAAATATGACCCGAACAATGCGGCTTTGTCAAGGACAGCGGAACAATAAATGTGATATACATGACCAGAATGACATCAGTGAGAGCAATATAAAGGCAGAAGGAAAGACACCTTCGTTTTATAGATTACATAAAAGCATTTTACAAGATATGGCACAAGGATCTATTTAAACAGCTAGGAAAACTAGATCTATTTAGAAAAGATGATAAAATAATCCAGAACTTTTAATTGTGACCAAACTGCCCTCAAACGGATAGAAAATGAATTGAGTAGCTACACAAAAACAGAATGGGGTCTGGAATAAAAGTGTGTCACCGAGCTCCGAACACGCACTGCACGAGCGAAAGAGGCATTTCAAAAACTGAGAACCCAATTTATTCTGTTATTTAACCCATAACTGGAAGGAATAGTCGGATTAATACCTTTCCCAAGGGTATTTGCACGTAAGTAAATACAATGGATTCAACTGGAATTCGAACTCGGCTCCCCCGTTTCTCGTTCCGAGCCGATATCCACTGTACCACAACGCACATCCAGAGCCGATCAGTCAGTTGAAGTGCCATACGTGATACACGCTTGGGCGATCATGTCTCGAAAGAGACACGACTGACTGGGGAGAAAATTATCCCGCAGTAGGTTGCCAGTGCTTTCTGTGGTTGACTGGTTGACGACCAAGGCTATAGAACCCAATCTGTTCTACTATTTAACCCATAACTGGAAGGAAGATACGGATTAATACCTTTCCCAAGGGTATTTGCGAGTAAGAGAATGCAACTAATTCAACTGGAATTCGAACTCGACTCCCAGAGTGGAGTGGAGTGGTACTTTGGAAGTAATCGACTGGTACAAGAACGGAAACATTTCGTTAGAAACAAAGAAAATAGTGCCGGATTGCTATGTAATATACGGTACCGAGATCCGACCACGCATTGGACTAGCGATAGAAGCATTCCAAAATCTAAGCAAGGTGCTGAGAAACGGAAACATTTTGTTAGAAACAAAGAAGATAGTGCCGAATTGCTATGTGATATGCGGTACCGAGATCCGACCACGCTTTGGAAAAGTTGGTGAGAAACGGAAACATTTCGTTCGAAACAAAGAAAAGAGTGCTAGATTGCTATGTGATATCCGGTACCGAGATTCGAACATGCATTGGATGAACGATGGAAAAATTTGTTTAGGAACAATGAAAAGTATGATCAGATTACGCAAAAGCATTTGAAAAGGTATGGCATAAGGAGCTATTTGAAAAGGTAGGACAACTAGATCTATTTGGGAAAAATGTTAGAACAATCTATAAACTTTAATTGAGAGCAAACTGCTCTCAAACTGATAGAAATTGATAGTTGCTATACAAAAATAGAATGGCGTTTCGGACAAGAGTGTGTCTTCTTCCCAGATTGATTAAACCTCTACAGCGACGCTATCGTAAGCGAACTAGAAGTCAAACCACAATTTAGTATTGGTAAGCGTAATATGAACATAAAAAACGCAGAAAGTAATGGCACCCTACTGCTGGAAAATCTTCTGCATAGACTGTGTTGTCTCGAAAGAGACATGATCACCCAATCGTGTATCACGTATGGCAATTAACTGACTTATATAAAATGAAATCACAATGCAAAACAGGCTAAAATGTCTTAATACAGTTATTCCATAGGAAAAAATATAGTAAAGTTCGATAGTAGAAATGTACACCTTCTGTTGACCAGAATCTCGACGTTTCTACATTGGAAACAAAAAGAAAATATATTGCCAGCAGTTGAGGGTGTTCTGTGTGAAAGAAAAGAAAGAAAGGTAGCGTTTCTGTTGTGAACATAAGCTTTCACAGAGGCTGGTCGGTTACTGTCACTACTACCTTCTGCTGTTACTATCGTAACTTCATTTTACAGCCAATGGCCTGTGACAGCGGAGTTAATCATCTCGACTGGGATAAAAAAAAAACAAAAAAAAAACAAATAGCTGAATACTTGATGCTTCGCCAGGGCTACCAAGGGTGTTTTTATTGTGACACCAACACTAGATGGGTTGCCTCCAGGCCCCACCCTGTTACTTAACCCATAACTGGAGGGAAGTGACGGATTAATACCTTTCCCAAGGGTACCAGCACTGAAGTGAATGCAGGGTACTCAATCGGAATTCGAACTCGGCTCACCGATTTCCCTTTCCAAGCCGATATCCACTACACCACAACGCACAACCGTCACTGAACGCTTACAGCGCCTGGTATTCCCAAGTGGTCACCCGACTAAGTATTGACCCAGCTCAATGTTGCTTAACTTCGGTGATCGAACGAAAACCGGTGTATTCAACGTGATATGCCGTAAGCAAAAAATGGCCTGCCCCAGAGTTATTGCAAGAGACGGTCAATCCAAATTCAACGAGCTGCAATTGAATAAATGATCTTCTCGTGGAGATCACGAATATTAACGTGCTACCTAAATACCAGCCAACTGATATTTTTTTTTATTTGCTTCACTTAGCTTTGACTCGTTTGTAATTTTGTATCTATTGGATATATATAAATATATATAAATGGCATGGTAGTCTTAAATCAGTTTTTTCATTATATGCCGTTTCTACACGTGTCTGGTCTAACCACAACCTGAGCGGAATCGACCGAAGGTCAGAAAGGTTGGCTGAACTCAGCCAGGGCTCGTGTTATATACAAACAGAAAACGTTGTGGAGGTGATTTTGAACTGACAGCTCGTAGAAGTAATACCGACCAGGAGTTGACCTCTATTAATAATTAGTAACAATTTAGTAAATAAATTTCCAATAATTGTGTAAAAATTTAAACCTAATTTTATTTCAAATTTCTTTTTTTTTCTACGAAAACGTTTTTACAGGCAAATATGTGTGTAAGTTAATTTTTTTGTGTGTGCGTCTTTACATAATAAAAAATTTAAAATGTTCATAGAAATAGATACGAGTCTGATATAGAAAAAGTTCGCAAATTTTAGTAAATGTCTTTATTCACATATTTCTGGAAGAAAGGAAAAACAAGTTTATTGGCTTAGAAAAATGTCATATACTTTGTGTTGTCGGTGAGTTTTTGATCTCTAGCCGCTACGCTCATCTGTTTGGTTAAATGAAGTCCTTTGTGGTCAGCTTTGTGTGGTCGAGCTGTCAGATTATTGATTTGTCTGACTACGACCTATTGCAAAGTCTTGCATTAGTTTTAAGCGACACAGAGTTGAATTTTTTAAAAAATTACTCACACCATATAAAAATGCACAAGATGCATAATATTCAAGCTCTCAGTAGAGAAAAATCAATTCTAATTGAAAACCATGTAATTCTACTCATCGAATTACATAAGAATCACCAATTTACTCGCAAGGTTTAAAATAATTTTTGTCCTTAGCTCACATATGTATGTGTAAGAGGCCTCCTGCATTTTAAAAATACCTGGTGTCACATCTTGCCTTAGTGGGGAGGTCGGGTAAATATACCTGACTTGTAGAACTGTTTTTTTTTCTTTTATTCAACGAATACTTACTCACGTTTTTATTTTCGTGGGTAGCAGATATGAAATACCATTGTCATCACAGTTTCTTCTTAATGTGCTGTGTCCCCCAGGACGTTGGCGACCATGGCTCATCATAATTTCCAGTCCTTTGTAGCTCAATAAAATTTGTTGTTTTTTTTATCACACCTTAACTCGGTTCCGTCAGCCATTTACACAAGTTTTTTCTTCTTCTATGTTTTATGCTTCTCTGAGCATAGGCGATCATGGCTCTCCACAATTTTCTATTTTTTGCAGCTCTTGATAATTTTTTCTTTTTGTTATATCTCTTAAATCCATTTCCGCTTCTTCTTCTTCTTCTTCTTCTTCTTCTTCTTCTTCTTCTTCTTCTTCTTCTATGAGCCATGTCTATTCTGGGTGTAGGCGATCTTGGCTCTCCACAATTTCCTGTCCTTTGTAACTCTTAATAAATTTTGTCTTTTTGTTGTCTCTCCTAAACCCTGTTCCACCACCATTCATTTCCTCAAGACTATCAAGTATGCTATGATTCCTCTTTTGTCTTTCTTAACCTCACTCTGTCCCGTGAGTATAAGGTTTTCTAAGCCTTCTTTCCCCATTGTGTACCCCAAAAATTTAAACTATTTCTTCCTGATGTTAAGCATACGTTTTCTTTTTGTTTCCATTTTCTCTAAAACCTCGTCGTTGATAATCAGTCCGTGGTATCGTTCTGTAAAACAATATTTCTGTTGCTTCAAGTCTGTTTTTGATCATTGAAAGAATGTCCAGCATTCACTACCATAGAGTAGGACTGATATTATGTGACCGTTCAGTACTCTTTTCTTTGTTTCTGTTACTTCAAATCTGTCCTCGATCTTTGAGGAAATTGTCTACCATTCACTTCCATATAGGAGAACAGTTAGTCCGTAGCAATTCAGTACTCTTTTCTTTGTTTCAAACAAAGTTTTTCTAGTCATCCCACGCGTGTAAAAATAGGTGCGGTTAATGGAATTGGCCAATTTTAAGCTTCAGATGATTCGTTTATCACAGCAAAATGCGTTACTAAAAGTAACTCGTGTACTTGGCACATTTTAGTTAGTAAGATCCCACAAAGAGTAATTTTAACTCTCTCTCTCTCTCTCTCTCTCTCTCTCTCTATATATATATATATATATATATATATATATATATATATATATCGCCCGGTTCACACTCCACCCACGTCTATTGAACAGGTGAAGAGGATCATCCCTTGTTCCTTGTTCAGGATGTGGTTTCCGGCTTTCTCTTTTCCAATCTTTTCACTCTTTTCTTTTTTTTCTCTCTCAATTGGAGTAGATAGACTAAACTATCGCCCGGTTCACACTCCACCCACGTCTATTGAAGAGGTGAAGAGGCTCATCCCTTGTTCCTTGTTTAGGATGTGGTTTCCGGCTTTCTCTTTTCCAATCTTTTCACTCCTACGTAGCCCCCTGCACTTCAGTGGCGTTACCACCTTGCTCGGGGTGATATGTTTAATATATATATATATATATATATATATATATATATATATATATATATATATATATATATATAGTGTTACTTATTACTCTATATACATATATGAAAATGATATATATATACCAAGTATACCGCTGATGTGCTAACACCCATTACTGAATATATATACTAGGTTCTGGATATCTGGAAAGCGTTTTACAGGGTTCGGCATGCTGGCTTTCTGTTCAAGCTACAGAGCTAAGTTATTTCTGGACGATTGTTCGATTTAGTCTAATCGTTCCTATCAAATCATGAAATGAAGATCGTCTCGAATGGGCATGCTTCCAGATCTTTTCATACGTCCACGGAGGCGCCCAAAAGTTCCATGCTAGGTCCTACGCTTTTCCTGATCTTCATCAATGATCTCCCTGATGTAATCATTTCACAAGTAGGCATCTATGCACCATATACTCCTGTCTTAATAAGAACTCTGCGAAGACTGACAAAGTAAATCTCGCTGCTGCTCTTGGAAAGAACCTTCAATTTGTGATGGACTGGGGTAAGAAGTGGCTCGTAAATTTTAATGCTTCCAAAACGAAGCTGCTCCCTTTTAACCACCATTGAGAGATATTCTTACCTTCCATCAGTATGGATGATGCTATTATTCCAGAAAGCAATACACTGCGCCTCCCTGGCCTCATTCTCTCAGCTGACCTCAAGTGGAACCACGACGTCGAATCAATAGCTACACCTAATGAAGTTTGGGTCACTGTGTCGGGCCAGTAGATTTTTTTCCATCAGAATCCATCTTGCACATTTATAAATCTACCATTAATCCCTGCATTAAATACTGTTGCCATATCTGGTTGGGTGCTCATGCTAATCATCTCAGAGTTCTCGACAGGATCTAAAGGAGGATCTGCAATGGAATCGATCCTGATATAGCAACTCGACTTCAGTCACTTTCTCACCGACGGAATGTGGTGTCCCTCTGTCTTTTCTACAAATATTTTCACGGCTTCTGCTCTGACGAGCTTCTTTCCCTGGTACCCCGACTACATGAATTTAAGAGTGCCACTAGATTGGCGGCTAGATCCCCTCCTTTTACTGTCGGAATAGTTAAATGTAACAGCCATTTCTACTGTATCAGTTTCTTTTCTCGCACTTTCCGCCTTCAGAAATCCTTTCCACATACTTACTTCTCTGAGAGCTACAATCTCCAAAAGTTTAAGTGCCATGTCAATTGTCATCTTTCTCCTTGATTCTCTTTTCTTCGATATCCCCGATAACTTGTTCCTTCTTTCTTTTTCTTTCCTTTTCTCTCACTGTAACCCACTGTACACTAGTGGCGGTACTACCATGCTTAGGGTGAAACATATATATGTGAATAAGGAACGAAGAAAAATTTACAACGTCCAAAACATTAATTTAAAACAGTGATCGATATATAATATCGAGCTATGAATATTTATTATAAATTTTATTTTAGAACATGTACATTTTTTTTATATATATCCACTACAAATTGTACATTTTGTTTCGATATTGGACTTCCTATCTCTAATATCAAGCAAGTTGACATCTTAGACATAACATTAGACTTAGTATCGAACACTTTCCAATCTTATATGAAAAATAATGCTAACCCAATTTATATAAACCCCAATTCTAATCACCCACCATCCATTATCAAGCATATCCTATCATCAGTCGAACGCCACATTAACACACACTCCTCAAATAAAGAAATATTTGATAAACACAAAGTAATTTACGATAAAATTCTCAAAGACAGCGGATATCAATCATCCAAAATTAACTTTGTCGAAAAATTCAAGAGCTCAAAAAGAAAAAAATAGAAACAGAAAAATCATATGGTATAACCCTCCTTTTAATCAGTTAGTTAACTTTAAACTGAGACATAAATTTCTTAAACTGATAGAGAAGCTTTTTGCCAAAAATAACACTCTAAGCAAAACATTCAATAGAAATTCAATAGAAATACAATAAAACTAAGCTATAGCTGCTCCAACAATCTAGAAAAAATAATTAAATTACATAACAGTAAAATATTAAAAGCACATAACAAAAATAAATCCAACGCTAATATCAGTCTGCCACATAATAACAAATTTTATAACTGTAGAAACCCAAACCAATGCCCCATTCCTAAAAATGTTTAACGAAATCCCTAATATATATGTGTTCGATTTCATCCATGGAGAATCCCAAAGATGAAAAAATGTACATCGGAAACACCATGAACGTATTTAAAAGGCGCTTTTACAATCACCTCTCATCCTTCAATAACAAAAAAACAAAACGTGACGTCTCTTTCCAAACACTTTTGGAAGTTAAAAAACGAAAATAAAAGACCTAAAGTTAAATGGAAAATCCTCAAACAAGCAAGAACAGCTAAATCAATAAAGGAACCATGTTTCCTTTGTCTTAAAGAAAAAATTGAAATCATTAAATACATAAATAGCGACAAACTTTTAAACCAGAGGCATGAAACCACAGTAAACTACAAACACATTAAAGAACTAACCTGGCAATCATGCTGAAAAATACTGCACAAGCCAAAACTAGGACCCCACCCCAGAGACGATAAATTTTTATAGTACTAACAACCCTCTTATATCAAATTTTACCTATTAAACACCACGAACTATAATTAAATCTAATTTAAAGTTTTATAGAAAAAAGTAATTTCCTAAATTCAAAATTAGATTAATTACAAAACTTTGCTTAAATACAAAACTATTCTCTAGTTGTACAAATAAACATTAAAGAACGGGTTCAATCCCATCCTTTCCCACCCTTTGCACCTCCTTATTCTCCACCTCTAATAAAACCAAAGAATAAAGGCTAGCCAAGCGGTCATAAAGCACACTTTCATGAATCAACTATATCCCCTACCTACTCCACTTTCTTCAAAATTCTAACGGACAATTTACAAGACTTATTCCCTTATCTAGCTAACCCCCGCCAACACCCCAAACACAACTCCCAAATATAAGAAAAGAGGTCTTCCATTCCTTTCCACACCACCTGATGAGACATTGGAAGTCCAATATCGAAATGAAACGTACAATTTGTAGTGGATATATATAAAAGATTTTGTACATGTTCTAAAATATAATTTATAATCCTGGGTTTCAATCCTGGGTTAGAAGCAATCGGAGTCTAACCGTACTGATGAGCTGTGATACAGCGAAACAGATCTGTCTGCGGATGAATATATATATATATATATATATATATATATATATATATATAATTGGAGTAGATAGACTAAACTATCGCCCGGTTCACACTCCACCCACGTTTATTGAACAGGTGAAGAGGCTCATCCCTTGTTTCCTGTTTAGGATGTGGTTTCCAGTTTTTCTCTTTTCCAATCTTTTCACTCTTTTTTTTTTTTATCCTATTTTATTTTTTTCAATTGGAGTAGATAGACTAAACTATCGCCCGGTACACACTCCACCCACGTTTATTGAACAGGTGAAGAGGCTCATCCCTTATTTCCTGTTTAAGATGTGGTTTCCGGCTTTCTCTTTTTCAATTTTTTTACTCTTACGTAGCCCCCTGCGCATCAGTGGCGCTTTCGCCTTGCTTGGTGTGATATGATTAAATATATATATATATATATATATATATATATATAAAACAAATCGCCTGACGAAACCGAAAAGGTCGAGACCATTGTAGCGAAAAGGTCGAAACCATAGCTGATCTTCCCTACCTATATATATATATGATAATGAAAATAATATTTGTTAATATTAATATCTGAAACAAAACTGAAAATGATGAGTCAAAGTGGAAATCCTTTTTTTTTATCAAAGATGCGTTTCGGTGGAGATAGAATGAGAAAAGGAATGAAAGACAAAAAAAGGTTCATTTACGTTTCGAATGTTATGCAGCCAACAAGCACATATTCTGTCGACATGGAAATACAAAACTTATGAGGTGATAAGCTGGGGCAATTAATTCGATCTACGATTGCAAGACATTTTTCCTCACACAATTTTCTTTTTTTTTTTTTGTCTTTCATTCCTTATCAAAAAGAAGAAGCCAAAGAGAACACATATTTCCTCTGGCAAAATGCGTCTTTGATAAAAAAATAAATTTCACTTTGTCTCATCATGTTCACTTTTCCTTCGGATATTATATATCCTATAAACACACATTAAGTTTTTATTAAGTTTGGAACTTTTTTCTTTCATACAATGCTGTTTTTTTCAGTGATTTAGTGGAAGTATCTAGTACAGGGTCATACATAAATTATTAGTGATTGAACCTTAGATTCAATCACAACATTTAACACTTGTAGAGAGTAAACGTGTAAGAATTAGTTAAGATTATGAATTTATGATGCAGTACTAATTACTAGGTACTGATAGTTTGTATATTATTCAACCACGGCAGTGCTTGAATATATTCTTAAGGCCAACATTAAGTGAATGAATCTAAACAGATTTCAATCTTCACCACTAATTTAGTTCTTAACCAAATTTCAATCAGGAGAGTTAAATAGGACACCCCCGCAGCTACATTTTGAAAAAAATATTTTGAATGTTGGTTCAGTAGAAAAAAAGTTACATTAAAATATGTGAAGTCCAAATAGGGAGACTAACTATATAAGTACATAAGTTAGTGGGTGACTAACGCTTTTAATAATAAATCTTATTTTTTATAACTTTATTTTGTGTAATATTTTTGCATGCGGATTTCAACATTTAAATTCTGATGGTATCTTTTATCATTTTTGTCAATCTAACTTCGCTTATCACTTATCATTTTATCAGAATTGATTACGAATAATCAATATGTTATTGTTTTTTTAATCAATTGCATATATATTTTTTTTCTTTTTAATATTTTTGAATGTAGTTTTCAGCTTTAAATTTATATTAAATTAATAGCAATACCTGGAAAAATCATGGATTACTTGGAAAAATGCGCGCATAAAAAATAATATTCTTAAGGTTATATTAAACCTGGAAATGAACAGGGCAAGTTATTAAACCTGAAAATGTAAAGGACAAGATATTCTAGTGAAGTAACAAATAAGGCATTTATTGCTTAAAATATTGAAGCTAAAAATAAAATTTGGATATAGTATTTTAAATTTCAGTAAGTGTAGATTCCACTTCAGACATCTCACACACAGATCACTTGACATTTACTGTCCGAAAAACCTGTGAAAAGTTTCTTGATGTTTGTCCTCATCTTTTCTCATGAGGCAAAGGATCTAACAGATACTATTGTGGGTTCACCTAATAACAAAATATCAGCTGACAATGAACATCAAGTGAATACAAGGCGAGAAGCAGAAAGATTGAACAAAATAATGGAAAATCTGGTAACAATCTTTCTCACAATTCTTTGGAATGACAACCTAAGAAGAATGAACAAAACAAACATTGACGGAAGATTCGATCTTGGCGGGGGTGGGGGGTGGGTTGTTAGGAAAGCCTTCCCTCGCCTTACCGTCACTCTCCCGTTTCTGAGGCTGAGCGCCGACAGAAGCCCCGGAAACAATGTTCTTCAAAGAGTGTCGACAGCCCTTGAAGTTGATTTTTCGGCCGGCACACATTTCAAGGCCTAGGAGGATCTTGTATTGTGCTTTAGGGGAGAGGGTTCCGAAGATCAGCTCGGCTTGTCGGCGGCTGAGTCGCGCTTTTTCTGGTCTTGGGCACCAGCGCCGAATTTTCCTCAGTAACCCTGAGTTTTCGCTTACTAGTCTATTGATTCGGGACGTGCTTTCTCTCAAAGACGTAACATTCAGATAGGGCTTGGTGGATTTGCCTGACTGTCATTGGTGTGACGTTGATTTAGAAGAAATGGCTTCACACGCCTTCTTCTATTGCCCTCATGTGTGTTTTTTCTGTAGCTAGGTTGGCAAGTTGACGGCTCATATCGTTCCCGAATAGCTCGTGTCCATCGACCTCGCATATGCTCAGAATTAGATAGATAGATAGATAGATAGATAGATAGATAGATATTAACATGCTGAGATAGATAGATAGATAGATAGATAGATAGATAGATAGATATTAACATGCTGAGATAGATAGATAGATAGATAGATAGATAGATAGATAGATAGATAGATAGATAGATAGATAGATAGGAAAAGACTGAGATAGATAGATAAAAAAAAACACCGAAATATATGGACAGTGCCCTTCAAGAAAAAAAACGTTTCTGATATTTGCTGATTTTGTCGGCATTTTGGGAAGTGTGTCGGTTTTAGGACTTTTCAACACCATTTATACTTGCATGCGTGGGTCATGTCCTTTGTGCATGTGCATTTTTGAGTTTATAATTATAGGCCACATGTACTTATCGTCACTACCTGTCACCCATCGCCCCACTCTTTTTAATTGTCTTAACTTATGAATTGACAAACATAACAGATAGAGTTCTTTCATTTTAGTGTCTAATAACGTGATTATCTCAAACCAATGTTTTGCTTCGAGAAACTGCTTACTATTATTTTTTGGGTGTGTGGTATATATATATATATATATATATATATAGAGAGAGAGAGAGAGAGAGAGAGAGAATAAGTAACAATCAAAGTAGGAAACGTAGCTTAATCTAACATGTTGCACTTTATTAAGCTTCTTCAGAGATTTGTTTACATGTCAGTCAGTTAAATGCCATACGTGATACACGCTTGGGTGAGCATGTCTCGAAAGAGACATGACTGACTGGGCGGAAGATTATCTCGCAGTAGGTTGCCAATATTTTCTGCGGTAGACTGGTTGCCGACCAAGGCTAT